>JAODJU010000002.1:27603614-27633798 GCA_026776725.1 Gnathonemus echidnorhynchus
CTAAACAGTCCCCAGCTGCATTTTATCTGGATTTTTCCTCCGGCAACCCCCCCCCCCCCCACCCCACCATGCAGTGTGACCATGGCAACACAGCATTTTTGAAATGGCCCTTTTCCCAATACCATTTTTATAAAAATAACTGTTTTGTTTCTTCGCAGCATGGATAGGGTGGATGAAACCAGAAAGCGCCAGTGACTCAGTGCTTAATGCCACCGTTTTGTACCTCAGTGCGATATCGCTTAATGAATTTACAAATCTGACACGACCCACTGGAGAAACAGAACCGGGCACCTTATGAAAGAACCGACGTAAAAAATCGTTTTGCATAACAGAGGAGAGTCATTTCATTATTTCCTAGTTTTCCTTGGGAGGAAAAGCCCCGCTCGTTCAGAGCTTTTTATAAAGCCCATCCCGAACGCGGCACATTCAGTTACAGCAGCCAAACCACCGGCCTCATTTAAAATGTTTAACCCAAGAACATCATTTCTGAAAAGGAAGAGTCCCCAAAGAGGTATCAGATTTCAAATTCGGAGATATTCCGCAGCCCCAGGCAGACGCGTAAAGGTTATCTCTGCTTTGACTAGACGCGACATGACGGAGCAATCTCCCCGGCTGACGGCTCTCTCTCCGGAGATGAAGGGGCGGCGCATTCTCCCCGTCGCTGAGGCTTCCGGGGAGTCGCTCGGCTGTCTCTGAACGATCCATGCGCTTTCCCAAAACAGAGCAAGAAAGCCACGGGGCTCCGGCGGGAAAAAACAAAAGCATGCCACATTTGGGACGCGGACAGCGGAAGATTGTTAAGATGATTAGAAGGTGCGGTGGTACAGGGGCTGCGTTCCTGCCCACTGATTCTGGCTTTTTTGCCATTCATTCATTCTCAGGCTGCCACTGGTTCAGCGCCTCTAATATCATCCCTGATTATATCATGTTATTATTCCCGAAAAGATAACTGGTCTGAAATCAATGCAGTGCATCATTCAGTGTTTTGGTATGGAGCCAAACTGCTTTCCAGAGAGTAAAATCCTAAATGAGAGGTGAAGGCACTGACGTACGTGGGGGTCCACTCCTATAAAATGGCAAACATACCCCCCCGGCCCGTTTTGACATCACAAAAGAAATAGCTGGTTTCTGAATTTAATCCCATGTCAGTATCGATTGGGGGTCTATTTTTAGGAACTTTCACGGATGCAGATGGGCGCCGAAATGAAAAGAAGATGAATGAATTACAAACGGTCATCTGTGAGTTGATTTAGTGAATAATTAAACCAACTTACACAAGAAAAACTACCCTGATTGCTCTGAAAGTGACAAAAATCTTCAAAACTGCTCTGGAAAGACAGGAAACATGCTTGTTTGAGGCTATTCCCTGCCGGGTAAGCGCCTGTTTCAAATGGCTGAACACAAAGACAGCACTGGGTTTCAAACAATCTCTTTGTACCTGCCTAACAAATGCATCTGTTTGCACATGTCTTAAGTCAGCTGCGAAGGGCTTTGAAACTCAGGTTCCATAGCTTATGAGATAAAAACTCGTAAAACTAAAAAATCCTTCCCATCTTATACTTTTTTTTTTTTTTGGCTCCAAAGGTTGACCACATCTCCCGAACACTCACTGTAGGAGTGCACTTATGAAGCCATGAAAAGCCATCCCATAATAATACCCACATTCAGAGCCACTTCTCATCTTTACTTTACCTACGTGAGCGTGATGAGGTTTATTGTGCACCTGACGACATCAGACATAAAAACATGATGAAGAACAACCTTATCAAGAAGGTCACACTGACGGGCTTGCAGGGGCATCTGGGGGGGTCGTGTGGTGCGTTTGGGGGTGCTGAGAGTGCACACCGGCATCTGAAAGCAAAACCTTGTAAAGTGAAGATATTTCTCACCACTCCCCTCCCCATAGATACGGGTGTGGGGGGGGGCATCAGAAGCAGTATGCAGTCTGGGAGATTAAAGCCAAGTCACAGGAATGTGTGGATCCTACGGTTCAGAAGTACTGCCCCCTGCTGGCGGTGGCTGTGATCCGTCAGACAACTGTGCCGTATTTCAGAAGAGCAGCCGTGCACAGTCCTCGACAATTCCCCTGTCGCCTGGTGATTTCATACCCATGAGTACAGTAGGGGTTGCACCTGGGGAGGGGGGGTTAGGGCAGCGGGGGCCACGGTGCCCAGCTTGTTGAGCCTGTGATGGATGTTTAATAAGTTTTATTAATTATCCAGATCATTACCGATGGAGGAGAGGCCTGTTTCAGTATTATAGAATGTACCGGAAGCTGCTCGGACCAGCAAGTTCTGCTCTGAATTCTGCCTTTCACTGAACACTAACGACACTCCCCCTACAGCGGGTAATACTATTATTGTCATAATCCACTGCTCCGGGTGCATCTGAGGGGAAGAAACTCTTTATGACGGAAGTCGCTTTGTATCAGAATTAGCAGGTGACTGCTGTTTTAATAATCCACTTATTTATAAAATGCTCAGTGCAGTGATTAAGCCTTGGCTCTAATTTTCTAACCCATTACTTGAGTCGGCCTGTTTACCCATCCCCACGCTGGGCGAGCTGCACCAGCTGCCCCAACATGGTCCTTCCTCTCCAAGCTTCCCCTTCCTCTCCACACTTCCCCTTCCTCTCCATGCTCCACCTTCCTCTCCACACTGCCCTTACATGGTCCTTCGTCTCCACCCTTCCCCTTCCTCTCCACTCTGCCCTTACATGGTCCTTCCTCTCCATGCTTCCCCTTCCTCTCCACACTTCCCCTTCCTCTCAGCGCTTTTCCTTCCTCTTCTTATATTGCTCTTTTCTTCCTCTCTGCCTGTGTTAATGTTCTCCATCCCACTTGCGTTTTGCTTGCCCTTCCTGTCCCTGCATGTTTTACTGTTTATTGCTTTTATTTTTAATCACAGGGCTGAAACTCTAGCCTCTGCGCATGAAAAAGCACGAAAAAGGAATAAACAACCCTCTGATGCCTCACATGTCCCAACCCCTTCCTCTTTCCCGCTGCCTCACAGCCTCCGACCCATTTTTCTTTCCCGCTGCATCATATCCCCCAGCCCATTCCTCTTTCCTGCTGCCTCACAGCCCCCAGTGCCTTCCTCTTTTCTCCTGCCCCACAGCCCCTGACCCCTTCCTCTTTCCAACTGCCTCACAGCCCCCAGCTCCTTCCTCTTTTCTCCTGCCCCACAGCCCCTGACCCCTTCCTCTTTCCAACTACCTCACAGCCCCCAACCCATTTCTCTTTCCTGCTGCCTCACAGCCCCCAGCCCCTTCCTCTTTTCTCCTGCCCCACAGCCTCTGACCCCTTCCTCTTTCCAACTGCCTCACAGCCCCCGGCCCATTCCTGTTTACCACTACCTCACAGCCCCCGGCCCCCTCCTCTTTCCCACTACCTCACAGTCACTTCCTCCTTGCGACAGCCGCTCAGAGACAGTCTCCACTTTCCCACTGCCTCACATCCCCAAAGCTCTTTTGATGGCTGGGTGATTCCCTGGATCCTGTTTAACAAGTTGAGCACTCTCAGCCCACAAGCGTGGAGAAGCGTGGCATCCTCTGGTCCAACAAATTTTTAGGAGCTTGTCGTCCCCAGAAAGATCTGTCAATGAAATCAAAAAAACTAAAAATGCAAAAAGTCTCATATTTTAATTGGCTACTTACGGGTAAGGTTAGGGTTGGGTAGGGGTTAGAATGGTTGGGATTAGGGTTTTCCCCATAGAAATGAATGGAGAGTCTCCACAAAGATATAATTACACACGTGTGTGTGTGTGTGTGTGCGTGTCTGTGTGTGTGCAGGGCTAGCCCCCCACAGCCACCATCCCACCATGCGGGGGCAGCGGCAGCCATCCCATGCCCCCGTGAGCATGCCAATCTGATGGCATGAGGCCGGATCCTTGAGCCCATTTTGCCGAGAACGATGGAGGACAGTTGGGAACATTTAGTGTCTTTTTATCGCCTGGGAGGAAATGTTTGAAAATAATAATAGATCATTTTGGTAACAATGAGTGTCTGACGCATCCAGTAACAACAGCCAGAAGCCGACTTCATGCTTAATAACCCAGAAAGTGGCAGGAGAAGGAATCTGCGAGGAGATAAACATGAAGAGAGGCTGGGGAAGAGGTGAAGAAAGGGTTAATCTAAGCCGTGGGGGCAAGTATGCCCTCAGTGTGGGACACGCTCCCAGATGGGGCATGGGGGAGGTCAGGGGGGCATAATTCCCAGGGGCTACTGGTACAGAATGTATGCAACACACTGCCCCTTGACGGACTGTTGGGTTAGAATCTTAACCAAATGATGTTTGGTGCATTATGAGCCTTGGAGAGTGTGCTCTTGGGACAGGCATGGTAATCTGACACACTGGCTCACAAACACTCAGGGTTTGATTGCTTCTGTCTCTCAGCACCCCTGCTGACCGGCTGTGGAAGCCCCTTGCCCTGTCAGGGGTAGGGTGAGTCAGCCACTTGGTTACACCCTGTCTCTTCTAATTGGATTCTTGCATCTTTGTGTGGTTTTTCTTGCTAAATCCAGAATGATTATCCTCCCCCGCCCAACATTTTCACATTTTTCTCTCATGCAGGCACCCTCCATGAATGAAGCGTGTTTGCGGTTTTGGCACAACAGTATGTAAAAATACTTGATGAAGCACTGACGTGTGTTAGCATCATGGGGAAGCAGCAATGGCACGTGGACGGTATTGCAGAGTGACCTGTAACCGCTGAGTCATGTGATCTATCCTGGCTTCCTGCTGTTAGGACACGTCACTGTACGTCAGTTAGGGGGGCGGGAAGGACAGCAATTCTAACACTGCACCCTTTCATCCTACATGCCATCCTCAGGGCTCCAGGTGAGCACCATCCGAACTGTAAAAAGGTGTCAATTAGCAGGACAATCTCAGGCCCCCTATAATCCAAGCCCAGCTGGATTCTACTGGAAACTACCACAAATTCTCGAAAGGGTATTTCCGTTTCGGGTGCCGTAATCCTCCCGAATGCCAGTGTAACACCAACGTTTGTCTCCTCAGTGGCTGGTGACCAGATCACCTCGAGAAATATGGCTGGTTATGAGAGTGCCAGCCGGTCGCACTGCACTCAGGCCGGTTTTCACACAGAATCTGTTTGCGGGGGGTTAATGGAGCCTCACATCCACCCGACCATCTCTCCATCGCTCATTCCCATCATGTCTCCAGCCTGATTACTGCAGAGGATGCACTCAGCTGACATAAACAATTGCAATAAATGCCATTTAGAAGCTCATCTTTAAGACTCACAAGTGATTATGGTCATTATACCTCTGGAGCAGAGGGAACAAGCAGACAGTTAAGAGTTGAGGTATTTTTGGTAACCTCAGCTCGACAAACACCGTCTGTGACATTCTCCAGGATGCCTTCCACGCATAATGTCCCTGGATGCTTTCGTGCACCGCGTCTGTGCCTGTCTGGTCAGTGGGAGCTGGCTCTGCCTCTCCGCATCAAACTTGATTAATATGTCGCACTCCCAGACGAGGAGAATTGTGTCTTTCGGCAGCAGAATCCCTCCCGCCAACGTTCCCACCAGTGAAATTAAATATTCAGAGATTTTCAGGTCTCAGAACCGCTGCTGATCCTGAACTCTGCACTTTCCATCACTTTCCATAAACCTTCTTGTCAGAGTGAATAAACTGGAACTATCATTAAAAAATCTAATAGATTCTGTCTGTTGAATAAATATTATTATTATTATTTAGCTGGGTTTTATCCAGAGGGACTTATAATTTATACATCTATCAGGTAAATTGTGCAGCTAATGTGTTTATACAGCAGAAATCTGAAGCACTATAAGTCAGACTAAATGCCTTAACCAAGGGCAGTGTAGCAAAGGCACACCTGGGAGAACATGACAGCCTCAAGGATACGAAGCTGAGTCCTTAAGCACTGTGCCCTATGCCTGTGCACTAACAGGAAGTGAGATTCAGGAAGTAAGACCTGACCACTAACAGGAAGCGAGACCCAAGAAATGAGTCCTGTGCACTAACAGGAAGTGAGATTCAGGAAGTAAGACCTGACCACTAACAGGAAGCAAGACCTAAGAAATGAGTCCTGTTCACTAACAGGAAGTGAGACCCAGGAAATGAGTGCTGTGCACTAACAGGAAGTGAGATCCAGGAAATGAGACCTGTACACAAATAGGAAGTGAGACCCAGAAAATGAGTCCTGTGCACTAACAGGAAGTGAGACCCAGGAAATGAGTCCTGTGCACTAGCAGGAAGTGAGACACAGCTTCCAATACGCTGTTACGAGACAAGGCCGATTCCTGACCTACATTTAATGCATATCGTTACTCTGCATTATATAAAAGACCAGGACGAGTCAATTGGTTTGACTGAGAAAACTGCCTGACATTTAAAACTGGAAGCGGCTCCTTAAACTGACTGTGCAATAAAGGTCAGAGGCAGATTGTTTCATGCTAAACAAGCAGAGGAATTAGTGGGGAGACATATTTAGGAGAATCACAGGCTGTCTCATCACAGCTTTCCAGTTAAGGCACTCCTCATGCTCAAAAACCCTCCTGACACCTTCCAAAAATCCTTGACTTCCAAACCCTCGTCACTCCTTCCAAACCCTCCTCACTCCTTCCAAACCCTCCTAACTGCTTCCAAACGCTGCTCGTCCTTCAAACCCTCCTCTTCTCTGCCCTGCTGCATCTATTACCATGACAAATGAGCAGAAGCTCAAGTCTGTGGCTGAATGCCACCACAGAAAGCTGGCCTACATCCCCCCCCCCGCCGCAGAAAACCTGCTGAGCCCCCCCTGCAGAAAGCTAACTGGCTCCCCCCCCGAAACCTAACTGACCCCCACTGCAGAATGTTAGCTGACCCCCCCCCCCAAGCAGAAAGCTAACTGACCCTCATCCCAAGCCTTCGGCAGAGACTAATGGCCCACTATTTCCGGGGAACAGAACAGATTCACTGCAGTCCAGGTTAAGAATAAACAACATTTTGCATTAAAACACCAATTAAAAGGGCAAAAAGGTGTCTCTGCATTCAGTGTCCATCCTGCTTCACTCGCCGCCGTGCTGTGAGACAATTTCCCATCTCTGAGTATATCCTATGCTTCACTAGCAGTCCTGTGCCTGTTCCCCAGGCCAGTCGCTCCAAGCTGCCTTGAGACTGGAAAAACATAGATGCCTAACGCCATTTAGAAAAGCCATTTCCATGCCCAGATACTGTATTTGTGAATTTATTAAGACGTCCATTTTAACGTCATCAGCTGTTGGTAACTGATGGTTTCCACTTCACTTCAGCCAGATTAGGGAAGGGAGCACATGTCACGGCTCATTCCTGCCCCCCCCCCAATGACTCAGTGCTTCACCGCAGCGTAGTGAAATCCGTGTTGTGTTATACACACTTTAGTAACACTGGCATGCTGGCGTCTGCGTGAACAGGAGCTGTGAACCACACAGGCAGTGCATGACTGCAGATTCTCGAACACTTTCAGATAGCTTCACCCGTTGGTTCGACTGCTTGTTCCCCCAGTATGACACAATGGCTGGACTCAATCTTTCAGTAAATTTGTGGGAACATCTATTACATTCATTAAGGTCAGTATACTGAGTAAAATAAGGATAGTGTATTTCAGTAGGATAGAGTATGTGTGTTTGTGTGGCTATGAGACCTATGATTGTCTTCCATTTACCCTTCTTTATGCCCTATGTTGCCTGGGACAGGCTGATCCTGAACTCGATAGGTTGTTACTGAAGATGGATGGATGGATGGATCTGTAAGAACTGAATAAGTTCTTGCAGAAGATAGATAAATGGGTGTTTGATACTATAGAGTCACAGGGGGGAGGGTAACTGAAGCTTATCCCAGGCAGCATAGGGCAAGAGTGCAGGATGAATGAGATGCCAGGTCATCACAGGCCACAAATAATATACTAATCATTTTACTTTAATGTTCCTCCATTACTCAGCATTTAAACTGAATTGCGCATTAGAGCCCGATTAAACAATCACTAGATTGTCAGTCTTTATATTTATCTAATTTAAGTATCATTAAGTGTAACGAGTCACTCATTTAGCTTACGTGATTACACTCATCTAGTATAAACTGGTATTATACATTTTAAATGGCAGGATTCAGTGGTGACCCCCTTTGAAATCTGCAGACAGAACCAGAGCATTTCAACGACGACTGAGGAAATTGAGGTGGGAAACTTCCTGTTGGACCCCAAAGCACAAGAGGGGTCCTTCTGGAACAGGACCCGCGGGGTGGGGGGGGTGTGTAAATGCTCAGGGTCCCCGCGGAGATGCTGAGGCTCAAGTCAAGTGGACGAGAAAACTCCGGCATGGTCGCCCTCAAAATAACCGATATGGACTTTACAGCAAATCCAATAGGCTCTTTAAAAGCCTCAAGGCAGCCGTCTGGTCCACCGTGTCATCAGCTACGCTATGCTAGCGCTATAATTAGGTAGCATTGATTGGCCGGTTAGCCGCGAGGAGAGTGCTATGAATAACACTAATGATTGCCTATCGCTTATTTCACCCATTAGTCGATAAGTTTACAGGATTCTCACGCTTTTTATTGAAGCTGTCTGCACAGGAATGGGATGTCGCGTACCTTATAATGACAAAAAGAGAAAGAGAGACAGAAAGCAAAGAAATGTTTAGACTGACGCCACAATACCCTGATGAGAGATAGAGGACAATATCCCAAGTGTAGCCTTAGTAATGACATGGTAGTTTGCTTAATCTGATGGGTAGTTAACACAATGGGTGTAGTTCATGAGTTTCTCAGGAGACAAGTAGGGGCGAAGCCAAGGGCGTAACTTTGGCTGGAACATTGGGGGGGTTGAGGTCTCATGATTATTGGGTTGTATTAGCTGGTTTTGATTTATTGGGGGGGCTACAACCCCCCATACCCCCCGTAATTTACGCCCATGGGCGAAGCCACTCGCTCAGGAAGGTCTCAAAAGCTACGCCTCCACTACACGCAGATCTCAGGGCCCCAAAAGCCAACACTGCCCTTAGTGTTCTGGGCAACCATTTTGGTGATGCCCCTCAATTAGGTTTCCAGGTAACAGAACATGTTTTCCAGATGATATAAGCTCACACTTTGGATTTGTTGGTGCCCAAAATCTTCCATCCTCGGATAATAAGGGGGTCCACAGGATGGAACATCTCACAGTAATGAATTTGGCTTGGCATGGAGAGGAATCATTGACTTTTGATGCTAGGCTAACTGGAACCATTACTGGTGACAAGATGATTTTTTTCCCACAAGCAGCTGTTAGGAGGTCAGCCAGGTCGGTAAATCGGAGGTCTGTATCCGCGTCAAGCTTAGAGACCGAGGTGGCAGTAAGACCCAAAAAAGTCGATTTGAGCTTCATCGGTGTCAAACCATAATGTTCTCTCAGCTTACTTTCCAATAAATAGTTATAAGCTGCACCTCGCATGCTGCGGCTGCTTTCCAGAACCATCCATCTTCCACCTCACCCCGGGGGCCGTAACAAGGTTTTCACGTCGCACTCGGGCGCAGGACTCGCTGGCTTAGTGCCTCCGATACGCCTCGAGGCATCGGCAAGGATTAGCAGGTGCAAGCGAGAGAGTCTGCTGCCTTGGTGATAGAAGGGGCGGAGCCTCCCAGGGTTCCTGCACTCCGTGAAGGTCTCCAACTCTGGGCCGCAACATGGGCCGCAGCATGCCTTGGCAGGCTAGAGTACCCCCCGAGGGCACCGGGATAGCGCCACCCTGCTGTGTGCAAAGTTATTAAAACGTGGGGGCGTGGTGACTCGGGCTATCCCAGGCGAGCCCGTTTATCACCCCGCGGCAATCGGGACACGGTGGCAGGTTCCTGACAAGGCCATAGATCCTCTAGCGAGCTCCTGCCTGGCGCGGGGAAGGGGACACGGCTCAACTGTGCCCCTCCAGCCCGAGGCGATCCCCATACCACTCCGGATCGCGCTCCACATCGACGTGCGCTAATCCCCACTACCCCCCACCCCCCCCACCCTGACATAGGCCGTCTCCAGCCATGAATATTCGGCCCACACGACTGCTCCAGCTCACTCGACAGCACCACCAACCCTCTGGAAAGCTGATTCGGGAAAGTCTGGAAACACGAAATCCATGCTTTATAACTGTCAATCCCAAGGTTACGGGACCAAATGTCCATTGATTTTCAAAATAGGAAATAATATACACTATATGGATGAAAGTATCGGGACACCTAAGCATTACACCTAAAGGAACTATTCACATCCAATTCTAAATCCATAGGCATCAATATGGAGTCAGTCCCCCCTTTGCAGCTATAACAGCTGCCACTCTTCTGGGAAGGCTTTCCACAAGATTATGGAGTGTGTTTATGGGATTTTTTGCCCATTCATCCAAAAGAGCATTTAAGAGGTTAGCCACTGATGTTGGACGTGAAGGCCTGGCTCACAATCGAGTTCTAATCCATTCCAAAGGTGCTAGATAGGGCTGAGGTCAGATCAGGGCTCTGTACAGGCAAGTCAAGTCCTTCCCCAGAACTCACCCAACCATGTCTTTATGGACCTTGCTTTGTGCACTGGGCTACAGTCATGCTGGAACAGAAAAGGACCTTCCTTAAACTGTTCCCACAAAGTTGGAAGCATAGAATTGTCCAAAATATCGTGGTATGCTGACGCATTAAGAGTTCCGTAGCTTTATACCACTCCATCCAATGCTTGCCATTGCACTTGGTGATATGAGGCTTGCATGCAGCTGCTCAGCCATGGAAGCCCATTCCATGAAGCTCCCAGCACGGAGTTTTTCTGCTGGGGTTAATGCCAGAGGACGTTTGGCACTCGGCCGTTATTGAGACCCCAGAGCATTGGCAACATTTACGCACCACGCACCTCAGCACTCGGCGACCCTGTTCTGTTACTTTACACGGTCTGCCACTTCGTAGCTGAGTTTAGTTTGTTCCTAATTACTTCCACTTTGCAATAATACCACTTACAGCTGACCGTGGAATATCTAGTAGGGAAGATATTTCACAAACTGACATACTGCAAGGGGGGGGCATGGTGGTGCAGTGGTTAGCACTGTTGCCTCACCCTTCTGAGACCTGGGTTTGAGTCTCTGCCTGAGTTACATGTGTGTGGGGTTTCCATGTCATTGTAGGGTTTCCTCTGAGTACTCCAGTTTCCCCCCCCCCACAGTCCAAAGACATGCTGAGGCTTATTGGAGTTACTAAATTGCCCATATGTGTGAGTGTGGATTGCAATGGGCTGTCCCTCCCCCGCCCACCTTGTGCCCATAGTTTCCAGTATAGGCTCAGGACCCCCCATGACCCTGAAGGATAAGCAGTTTGGAAAATGGATGGATGGACATACTGCAAAGGTGGAATCCTATGACTGTACCAGGCCGGAATTCACTGAGCTCTTCAGAATGACCTATTCTGTCACAAATGTTTGTAAACCTGTCTGCATGGCTAGGTGCTTAATTTTATACACCTGTGGCAATGGGTCTGAATGAAACACCTGAAATCAGTGATTAAGAGGTGTGTACCAATATTTTGTCCATATAGTTTATGCAGTTACCTTTAAGATTAAACAGTGAGAACTGGGAGGGAAGGGCTCAGCACGCAAACAAAACAAAGTTAAAGCAGAACGTGTGGAACGAGGAAGCACTTGTGTGAAGGCAACGGCACAGAGGGATTAATGGGAGTGTGGGTCCAAGCGCTTCTCACATGCGTCCAGTGTTCTGCCCTCTGAGTCCCCGCACCTTCGCCTCCACCCCCCTCGAAATGTCCAGATGGTACGGTCCGCGGGGTTTACAGATGGTGCATTCACAGCTATTTATCTCGCTTTATCTACAGGCCATTTGAAGACATCAGGCATAACGGTGGGACACTAATCAAATAATTAATCCGTGACTTTGCGTGTCCCAGCTTATGCAGTTCCCGTGAATACAGTGCAGTGGCCCTGGTTTGTAAAAGACTCCTCACTGGCGTTGGGACTCTTGTCTACAGTGCATGGCTGACATCTTTATGCACGTTTATTCTGTTCGTATAGTAAAACATTTACTGAAGTCATTCTGCAGTTCTAGAGCGCCCATGGTGTGGAGTGTTGGGGTCCAGAGCAAAGCGTGGGAGGGTGTCCCAGGAAGTCAGTGCTGACAGCCCCCCCAGGTGAGGGGTAAACACGTCTTTGGCGCACTGCGACGCTGGCTGATTGGACAGCAAGGATGTGCCGCGACCTTCCCGCAGAGTTGATTGCTCACCTCTCGCCGAGTCTGGAATTGGTGGTAAATTTATCCACAGCACAATGTTTTTTTTTTTTTTTTTTTTCTGAACGGGGGCATTTTACCTAGGAACACGTCTAGGGGGGCTGGCCTCATTTTTCTCTGCTGATGGCCGTTTCTGTGCTGGCTCAGCGTAAACCCGCCCGCGTGGCAATATAGGTGAACCGTGATATCTTTCTGGCAAAATGACACCTCAGAATTTGATTGGGGGAGGCTGGTGAGAGAGTGCAATTGGAATGGGTTACCGTGGCTACGACGGAGAGGGCAGATTAGAGGAGGGCTTCAGTTCACGTTTTTGAGGAGAAACCTGCCGGTTCACCAAGTTCGACACTCCTGCTCCCTGGCAAGACTGTGTCCGTGATGGGGGTGTCACTGAGCTTCTGTGACACTTTCCTGACTCGTGATCATCCCTCCCCCCCCTCAACAGGTCAGAGCAGCTGGATCGGGATCCTGATCTTTGAGTTTGTGAGGAGGAGCAGACGGGATAGGGGAAGACATGAGCTGACGGACATCAGTGCTACCTCAAATCACTCTGCCAGACCACTCATACTGAGATGGACCTAAGAGAACCTTCCAGAAAAAATCTCCCAAAGCCTAGACTGTCCCTGTGTGATACAAATGTGTATGTCATCATCGTAGGCCTGAAGGGACTGGGCACCTCTACCTTAGGTGGTCTTAGGTAGGAGTGAGAGATTGAGGCTGGATGGGGACAAATGCGCATGAGACAAGGAGGGATTAGTGGTGTTGGGTCAACACCAACCCTCCTGGATCTTCACCGAGGTCTGTAAACAGCACAGTAACAATGCCCAGCTTATCCAGTTGACTTCCGACAGACCATAGCATAGATGTTCCAGGTCAACAGGTACAGCCCCAGCCCCTTTCTTGAGCGAGACGTTGGTGGACTACCTGTGACTTTGAGCTCGGTGGTTCTCCTCACCACCCTGCTGCCATACTGGAGCTCGCAGGTGTAGTTCCCTCCATCGTCTTCCTGCACCTCGGGGATCCACACATGGGTGGTGTTCACCATGATGGAGCTCCTCCACTGCTTCTTCTGGCACTCCTGAAAGTGCCAGGGTCTCATGTAACATACCCAGCAGCCGAGCTGCTAATTGACTAAGATTCAAAGCCCAAAGCTCCCTGACTGCCTTTCCTCTGCAGTGCATAAGTAGGTAAGTGTGTTTCTTTTATGTTGTATAATTTGCCTTGGATAAGAGTACCTGTAATCATGATAAACAGAGGATAAACACCGACAGCTCTCCTGCATATATTTACTACCACATGCTGTCTAGTTCCCATAACCAGCAGACTAATGTCACTGTGCAAGACCCTTAACCCCTCGATTTCTCCAGAGGCACTGGACGACCCTCCCCTGGACCCCTTGGCTTGCTCTAAACTGTATATATGTCTGTGCGTCTCATGCAGAAATGGGATAGGTGTAGTTCCCTTCATGGATGAATAAAGTATTAGTATTCTATTCTATTCCTGTCAGGGATACGTTATGAGAACGATGCTCTCCAGTCAGGTCACTGTGTGGGTTACCTTGTACCAGGTCATCCTGGGCTGCTTGTATGGGGCCAGGTAATCCTCAATATCCGGGCAGGTGATCATCTTGCTCTTGGTGATCTCGGCCTTCTCCACGTGCCGGATGCGGCTGCTGAAACAGAGCCCCTCCTCGCTCTCCTCCACGGTGAGGGACATGGACACCTTCATGCAGTACGTGGAATTTCTGAAAGAGCACAAGAGGATTCACATTCCAGAGCTTCACCTCCGCCAGCCACAGTCACGCACAAAGCAAGTATTGATTCATTCTGTTTCGCTCTGTTTTTTTTGGTCGATCTGTAGGATTTGTCTCCTAACAAGGAGAGCGCTCGCTTAAATGTGCATCTCACTTTGGCTGCTCTTTCTAAGTAAACAACTTCAGATGCGACACCGTCTGCGATCCCAGAGTTCGATTTGAATAACACAGATTTTAATGAGGCCTGACGCAGCCATGAGCTGAGACGGATGGTGGCCCAGGTGGCTTTACAGGTCACCTCCTCAGACTGTCACCTCCTCCAGCACGCCCCATGCCCATGACAAGCAAAGGAGTCCTGCCAACTTCCCAGGTGAGGAGAAAGGAGCAGGAGGTGGTCAACCACAGAACTTCAGCTCAAGCATTACGTGTACCATCTCTCACGTACTAAGCCCAGAACCCTCAGCCAGCCTGTCAGATACCACACAACCGTGGTGACTTTAGGAGTGACCCATAGTGCACTGCTCCCTCCGTGCCCTTGGCGGGTAGAGCTTAGATGTTATTTTGGCTGGCAGTCGTGTTGTTTTATTGTTGTGATTAAAAAACAACACAGCGGAAAGAGAGAACAGATGCTGCAGTCATTCAGGACAAATGAGCAGGATGTTCTCTGTGATCTCGTTCCGACAAATAGGAGTAATCACGCTCTTCAGACATTGCGCAATTCTGATTTATTTTCACATCATTAATGATTCATTGACTCCCCCTGCAATTGCTCTCAAATGAACAACTTGAGCAACACCTCTCTGATTAAATTATATGCTTAATAAAGAAGGAATTCAATCTGCTGTAGTTCATTTTCACACTAGTTTAACTAAGTCTCAAATGGCAATTTACAAAAACACGTTCAGTTCACAATGGTTTCCCTGTGAATCGTAATAGCCTACTCCTCATCGGAAGTTGCCCTGAACATCTACCGGTTTCTCTTTATTGAAGTTTATTTGTGTTTATCCATTCCACCACAAAATGCCTCCCCGAGGAATCCCATTCAGATTGTAGTAAAAGTCTGGTGCTATCTGTTTTTATTTGTGTTTATTTCTTTGCTTTTTTAGGATGTTCTGTTTATGTACTGTGTACTTTTAAAATTTGTTTGCACTATGTGTACCGGGGCAGTCAGGACACCGTACCTGTGATCAGAACTTTGCCAGTTCAGGTCACAGGGTCGGCAGAGTGATGTCGCCGTTGGGCCCCTGAGCCAGGGCCTGAATCCCCAATTATTCCAGGAACTGTCTGACCCCGCTTTTTCAAATATGCGTACATTGCTTTTGAAAAAAGCACCACCAGCTAAATATAAATAAATACTGTCTTTGCACTTTGTCTTGTTTTGCACTATATGTTTGTTTGTCTAAACTTTATATGCCTTGCTACTGCATGCACCAGAATTTCCCCCGGGATCAATAAAGTTCATCTTACCTTTTTTAAGGGCATAGCAGTTGGTGCGCCATTGGCTATAACAGACTGGGAGTAGAAATAAGGGTGAGGGTGGTGGTGGGGGGGGGTGAGGCTGGCAGCAAGATGATACATGCTCTTGAGGTAAACGGCTTTGAGGTGACCTCTTTTGTGAAGACGGTCTATAAACGTCTCTACCAAAGCGATAGGAAAAACGGCGACTCATCTCAAAATGTGAGTCCCAACCTTAGGTTTAACGTGGTGCTTCAATAATGTGATTTGTCCACCAACCAGAAGCCTTGTCCCTTCAGCATGTCTGCGGAACTAACAGCATGCAGCTCTCAACTGAAGGCAAGATGGAGGACAAACACCAGGGGGTGCTGTTCGGCGAGCAGCCAGGACCTCTGGAGCTATTAAGAAGCTACTCTGAGACGTGTCAGTAGTTAACATAATCAATCCTGATAGCCTCTTTAGGAGAGTAATTTAAACGAGAGCAGCATCTTGAGGGGAACATCAAATGAGACAGCGGTTCTTCAGAGAGCCAATACATCACGTATCTTGTCCAATAAAATGACTTTCAGCTGCGCGGTGGTAAATCAATATTAAACGTACATTTACATCAAGGTGTGGCATCAGTACTGACGCGATCTTCAGGGCGGCCGGAGATCATTGATGATGTGTGATGGCTGAGTGGTTAAGGTGTTGGACTTGAGGATTCCCTGTGTGGGTTCACTTCTTGCTCACAGCATCCTTCCTCTTCCTTGGGTAGCGTGTGGATTAGGACTCTGCCTGTGACTGGAAGGTCAACAGACTGATTTCACCCTTAACCTCCAATTGTTCTAGGGACCAGCTGACCCTGATTTCTCTATTGTATGGTCCTTTGGTTAAAATGTATGAGTCCCAGTGGAACCCTTATCTCTGTGTCTAAGCAAAACTTTAACCCAAACTTTCCACAGGGAAATCCGAGTCCAGGTGGTTGCTCTGCCTCGACTGCTTGTGGCTTTGAAAAATGACATTGTATGCTCTTTGAACTTAATCACGGGGCTTAATAAAGAAGGATTTCAGAAGGGGAACTGTTAACATTCAGCAGTTCGGAACGAAATTCAGGCCAATTCCATTGATCAAAATAGAATTTAAAAAAAACTATTTTCTCAGTCTCTCCCTGTGATTTATCATTCGATCAAAGGGGTTTCTTCTTACGTTTCAGAGAAATAATACAAAATGCAACAGAACATTTACCGACAGACGCGATTCTGGGGAGGGCGTCCAGCACTTTGTGATTCACAGACAACCATGAATGAGCAAATGTAATGATAATTTAATGTAAATACAAAACTACTTCAACAATCATCCAAAGTACAATTACTCTCCACTTTCCGTGTGTATCCGTCTGGGCAGCGCAATATATGCATTTCACGGGAGATTGCCAGTTCAGATGTTCCTTTTTAAAATCATGCACTGGAGCTTGCAATGCTTCTGTGAGCTTTGCCTCTCTGGGGAAGAGCAGCCTTAGATGGGCTCTGGTTCACCAGGGAGTGTCAACAAAAATGCGATATTCGGCTCACCAGGGAATGTCAACAAAGTGTTATCTTCGACGCTAGGGAGCGTCAACCCAGCACCGGTTTATGAAGGAAACTTCAACAATGCTGCTGTCCTTTCTTGCAGTTCTTGTTTCCTTAAAATGTGTCTTTACCTTGAATCTTCTCAGAGAGCTGTAATGTTTAGCAGGATCACTGTATGCTGTTTTCTTTAGCCAGCCTGTAATTCTCAACTTTGAGAAGCAAAGTGCACACTGCATTCTCAAGCCACACCTGTATTAAAGCAGAGCCAGACACAAATTGATATTACGCTCTATCTGCTTATCTATGGATGATTTCCCATTTATTGAAAGCAAAGCACATCACACAGAACTTTCTCTCTGTTTCTGTCATGAGCTGAATGTTCGTGTTTGATTTAACCTGAAAGTCTGAAGGGTAACAGTTTGACAGTATTATCTGACCTTACTGTCAAAACCTGCTCTGTGAATTTCTGACAATTGATGTATCCAGTGCTGTAATATTTAGATGATGGCGAACATGAGGCTGCACATAAAACTAGTAGAGTTGCCTGTAGAAATGAAGCTTCATAAGAGTTGGATGTCATCCCATTTATGAGGACAAGTGGATGGAATCTAAACAGTCACAGTTGAAACCAATTAAAGGCTAGTCGTCTCAGGACCCCAGTTTGAGGCGTCCCCTGATTTGCCTGCAAGGACGATTTCGGATCAGCTCACAAGGACAGATTATTATGTCAAGAATCCCAGTAAAGCCCTTTATGCGACAGCAATAAAAGCCGCATTGTCGGCCAGACCCCCCCCCCCCAGAAATGGCTGTGTCTTATGCTCAAGGTCAGATGGGAGCCAAGGTTGAAGTTTGTGTGGCTCCTGGTATTGGGGCTAACAATAGGAGCAGCTGAGAAGGTCCTGGAGCTGCTGACGCTGAAGCATCTTCACGGCCACATTGTCGCTGCTAATGCTGAAGGTTATATCAGGGGCAGGCGCAAGGTGGGTCCAACGGTGACTTAATGAGACCCCCCCCCCCCCCCCGCAGCGGATCCTTCCTGTCACCAACCAATCGGGCGCCTAGGGTGCAGCCTTCTGCCACACATATACACCTACCTTTACTGGGTGAGTTGTCATACCTCTCCCAACCTGGAGAGGGAGCTACACATCTCAATTTATAACATTTACTAAACTTCAAACCGCAAGGACCAAGTGGTCTCTTCTCATTAGTAATAAGCATTAGGAAAAATCAGGCTTCAATTCTTAGTCTGTATTGCATTATTGGTTACTTAGTTGGTATTCATTGGGTTAAACCAGGCAGTGATTGGCAGGGCATGGTGATCCCGCCCACATTGGGAGTCAAAATGTTATTTCTTCTGTAAAAGAGAGGGATGGTGCTGGGAAACAAGGGGTGGGATGGTGGTGGAGAAGGGTTGGTTGAGCTGGGTTTCTAGTCTTTGGTTTCTATTGGGTTTCAATGCAGCCAATATCTAGTCAAATAAAAAAACACACAGATTCAAATCCAGCGTAGCCCTGACAACGAAAAAGCACCTTAAGAAACAAGGCCCTAAGAATGCAGGCTTTTCTTCAACCATATCATTATTCTGTATTGGCTATTTATATATTAATTACGCTGTATTCTCATCTTCATGTAAAACAGAAAAAATCCACACAAATAGGGTCAAGTTTGTTGTTTTCTCCCAACAACTGTGATTGTAATATTTTAATATGTCAGGCACGTTCACAGCAGTGCTATTTGCCTTTGCAAAATGTTTACTGCTGAACAAACCCGTACAGCATCTGACGTTTAACAAATACCTCAATTGCAAGTGAGGTGTGTAAACCTGCAGGTGTCCTGGGCATCTCACTGTCAGCGTTTTCTCTGAACGACCACTTGTAACATCCTGGAGCCCTTCTGCGCAGAGACCTTTGGTGTACCATGTACAGTGCGGGTCCTTCAGCCACTTTAGAAGCAGGAGATTTCAGCTACATCTGGGCCTGGGCTCCTGTGGGACCTACAGCTCCCCCCCCCTCCACCAAATATCGATTTGTGTACTGCCCAGCTTCTGTCACAGAGGACAAGCTTTAGCTGAACAGCATGAAATTACCTCCTGAAAAGGAGCGGTATCTTCTGATAAAAAGGTGCACACCAACGTCCTTCACAAATAGAGCCTGAGAGGAACCTGTGAGCCTCCGGGTGGCACAATTAGGGACGACGTCCTGGAATTCGCCGGAATGCTGCGAAACCAGCGACGTCTTGCCGCTTTCGCACATGCTGGTGGCCGTGCGTGACGTCCTAGAAAGGTCTCGGTCAGCCTGTCCTACAAAACCACAGCTGACAGGTTGGGGCAGCACTGGAGCGGATAGTTGCTTCTCGGGCAGGACCCTGGTGACTTTCCTTTCCTGTCTCTTTTTCGTAAAAAGATTAACGGAAGGATAAAAGGCGAGACCACCCCGAAAGACGAGCTCTTTGACAAGCGAGTGACGGGAGAGAAAAAAAACGGCAGGTGAGACGCAGTCTCCAGATTCCAGGGGGGTCCACAGATGTAGCCCACATTTTGAAGAAAAGAACAAGTATTTTGGTGGCATAGTTCAGATGAAAGGATTGCTGTTTACTGATTCAGAGCGATCTACACACGTCCACAGCACACCAAACTGAGGGAGCCTCACATCGTCATCCACGCCTCTGACGCCCTCCTTGCCATGACAGTGTTTTTGTTTTGTCACACGATACGAGAGCAGCTGCGTTACCTTGGAACAAAAAAAAAAAACTCAGGCTGTCACGACTCCTTACTGCAGATTGCAGATGTAGCTTGTGGGTCTGGGGATCGTCCCTGCGTCGTCTTTGTAGGGCTCAGCTGGACACCAGGATCATGGAGAGAGATGTTATCAGATGTCTGGATCCTCAGTTCCAAGCTCGCCCAGGCATTTTGAGCACAATGACCAGCAATAACATTGACTTCAACGCCGACAGCCCCCCACGCCTCAAGCATCTCGCCCCCCCCTCCCCCACATAGGGGCAGAGGAAGCCCCACAGTTCATGATCCAGATACGCTGAGGTTCCTTCACTTGCACCACTTGGTCACAGAGCCACAGCTCATTAAAACATCCCGGCCCCGTTTCTATGCTACACGCTGAAGAGTCATGTTTCCTCCCCGTTCGGGTGACGCACGGGTCCCTTTTTTCAGAGATGTTGTATGGATGTGTGCAGGAGCGACGCTGCAAAGCAGGAGAGCGGGAGAGCAGGAGAGCATGCACGGAGCACAGACAGCTGAGGCGCCACGCGGTTAGTCTGTGCCTGTCCTCAGTTTGATGGCTATCTGCTAACGTGCTGCAGTGCATCATGCCTCCTTCTGCCCCAGTTCAACCAGCATAATAAGGGGAACCTGACAGGAACTGGGTCCTAATTAGACTGTCAGCGTAGCATGAGGGGAATATGAAGTCCCTCTTATTAAGGAACCTTATTACTGGCCGGGAGAAGCATTGGGACCGTCAGAGAGCTGCGGGATCGCCTTCCTCCGCAGCAACGGAGCCGGGTGCCCATCTGCAGGGACGGAGCCGGCCTTTTGGTGCCGCTGTCAGAGATAACCGATAAAAGCGGCCAGGGGGTCAGTCAAATGATGCAACCGTCCCAGCACAGCCCAACGCGATAAGATCGGTTGAAGCAAACCGGCCCCTTTGGCGATGCCTGATAAGGAATTCTGCTGAGAGGGTCCGGATTCAGACATCTCGTCTCCACGGCGGCTCCTGCCCGTGGACACGCCGAGGGAAGCATGGAGCGGCTTCCTCGCAATAAACGAGTTTTAATCGACCTTGACGAGGTCGTTATTTTGTGGAAGTGCACATTCAAATACCAGAGAGTGCAGTTTATTGGATTGGGTTAGTGGAGAGTGATCTATGAACTGGAAACAGACAGCAGGGCCCAACGTTACCCACCTCAACACGCACGTGTAGAAGCCATTGTCCTCCAGCTCGGCCGAACGGAACCAGATGGAGTCTTCCTCCTTGCTGAGCCGGTGTCCGGAGAAGATGATGGGTTCCTCCGAATCGCCTTTGTTCTTGTACCAGATGAGTCTCAGCTTGCTGTTTTGGGCCATGGTGTAGTTGGTCCGGATGTAGCTGTAGAACAAGGCACACTTGACCCTGACCGGCTCGCCGGCAAGCACCCGGTACCTCTTCAGGTCCACGGACCAGTCGATGCAGCCGTCCACTGCAGAGGAAGCACAGTATAGGAGTGTCTGCGTTACTTTCCGCGAGCTGCACAAGACCCAGCGTGGCTCTTACTCCGGAATGCACACTGACACGCCCCCCCCCCCCACACTCCGTCCCGCATTCGCAATCTCTGACACCCATGTTTGTGGCTTTGAAGCTGCTAGTCGCATTTCCTGGGAGGTACGAACCCCCCCACCCACATCACCGCCTTGCATTCAACCTGAAACACACACAGCCCGTCTTCTTGGCATCACCCGTTTATCGACGGTCACTATATTTATCTCACACTCCTCATGTTGCTTCTGACTGTAGGTAGACAGTCTAGCGTAAAAAAGCACATGCAATTTGTAAGTTCATGCTTGCAAACTGTCTTGCATGTTATAAGTTATAATAAGACAGAAGGTATATTTAATATACTTAGCCAATAACTATCTTTCTGATTCTGATGGCAGTGGGCAACAGGAAGCTCATTTCGGCCCAACGGCCATAATCGAGACAGACTGAGTCTTGGGTTGAGGGCTGGATGCAAATTAAGCCCCCCTGAAGCGAATCCCCAGAAACTCCCTGCTTTGCCGTGGCTTAAAAGGGGAAGGGGGCACGCGGGAGATTAACAACCATATTTCAAACTTCCAAAATAATATGGCAGTATCAGCCAGTTACTTTCGCTTGAGACGAATCCCCCCATATGTAGTGAAATTCATTTCCTGCTGCATCACTTACTAGCCCTGCACCATCGTCGGCATCATCTAGCTGCCGGTTTACCATCCCCCAGGGGCCATAAGCGGACGTTTCCCCCCTTTAAGGGGGGGCTCACTGGCCTCCCATGCACGTCACCGTGAACCGTAATAATTTACGAGCAATTACAGCGGCACGTGCATGTGGACTCCCGGTAATTAATCTTTCTGCTCGGCGTCACATAAATAATTTTTACATCCTACATCTGTCTGCCGCAATTTGTGTTACTGCACTGTCACTAGCGTCAATTTACGGTGCGCTGGCCATAGAGGGCGCTGTGTCGCCGGTCTGCCCTGATTTTCCTTGGGCAGCAGGCCGGGAAGTGATGGCCATCGTAGGGATAGGGTAATGGGTGCGTACAAGGGAGGGGGCTGGTGTTAGTGCAGTCTGCTAGATGTAAACAAGCCCAATGCAGAATGGAGCGAAATGTAGGCCTTGGGTGTGTGGAAGGGGCGGGGTCAGAGTGAAGAACATGCTTTTCTGAATGATTCATTCATTTTTGTTAGGTTTGCCAGATGGGGAGACTGTCCACCCCCTGTCTGCCCACAGCTGGCTTGTTCTGTTGACACCTTGCTTCCAGGGTTCCTTCTGATGAATGTAGAGGATGTGCAGAGCACCGGGGATATGCCTGTTTAACCACAGGATATGTGTACTGCAATTCTTCAGTAATATTGTGACCACACAGCTATCATGATGCCGAAGACAAGTCATACTTCTCAGGGTCTTTTAAACTGTGATTTAAATTTGGCCTGTTTTTCTGGAAGGCAGCTGAAGGGTATTTGGCTGACCCAACATCCTAGTGTGTGCTTAGCATGTCCAACTAAAAACTTTCCCTGAGTTTAATGATCAAGCGGTGTAGCGATTTGACAGCACAACAGCCATGTCATTTAACTGATGGGTGGTAGGGCTTTGAGTACAGGCCCAGCATACATTTGGGGTTTACGAACATGTTTTTGATCAACCTAAAAATAAAACAGAAAACCTATTTCCAAAAGCAATTTCAAACAGAATTTATTCTAACAAACATTCAGTATGTTTGGCCCATCATCAGTAGGGAGAAAACTGAGCTTCTTCCCCCACTGACTTACACACACACACACATTTGCATTCATATCTTTGTGGGGACCGTCCATTTATTTCTATGGAAAAAACCCTAACCCATCCCTAACCTTAACCATAAGTAAGCAAACAAAATATAATACTTTTGGCATTTTTAGTTTTTTGATTGCATTCACAGATTTTTATAAAATTGATGTCATCTTTGTGGGTACTCAAAGAATGTCCCCACAAGGTAAAAAGCTACAGATTTTTATCACATTGTGGGGAAATCTGGTGCCCACAATGCAATAGTTACAAGAAACACTCCTGCACACACGCAGACTCACACCCAATTTTATATCTCTGTGGTGACATCTCACAACTGACTCTTACATTAACGGAGTTAATGATTCCTAACTCCAACCCAATAACTGAAAAACAATTTCAAAATTACATGAAACCTATCAAAGCAGAATACAATGTTTGGAAGTCTTTCATAAGTTAGTATAGATGTCTCAGAACTTACGTTGAAGCATAAATGCACAGACACAGGCACAAACCTAAAAGCACACACACACACACACACACACACACTACAGACCTCAACCCTGCTTTGCAAATCCCCTGTTGCACAAAGCCGTCCCCTCACCCCTAACACCTGCTGGTGTCACTGTGACCCCGACCCAGCTTTGTCCCACAGAGCCGCGCCTGTGAGGGTGATATCAGGAAACACAGCCATGTCCGGCTCCTGATGGGCCCCTAAATACGAGGCCCCTAATAAAGACCCTGCACCAGAGCAGTGGCCCCCATGCGCTTCATGCTGATGGTCTGTTTCCGCTGCCACTTGCCTTCAACGGCTTGTTTGTTACTGTCAGAAAGATCGATGAGGCAGGTTCCGTGGACATACGTCGCCATGCAAGCGGGAGCGGGAACCGGGATAATCGGCGCCAAAACTGGCATTATCGGCTGGAAATAAATCCGGGGGTGTCAGGGTGATCCGCAGACGAATGCAGGCCGGGCGTATGTCGGTTTATCATCCTGATAAACATCCCATAAGGCACCCCTCTTACCGCGTGGCCTGTTGACACTCCTGCCCCCTGGATTCGAACATGGGTACAATGCAAACACATCCTTCTGAGTATTTCACAGTGAGGGAAAAACCCTTAAAACGAAGTGTCACAACTTGTAGACATACATGATTAAACACTTCTTTCCCTGAAGTTGTTTGCTAGTGACTAAAACTGTACTTCAATAAAAAAAGACTAAATAATTGATGATTGGCAGAATATTCCGGAACAGGCGAGGAATGTGGGTCGTGTTCATGGAAACAAAGTGCGATGCAGTTCTTATGAAATACCAGTGTAAACCCTAGAGAAAGGGGCCTTTTACAGAAAGGGGCATTTTCCTCTTAATGGATCTGGCTGAGCGTGAAAAGCACAGGTAAACATGAAGTTTTACAGACTTATTTATTTAATTTGTGTTTTCAAACACTTTCATCTGCAGAGAGTCACATTCTGTCCTGGTGGAGCTCAGTGCTGGAGCCTGTGTGCAGCATCAGCAACTACTGCGTGTCTCTGCCAGAGCATTATGGGAAATAGACTATAGTCTTTTTGTGTGGAGTATTTAAAGACCTGGGCTTTTAGGCGAATGGAGGTCGGTTTGAGTCGCAAAAGAGTGGGTCCTGCTCTTGTACTTTCATTTAGCTGCCTCAAACATGCCGTTAAGGAGCCTAATTTGAAATACATTTCATGCAGCAGTCCTGGGAAAATCTTCTCCTCAGGGGTTGGACAGCAAATCCCTCACATCCGCTTCCAGCACCTCGACTTCAGGGCTCGCCGCGTATGAAGGCCGTAGAATGCGATGAGTGGCTTGTAGGATGCCAGATGGGATTGTCGTGGAGATGGTGGAGTAGATATCAGACAATGTCTGGGTTCACATCAGAGGAATTCTTAATGGAGGCAACCCTGACAGGGTCCTGGGTCCCGGTGTAGCTACAGTGTGCAGTGTGCTGCAGTCCCACACAGGGCACGGCAGTGGGGGTGGGGCTATAAACACCCCCCCTGGTTTGACGTCACAGTCGGGGTTGGGGGCCGGTGTATCTATAAGAGTTTGGACGGGAGCAGGACCGAGTTCCAGGGGGGCGTCTGCTGTCATACTGAGAAAAGCACTTAACCTGGACGGCTTCAGAAAATTGGCCACCCGACTGCACAAATGCGTCAACCTGTAAATGCACGAAATCCCACCCGGAAAGGCAATTAAACCATTTCGTCCATTATGGCAAAGCCATGCTGTACAGTGTACACAAAGAAACTAGCCCACGTGTTTGAAAGTCGTTAACGTGCTTTTAGTTCACTTTTACGGCTTTAAAAAGCGCGAGTTCTGCCATGGATTCAGCATAAGATGACGACGGTGAGATGGGGTGTTCCGCCCGGCGGCTCGGGTGCAGTTCACACTGTCTAGAACATGTTGGCCCTGCAGATTCCTTCCTGACAGCGTTATGCGGCGGAGCCGAACCCCGCTTCGGTTCTCGGAGACCCTGGCAGGTGGATAATCTGTGCCAACGTGGGGATAATGCTGGTGTTCTCAGATCCACTGGGTGCCGGTGTCGGGAAGCACTTTCCGCTCGCTGCACAACAAATACAGAACCGGACTGGATTAATGCTGTGTCTGTGAGTGTTGTCTGAGAAGGCCAGCTCCAAGCTGGAGATTCTCCTCAGGCATCAGTCAGATGGGGGGAGACTGAGGACGGCATCACGGTGGAAGACAAGGGTGCCCAGCCAATGACAGAAAGGCCTACCCAAATATGACTGGCACATGAACTGTGACCGCGGACCACGGAACGTATCTGAACAAGGAGGTGGTCCCTGGGGGGGAGGGGGCATAAGGTCATACCCGTTGTCATTTTGCTTTTGAAATACAGATATAGCCATTTGTTATAAAGAACACAGATACAATTCTAGCTTTTATACATAAAGTTTTTTTTTCGGTTCACATTAAATGATTTGTAGGTCATTTTTTAATGATCGTTTATCACTGCATTCTTAATGATGCCCCAGAAGTTATGCAAAAGCATAAAGCATCATGGACCAAGCCCTAACTTACTGCTTTTAATGCACAAAGAGATGTAGCACACAGAAAACAAGAACTGGTTTAGGACTCAGGATGTTAATGCTATTGACCAAATTATTTTCCCCCAATGCACTTTGCCTATGTGGGCATGCCAGTCTGTAAAAGCCCATGCCCTCCTTTTTTTTTCAATGGAATAACGAACATCTGAGACATATTTATCATTAGACTTATAATTCAATCCTCAGAAAAGTTTTAGGGTCAGACCATCATGGACCTGAATCATCAGCATACCATCCTGAAAGATCACCATGATGGAAACCAGCCATGAGCAGAGCAATAATCACAGACAGCGACACCCATGGGTCAGAATGCTTCTGACTTGGTTACCATGGTGAAGTCCAGGCTGACGCAGAAACGCACACATGCAGAATGTCCCAATGTGGCCCCCTCCTACCTGCCTTCAATGAGAGCTGATGACAGGTGCATCACAGTCAAATCCAAACCCTACAGCACGTCTCCTTAGGAACGGAACGGCCAATCAAACTAACACTGGCACGCAGACTGCAAAGGCACTCAGCGTCATGTAAACAGCTCTCACCTGAAAGGCCCTGAGGAAAAATGTGATTTTTCTGGGCAACCCTGAATCTCAAACATCTGAAACAGCCGCCACAGACACACACATATGCGCACACACAGAGATTTTTTTGTCAAGTCACATAATCAACTGGCACCATCCTCTACTTTTGGGATTGTCTCTTTGGAACCAAGGTTGTAAAGCAGGTCTCCTTTTGCTGTTTAACTATAATATGTTTACACTATGAAAAAGAACCTCCAGACCTGTAGGTGGCGCTAGTCTAAGTCTTGGTTCTTTATTCACTAACAGCGATGTAAAGATTCTTTTTATTAACATTTGTGGGTCAGTGATTAACATAATGATATTGTCTGAGCAGCGGCAGAAACACAAAGGCATTCACGTGTTCCGATCTGACATGCTGCGGTCAGGTCTCTGCTTAAACACGATACTGTCATGTGTCTCAGCACATCAGAGGGGTCATTCCTGGACGGATGACTCAATCCTATCCAGCAGCCGATGAGTTATCATGTTAAACCTGTCAAGATGCCTCCTCTTGTTTGTGCTGCTTTTGTATAATTGTATAATTTTATACAACATGTGACCATACTTCTGGGCAGGAGGTGACAGTCCAAACAATCAACTTGACTGTTTTCCAGAACAAGCTGTCCACTCTGTCCTCCATATTAGGAGCTTTTGCTTCTCTGTGGTCTCTCTAACAGACACCATTTTCTTGCTGTTTCTACCTCCGGAAGATGCTGCTGTTTTTCTCAAGATGTTAGCATCCCTGCCCTGATTCCTGACCTGGTTCTGTGTGTGGATTTTGCACATTTTCCTTGCGTTCGTGTCAGCCTCCTCCAACAGTCCAAAGATCTGCAGTATATGTGAACCACTCTTTGAGTCAGAGTGTCTGTGCCTTGATGGACCGCTATCCTGTCCAGGGTGTCCCCCACCTCGTACGGTGCGTTTCCTGGGACAGATTCCATGGTGTTCCCCAGGTGTCCCCCAGCTTCCTGGGATAGGTTGCAGGCTCACAGCCACATCATGTTGGGTAAGTGGTCTTTGAAAATAGATGGATGGAGGTATTTGCATTACCAGTAAAGGAGGTCCTGGCTTCCTGGGAAAAAAAATTACATTTGGCAAACACAACGCAGTGGCAGCACGTTGTGTAACAGGATTACAGACGCATTGCTCTGGGGGAAAACGATGCTTCATTATCCGGCTAAATAAACAAACCATTTTGCGCACAATAGTGCAGCAGAACGGCCGAACGTTTGCAGAGTATTTTTGTGTCCCCATCGTTGTGTAACGGCGCTTTTACGTAAAGCGGCGCTTGTTTTGAGTCCGTATGACTGGTCCCTACTCCCACCCACAATCCGTCTCCCTCAGATAAAGACCCAATGTCCACCTGGCGCGGCCCATCTGAAGTGCCACATGCCGAGAGGACGGTCAGCCTCCGTCTCCATTTGGCAGGGAACAAGAGTCCCGCCCGTGCGCATCAACAGGCCCAGGAGATTTGCGTAACGACAGGAAAATGGCTGGCGCTCACTCTTATGTCTTTATATGCCTGTCCGTGTGCGGGGCGCAGGCACGAGCTGGGCTGTGGGGAAGGAGGGAGGAAAGGAGGTAGAGAAAGGCAGGATGGCTGCACGAGAGCCCTGCGAATGCTCGTCTGACTGGCAGCGGATGCGTGACCCGATTCGAGCTGCCGTGCTCGTCAGTGACTCACAAAGCACAGTAATTGCCCGGAGTCGATCTCTGCTGACAGAAATAGATTTGCATTGTCTTCCACAACCTGTGTTTTTAGCTGAAGCTTTTCTGAGGACCATTTTTGGACAGACGGGATGTGGCGACCGCTCGCCCCTGATTTAACATCCCTTTTTACGCAGGAGCATCTGGATTCAGGGCTGCGTTGGGCCGGCGCTACGTAATATGCAGAAACACAGACAGCACAGCCTGTCACTCTTCAAGATGTCTGTGTGTGGAGGTATGTTGTGATTACGCAGATTTACATGTTCAGTTACTAAATATTTAGAGGTGCTTATTTGTGATGATATTTATCCCCTGATAACATCACCAGGAAAATCTTCCATACCATCCTTCTTCTAGAACCACGTATCCTGTACAGGCTTGTAGGGAGGCTGGAGCCTATCTAGGAAAAATGGGGAACGAGGTAGGGGGCACCTGGGTGGGATGCCAGTTCATCACAGGGTGGAAACACACTCACACTCACTCATACACACACACACACACACACACACACACAATGGCTGATTTACAGAGTATCTCATCTGTCCACGTGTTTTAGACAGTGAGAGGAAACTGGAAAACCTGGAGGAAAAACATCAGAACATGGAGAAACTGCATAGACATGGAGCAGGAGAATGCGAACTGAACCCACAGCCCTAGAATGCAAACAACTCATAAATAATGACCTGATTCCATATTACTGACAAACAATGCTCTGTACACCCTCAGTACAATCATACACATAACACACACCGCAGAACATCAGTACAGTCATACAGATACCACACCGTACGCCATCAGTACAGTCATACAGATACCACACCGTACGCCATCAGTACAGTCATACAGATACCACACCGTACACCATCAGTACAGTCATACAGATACCACACCGTACACCATCAGTACAGTCATACAGATACCACACCATACACCATCAGTACAGTCATATAAATAGCACACATTGTACATCCTCAATACAGTCATATGGACACCACACATCCTACACCCTAGGCACAGTAATACAGATACCGCACACCATACAGCATCAGTACAGTCATATAG
Organism: Gnathonemus echidnorhynchus; assembly: GCA_026776725.1. Lineage (NCBI taxonomy): Eukaryota > Metazoa > Chordata > Actinopteri > Osteoglossiformes > Mormyridae > Gnathonemus > Gnathonemus echidnorhynchus. The sequence continues at coordinate 27,633,008 of JAODJU010000002.1, forward strand.
ATACCACAAGCCATACACCCTTAATAGTCATACAGATACCACACATTGTACACCCTAAGTACAGTCATACAGATACCACACAGCACACACCAATTGTACAGTAATACAAATACCACACACTATCAGTAGAGTCATACAAATACCACATATCATACACCCTCAGTACAGTAATACAGATACCACACGCCATAGACCCTCAATACAGTCATACAGATAACACAGACATCACACCGTATACCATCAGTACAGTCATATAGATACCACACATCATACACCATCAATATAGTCCTACAAATACCACACACCACAGACCATCAGTACAGTGTATACCACACATTGTACACCCTCAGTAGTCATACAGATACCACACACTGCACACCCTCACCCCTCCGCTGTACCTGGCTTCTCCTGTGGTTTTGGGGCTCTCTTTCCACATGCCGTCTGTACTCTCCCCCACCCCCCCAGTCCCCTCCTGGCTCTATGCCAGCTTGAGCTAGTTGGGCCGTCTGCTTCATCCTTCCTGTCATTAATAAAAGGAGGTGGCCCACACCTGCCCACTGACAGCACCCCCGCCCCCGCTGAGCCCCAAAGCCGCCGAGGACGAGCCCAGACGTACTGGGCTTAATGAACCACTTCTGGCTGTGCTGTCATGAGGCTCTGCGCCACGCTGCCCCCTGCTGACAGCTACCAGCACTGTGTCTCCCACCCCAGCTTTGCGACAGCCAGTCAGGCACGGCCCAGGTAAACCTGAAACCGTATTCATGCTCCGAGCACCCCCCACCCCCCCCAAC
>JAODJU010000002.1:27670490-27682466 GCA_026776725.1 Gnathonemus echidnorhynchus
GGTGGGGGGTGGTGGGGGTGGGAGGGGGGGGGGGGGGGGCGGGGGTCAGTGACCTCTCTGTGTTTAAATTTTAACATCATTTTTGGTCCAGTGACATTAAGTTGAAGACTGTTTAATTTATGAGCTGGTCTTCAGCTCCCCATTCTGGGCTGTTTAATTTTTAAACGCAAGAGCAGGACACGGAAAGGGCGCTTTTATTTAACATGGCGTGACCTTCTCCCTCCAAACAGCCAGAAACCCCGCGGAAAATTAAGATCAGCTGGAACCTTCCGGCCTCGACCCTGTCATCGTTGAGGAGGGGGATCTGTGCGGCGTAATCAGCCATAAAGCCCAGTTAAAGTGCCTCTTGTCACTTGGGTGGAGGGGGGGTGGCTTTTAAACTCTACCCTGGGAGAGTCAGATTAATGCAGTTTGGCTGAACTGTCTCTGTAAATAAAGTCGAGTCGCTGTGAAACCGCACAGAGGGTCCGGATATGTCACGCCTTCTACAGCGAGGCCCACATGACAAGAGGAGATCGGGTGTAGTCGAGGCACCAAGCCGACATCGCTGCTTTAGTCCCACCATACCGCTAGTTCACATGGCGGGGGGGGGAGAGAGAGACAATAGCGTAATTAATCAGCACACCTGTCTTGCCCCCAGGGTTCCTTCCCAACTGGGGGGGGCATTGGCGTGAGAGAAAGGACCTCAATTTAAGGCAGGTTGCTCTAAGAGGTCAATCAATAAACACATATCATTCAGAAGTCAATCTGTAAATAAAGACAAAGCGATAACAAGGTGGAGTGGGGGGTGGTGGATCTTTATCTGTGCTTCGTTGGGGGGATCGCAGGGCATGCAACGAAACACGCAGGCTGCATTCCAGATATCCGCAGGCACCCCGAAGCGCCACATGCTGCGTCCTAAATGCACTGCTGCATTTTCTCCCCACTCGCGGTCCAAATGGACATCTGGTCGGCACCCGAGTACATTCAGGCCGCCCCTGCTCGGCCAGGATTCTCAGCTAGCCTCGTCCGTGACGTCAGACGGGCCTCGCGGGGCGCTGTCACCGGGACCCCTGTGACGGATGTGTCCCTGTGAAAATGCGCCGGGCTCTCAGCGCGCCGTGAATGTGGGGCGTCACGCTCCCTCCACTCCGCACTGCGAACCTCTCCTTAGAGCACTCAGAAAATGGAAATCGAACTGAATGGGAGTTTAAAAAAAAAAAAAAAACGGCTGTTCCTCCAAACTCATCTCACGGAGGTACACACAGTGTTCATTAAGAGGGAACTCCAACAATAGAAGAGAGACAGAAACACTGGAACCGCAAGAGATGAGAGAAATGGGTGGTTTATTACGCAGGACACAAAATGCGCTCTGGCTCTTTAAGAAGCTCGGTGAAAACACTAACAAATGGACTCCCATAAATCCCCCTTTCAGCTGTCACCACGGCTTGCCTGCTAAGGGCCGTTTTAGCCCCTCTGCCTGCACCCTGTTGCCCATCTTCAGCTCAGCTGGCTTTTTTATCAGTCCCTGCAGATCTATTCAGGCCAGCTGGACCTCATCGAGAGCTGTACACAGTACTGGGCCTCTGCATCTCGCCCTGCAGCCCCCCAGCCTGCTGTACTGCCACCGCCCTTCCTAAGAAACACCCGGAATACACAACACCCCCTCTCTGAGTCTGACGCACACTGGCGGGCATGGGGGTGGTACGAAAAGGGAAGCGGACAGGAGCCCACAGGGGCCACTGAGACTAGCACTTTCAGAGATCGGGCAGAGCTGGCCTGGTGACGCCGGGCTGGGAGCCACGCATTGTGTGTGAGACGCTCTTCACAGACACGGCCTGGGGAGCCAGAGACAACGGAGGGAGGCCCCCGGGACCAAACCATTTCATGGAGCGTCTGGTTCGCCTCCCTAAGCCCAGAAAGCTTCACGGAAGCTCAGTTAACTCCTCGCTGCCTGTTGGGAGTACTTAGGGTAAATGATGCCCAGGACGACCTGCTCACTGACACGGGGCTGACAGAACCAGGCTGGGTGCAGGTTTGGGGAGCAAAATCTCTAACGACTGTTAAGCTAAACTAACAGAGCGAGCAGTTTATGACCTGAAGAAGCACTTTAGAATAAAGAGTAATCTTACTGCTAGAATCCACGGTAATCAAACAGAAATCATTTCCAAATGTCGCATAATTCAGGCAGTTAACTTTTTCTAGTGTCCCTGGGAGGCTGTATGCTGGTTCATCACCTCTGACTCATGGGATGCGGGTCCACCCCTAGCTCTGCACTTGTGCAGGGGGTGGCGGCTTCCTGTGGTCGCCACGGTTACTCCCTAACTCACTAAAAATGCACCCGTCGAATCGGAGACACTGCCTTGTTTCCTGTGCCGCCAGCCCACCGGGAACGATCGTAGGTCTCCTTTTTGTGGATGACCAATCTGGCTGTGCGAGCAGGGAATGAGAATGTTCCGGAGATGGCGCCGTTCAGTGAGCCTCGTCCAGGAAGCGGATGGACAGATCTACAGCTGGCAGGAGGTGAACTCAGAATCGGCCAGGTTCAGATGAACCTTCTGCATCCTCTCGGCATGCGATGCCGTTATGACACTTTTCATAATTTCATAATATAATCATGAAAATATTTATCATGAATAGGCATTATGGATAATCATAAGCATTAATGATATACTTCAGGGGTGTTTTAATTTTTCCAGTAGCTTTTCCAGTAGCTGTAAATTATGCTGCAAGGAATTCAGGCTCCCTCCCCCCCCCCCCCCCCCCCCCGCTACTCTGTCCAGCATGGATGGATGAATGGATTAATCATTATACTACAGTGAGACTTATCCTGCTTCACAATCTTAATTTGTTTTGCACTGATTAACTGATGCTCCTCTCTTCTCTAAGACTGCTTACTAATAAAGACTATAAACAGAACAAAAAAAAACTCAGGTCTATGTCAGCATTCATCACCGCTTTAATGAGACATTACTCCGCCTGCTACAGCAAGGGGCCCTAGAAGAGCACTGATCTGCAAATGTCCAGAGCATTATGTGAGAATCATACAAAATACACGCTCAGACTCGCACTTCTGTGTATAAATATTAATCACTGGAGTTTAATGTGACGACATTGAGGTTCTGTGTATTCCCAGATTACTGTGAGAAATGACTGTGTTCCTGTACCCAATTAATATGCGTAAAAACTCACTCGGAGATGAATTGTTCGTGGGACTGTGATATAAATTCTTATCCTAATGAATAAATGTACAAACAGAGAAATATTGTTCTGCACACTGTTAATTAATCACAGACACCTGTTTCTCCCACTGTGTCCCCAGAAACCCACCACAGGGGCGGCGCTATTCGGTTTTTCTGCTGCTGCTTCTAGGGAGGGCAGTGGGAGTGCAGACTACCGACCAGTCACAAGTCTGCTGTTGTCACACAACGAGAGAGCAATGAGGGGAGACCTGTCACTGAGGGGAGGGTATGCAGAGTCCCTGTTTCACCCCACTGAAGAACAACTCATTACACAGACATGTCCATTTTATGCACTACAGAGTCAACTCACTTACACACTGCAGAGTGTGCTAATATACACACTGCCAAGTGCCCACGTTGAAAACTGCCGGGCGTGCTCATTTGCACACTGCAGAATGCCCTCATTTACACACTGCAGAGGACACTCGTTCAGACACTACGGAGTGCCCTCATTTACACTCACTACAGAGTGCCCTCATTTACACAGTGCAGGTTGCACTCATTTACACACTGCAGAGTGCACTCATTTATACACTGCAAAGGGCACTGATTTATGCACTACGGCGTGCCCTCATTTACACACTACAGAGTTGTGTCCTTTGAGTTGAAGCCTAACTCACAGGGCTCCTTCAGAAAAAGAAGGCTGCTTTTTCATGTGTCAATGAGATTTTAAAATCATCTTCAGGAATAGGATGTTGTACGATGACGGTATCGTCCACATGGATGGCTCAGGAGCCACAGCTTGGGCAGGTTTAACATGAACACTGTTTTCTCATTTTCTTATGGTCTGCATTTATCTATGTGACTCAGCAGGACAGGACTGACTGTAAGTTTTCCCGGGTCAAAACCTAGGGTCAGCAGAATGATGTCACCATTGGGTCCCTGAACAAGATCCTTAATCCCACAATTATTGCTGTGGACTGTCTGACCCTGTATTCTCAAAAAAGTATATGTCACTTTATATTAACCATCTGCTATAAGAAATTTAAAATAAACAGCTCAGTTGAAGAAAATCCCTGAAGTCACACTGGCATAGTATCCTTGGCCACTGCGATAACTGGGTTCTGGTCCAAAAAGCACAGCAGTCCAACTTAACCCACAATTAACCAGATAACGTTCACAGCATAGATAATTTCAGAAGGCAGGGGGCAGGTTGTAGATCCAACGCTGAAGACCATTGCGATGATGAGGCTGGGCATGAAGGGCGGCTTCGTCCCTGAACGCTTCAGAGCATCAAACACTGCACAAATGTGCTAATTCCCTCTGACAGGCCGTGCCAGTCGCATGTAATTAACTCTCTCCTCCTTCATTTGTGCTCAGATCTGTGACTAAGAGCACAGGTAACGTCATTCCTCACGGGGTAAGTCTCCTGAAAATCACCACCACCGACTCCCCTGAGCTACAGGCTCTTGACGGCGAGCGGGATTCAAATGTACCTCCAGGCCCATGTGGGCATCAGTTTCGGACCAACTTATTTAATTTTCACCCCTTTTATCCAGGAAAGGTGCGTAAGACATTCTTGTTATTCTCAAGGACATGCAGGCAATTACACGGCGGACCTTGTAATTTAAAGTAAGCCGATACCTTATCAACTTCCAAATGAATCCCGAGGACTGTGTCATTATCGCTTTAAAATTTTTACGATGGCCTTTCCTCACATCCGTGCCTCCACATTATCTGTAATTATGAGTTTCCAATCCCATTACCTGCGAATCGCTCTACCGGCTCTGACGGCCCACCAGAACCGCAAACCTCTTACCGGCCACCATACCTTTGACTCTCTCACTCTTCTCCTGAACCGAAGGGTTACACACCTGTTAAGTCACCAAGAGGACAGCAAAACATAACGATTCACTTTTGACAAAGTTGTTCAGATACCAAACATGCAAAAAAAAAACTACTTTTGTTATCAGTATCTATATATTTACGAGTTTAGTTATGGAGTCCAGGGACTGTGAGGTCGGGTATGTAAAGGCGTGTGTCTCTGTCTCAGTGTGTCTCTGTTATTTTCTTGACACGACCCAGGGATCTGAAGGTGACGACTGACTCTAAACACTGTTAGTTATGTAAGTTGACTGGAGAAAAGTACATAAAAATATAAAAAAACTACAGAAGCGTGGAGTAAATAGGACGGTGGAGGAGGTTAGTCAAACAGTTTGTGTAACCCTCAAACGCTCCGACTCTGTCTGACCCTAATGGTATACAGCTTTCAAGTCCTCATGGAAAATGCCAGAAGGCCTTGTTTGAGAGGGATCAGAAACCAGCAGGGTGGGTGTGAGACAAAAAAAAATCTGCACCCCACCCCACCCCCCAATCTAAAATGCACGCTGTTTTAGATCATCGAGGCACAATTGGGATGCTAAGCAGGAGAGCCCCCCCCACACGATGGCCAGAGTCACACCTTCCCAAATCCGAACCCACACATCCACCCACCAAGGTCAGCACAGTCTCCACCCCCTCCACCCCCCATCCAAGGAGCTGGCATCACGGCGATGGTGTCAGACAGAACAACAATGCAGACAAAACCAGATGATCTCTCAATTTCACCAGGGGGTAATGCTAACCTATAAAAACATATTGTCTTTACTTCCCAAAACTGAGCAGAAAAACACAGTTGCTGCCAGTTTTTAGTGTCACCTGCTGCACCTTCTTTGCACGCTTCCAGCGCTGTGGGACCATCAGCAAAATTTTCTCATCTCATGCCATGGCAGAATTGCGGCCGCCTACGTTGCTGATGCCGCTGTCTGATTACCTGGATTCCTTACGGTTTCTGGGCCAATTTTGACATCTCCGTCATTGTGGCAACTCTGTAGCACTCTGTGGTCCACAGGATGGCACGTGGTGATGCTTCGGAGTGGGGATGTTATTAAACCGGCTTGGCAAATAAGCTCTCAGACTCTGAACAATGGCATGCCCACACACCGGCTAATTAAGGATGAACAGTATAAGGTCATAAAGAAACAGAGTCTGGGCATATTAAAGTGATTTTAGGATAAACTGGGCTCAGGAATTCAATAAGCAGTCAAAAAATGTATGAAGTTAGAGAGAAGGTAACTCAGGGTGTTCAAAGGGGGGCTGTAGGGTCTAGACTGTGTGTCTGTCTGGGTTTCTCACTAGATGCCCTCATGTCAGGAAAGCTATGACGGTAAAACCTCAGGAACGCTAAGAAGGTAACTAATCTGAAACACTAAGAAGGTAACCACGTCAGGAACGCTAAGAAGGTAACCAATCAGGAACACTAAGAAGGTAACCAATCAGGAACGCTAAGAAGGTAACCAATCTGAAACACTAAGAAGGTAACCACGTCAGGAACGCTAAGAAGGTAACCACGTCAGGAATGCTAGGAAGGTAACTAATCAGGAACACTAAGACGGTAACCAATCAGGAACACTAAGAAGACAACCAATCAGGAATGCTAGGAAGGTAACCACGTCAGGAATGCTAAGAAGGTAACCACATCAGGAACACTAAGAAGATAACCACGTCAGGAACGCTAAGAAGGTAACCAATCTGAAACACTAAGAAGGTAACCAATCAGGAACACTAAGAAGATAACCACGTCAGGAATGCTAAGAAGGTAACCAATCAGGAACACTAAGAAGGTAACCAATCAGGAACACTAAGAAGGTGACCAATCAGGAATGCTAGGAAGGTAACCAATCAGGAACGCTAAGAAGGTAACCAATCAGGAATGCTAAGAAGGTAACCACGTCAGGAACGCTAAGAAGGTAACCAATCAGGAATGCTAAGAAGGTAACCAATCAGGAACGCTAAGAAGGTAACCAATCAGGAATGCTAAGAAGGCGACCAATCAGGAATGCTAAGAAGGTAACCACGACAAGAACAACAGAGTCAGGAACACAAATGTAACTACATCACGAACATCAGCTAATATGGCAATCAAGTCACTCTAATAAGATAACCATGTCAAGAATGCAAAGATAACAACATCAGGAACGTTAAGAAGGTAACTGCATCAGGTACGCTAATAAGGTAACAGAAATCCTAAGAAGGCAACCACTTCAGGAACACTTAGAAGGTAACCTTGTAAGGAACAGTAAGGTAACAGCATTACAAGCACTAAGGTAACCACACAACAGTAAAGGTGCAAATATGGTAACCACATCAGGATTGCTAATAAAGTAACCATTTAAAATATTTTAAAGTGTTGACTGCAGCATGTCATGTCACTGTGGTCTGAATTACCATAATACATAATAAATACATAAGACATTTCTTTTTTCATTTGAAAATTCAGACTTCTGTGCACAGATATATTCAGCACATCCTGATGTCAGCAAACCTGAACCTCAAAAACCATTCATGCAATTAAAGTTTCTTACACACAGAGGGATTGAAGCAGTAACTTTGACACTTAATCAGTGGGAAAGCAGAGGTTTCATAAAACGTTCACATTGTACAGAAGAGGTTCTTCAGACTACCAGGAAAGATGCTTATGCTTCCACAGAAGGAAGCTAATCAGGTCGTCCCGAAGCTGAGTACTAACAGACCTCAGAATGGCTTCAGAGGGTTTCAGGCTGGTTGTACCTGGCTCTGCTCAGCTTAGCATCCAAACCAAACCACTGTTCTGGCTTCTTGTGATACGGACACTTCCCACAGAGGTTCAGTCTTCTACTTGGTGGGGCAAGCAGGAACAGAAACAGGCAGGGAATTGGAGAGAATGGGAACGGAAATGGGCGGGAACAGGTGAGAGCGGGAACGGAAATGAGCGGGAGCAGGTGAGAGCAGGAACAGAAATGGGCAGGAGTGGATGAGAGCAGGAATGGACATTTGAGGGAGTGGTTGATGGCAGCAGGGATGGTAGGCCGCTGTTGCCCTGCGATGTAGAACATCTCGTGGCTCCGTTGGCCAGCTCTTTTCATCCAATTTGTGCTTTCAAAAGCCGACATAAATGAGTACATGCGGCAGGTCTTGTTCAAAAAGGAGGGAAAAGTCCCAGCTGGATTCAGGAGGTGTAACAGCACAGCTTCAAACCGTGTTTGAGGAGCGAGCGGGCAAACTTTGAGGAAAAATCGAAGTGAAATCGACGTGTGGCTGAGTCATCGCAGCGCAAACACTGATCCTTCTGCAAAAGGACTAATCTCTCATCAGCTGGCCCTTTAGGCTCCACTTTGCTCCAGTGTACAGGTTTTTCATACACAAGCCTTCTTTGAGTACAGCACTCAAGCATAGGTGCACTTTCCCTACAGGGTGTCTAAGCTTCCACATGCTCCTCTGACCTCCTGTTCAGGACTGAGCAACTCACTGCTTGTTTTTGCTGGTATACCGTGGTGGTGCCAGCTTTATACTGACTCTGACATGTTACTGCACTGACTCTCTTAGCTGACTCTGCAGCCCCACGCAGAACATTTGGCTGAATGCTGGGAAAGCTAGACACTGAGGATATGTCCCTCAGAGGTCATGGGATCGATCCTGGGCCTGGAAGTTTGCATGCTCGCTCCCTATTGTGCATGTCGTAACCAGTTTCTGCCCAGAGTCCAGAGACAGTGAGGTGCACTGGGGTGTCTAAATTGCCAACATTGTCTGTGTGTGCCAAGCAAGGGACTGGCATTCCATGCCACAGGAAAGTCTGGTATCACAGAGGTGACAGGGTCTCTTTTCTGAGCAGTTTGTACAGTCTGCACAGTTACCATCTTTTTCATTTTTCCAGGGGCCTGTCATTTAAAACACATTTTTACCTGATGAGGGACCCAGAATGGGGGGAAAAGGGCAGGGGGGTTAGTCCAGACTGTGTCTTGCTGGGGGGCCTGTCCACTTCCTGTGACTCCAAGAGATTCATCCACAACCAGCCTCGCTGCATCACACATATTCACCTCTGGAAGTTGAAGAGGCTGAATCTGCAGACCCGTGACAAATTTCCAGCTGTACCACTCACAGCTCCTCACCCTGTCTTGCCCGCTGCCTCCATGCAATACAGGGCATCTTCTGAGCATGTGCACATCTTTCTTAAGCCCAAACCCAATGTGGCGTTGCGAGAGAGCAGGCCTGGCACAAGGGGACGAGCCAGACGAGGTCAGAGACTGAGAGAAATAAAGACTCGGTGATGTATGAAGGGGCAACACATGGAGTTACACACGCCTCCAGAGCAGTGGGGAGTGGCTGCGCTGCGACTCCACACGGGAGCCCATTAATATTCAACGGAAAATCACGCGCTGAAGAATGAATGTTCTGATGGATTTTTTCTGGAGGTGATAAATAGCCATCCTTATCCACGTTGTTCACGGAAGTCCTTGGGTTCTTCAGCACAACCTAATTAATCTGTTTAATTGATTGATCTGATCTATAGCGGACGAGCGCGGCTGTTAAATGTGTTTTTCATCTTCTTGAGTTATGAGCGGAAAATCTGTGACTAAATGCTTTTTGAGAAACTGGAATTTTGATAGCGGGTGACATCATGTCCACCTGAAATATTGCCTCCCGTGAAAACGTTGAAGATTAAAAATGACTTTGATTCAATAAACGATAATTTCCAGCTCTACCTATGAACTGGCCCACATTATGGTTTTCTCTTGAATTCGGGAGACGCCCAGGAGGATTCTGGAATAACGGGAATTGTTCTTTGTTTTCCTTTCAGACTTGATATAGGGCGGCGCTAGTGAGATTGATTGAGATGCAGCCGACTGGGACGCAGTGGGTCGGAAACATAGAGACGACGCCTCAGCCAAGCTGAAGACATCCTGGCAGCTGTGTCTCCGTGATCTTTTGAGGTGTGGTGATGCCCCCTACGGTATCTGGGTTTTCCGAGAATGGAGCTGAGCAAAATCCTGCCCTGGGCATCCGGGGCTCTGCCATGAAGATGAGGAATTCAGCCATGCTGCGCAAAGCGGGGGCTAGAGCAGGAATATGGGATCAGGGGCTCATCGGATACAGTCTGGCCCAGGGGCAGAGGCGTGGAAGAGCCCCCGGAATGGTGCAACTCTGAGACCTGTCTCAGCACACGGACGTAATTAAGCGGGGTGTCTAGATGGCCAGAGGCTTTATAGTTTTCATAACCCAGCAGTGTATGGCTTTGGAAACGGGACTTACCATACTGCAAGGACCAAAGATTGGGCCCTAATGCCCCCCCATCAGCCCCTCTTACTGCCTGCCTGTCTCCCTGCATCCATTCCTGTCTCCAGCGCCCAAACACTGGACACAGCCAGACGTGGAGCGGTTCTGACTGGATGACCTTTCCAGCTGCCGGATGCAGCCCCGCGGCCAGGTCACGGCTGAAGAAGATGTGAAATTTACATTTTGATCTGCCGTGCAACGCGTATGAATCTTCCAGACAGGGAGGAGGGGGTCTGGAGCATGCTGATGGTGGGGGGGGAGCAACTTCACCATTTAATTGCAAATTTCCAACGTGTTTTCCTTGGCCAGTCAAAATGGGGCTCCAGAGGACAGCGGGATAAATAAGTCTTCCCGCCATCGTCCAGCCCCCAATTCCCGCTCTTTTTTCTTCCTTCTTACTCACTGTGACTTTGAGGACTTGTAGGGAAGTGGCCACACGACGGACCTGTGCGGCCGTCCGTCGGTAACCGTGGAGTCCAATTAGAGGCGGGGAGCTGCCGAAGGTGACAGCACTGTCGGATTAGCCGGGAGGACAATTATCCACATCCCAGTGATCGTCCTGAGCCTCGGGCCGCGGTGCCATTCCGATCACACCCACCTACCGCCATGGCGCCAGCATCCAGCAGCAGGATGAGGTAATTGAGCGCATGGTGGGAGTCTCTGTGCCCCCCCCCCCAGAATTAAGAGCTTCTTCAAAGGGGTACTTACCCATGAAGCATAGAGTGCTAGGAGTATGATCACCATTCTTGGTCATGACAGGCTCTAGCCCCCCCAGATACTTTTTGAGGACCTATATTTCTATATTTGGGGCTAGTTGTACGGGACCAGTAAACTGGAATGTTAGTGAGAAATTGAAATATTTAAACAATACTGCAATGTGAATAAACCTCAGGCCACAGAAACAGGCAACGCTAATGCTGCTCAGAGCTAACAACATAAACGTCATTAGCGGCTAACCGGGCTAACGATGCTAACAGCTAATGATGCTAATGTTATTAATAGCAGACAATGCAAAAGCTGATAACTGCTTAGCCCTGATAGGTAATAATGCTGAGATTACTAACAGCCCACAGCGCTAATGTTATTAATAGCTAACAACGCTAAAGATACTAACAGCTAACAATGCTAACATTAGCCCGGAATGGACCCAGCTGCAGGAGCTGCAACCAGGCCTGGCTGCGGGCCTCACCTGGCAGGGCTGGGCTAATTACTGTCAGCCGCAGCCGAGGGATGGAGGCTGGGGGTTTGTGGGGGCAGGGATAACAGGTTCCTAGGCCTCTCCCACGGATATAGCTGGACATTATCCAGCCCAGAACTGTGCTCAGTCCAGCAGGGTTTGCTGGCCATTCCTACACCGTCGGTAAAACATGAGCACGCCATGGACCAAATCAGCTGATCAGACTTGCAACCGGACTGCAGGGGGGATGTACAGCATGAAGGGCAGATGTGGGCTAACACTGGATCGACTGAGTCGCCGTTGTTCTATGTAACGCGAACCCCATGCCTCCCCCCCTCCCAACCTGAGGTTTTTATCAAGCCCCTCAGAGAATCATTGAATCGGTGAGATGCATTGACGCCATAAGAGGGGGCAGTGTGTTGCATAACTGCCTCTGACAATATTTAGACGGTTTTATTATTCAAATTATAGCTGCTTAATTCTGCTCGCCCACGATGGAAAGTCCCC
>JAODJU010000002.1:27711871-27722120 GCA_026776725.1 Gnathonemus echidnorhynchus
AAAAACCAGCCAAGCAGAAAGTAATGGAAGAGGGAATTTTTTAGCAAACCCCCATATGACCCGGAGCTTGGACACTGCTGGAAGGTCAAAGCCGACATGCTGTAATTTCCAATCTTCCCGCTGCGGTCCGGCACTTTAAACCGGCCGGCACCTGATCCATTTAACACCCCCGGAAATGGCGTCGGAGAATAAGCATGGGAGAGTTTTGAAGAGATCACCAGGCCTACAGGCCTCAGATGCTGGCCCGCCTCTCCTGCACAATCACTTTGGCCCAGTGCGCAGCAGACTGCTGGGTTTGGGGTGGGGGGCACTATATCATAAAAATAAATAAGCAAGATGAATAAAAGGGGAGCTGACAGGCCCCCGAATGCAGCGCAGTAGTGAAGAGAGCACGGCCAGAGCAGAGCTGGCGTGTCACGGATAACGGGGGGGGGGGGGGGGCTTCCTCCCAGCTCCAGGTCCCAATGACAAAGCCACCTTTTCACGCCCGGAGTAATGAGTCTCCGAAATTCCACCTACAAACGTGGTGACACTTTGTAATATCCATCCCAGTCTTTTTAATCAGGTCCCTGTTTTGGAGAGTCTTCAGATACAATAGGTGGGTACACATACACACACAGACAAAGAGACACACACACACACATGCTGAAACACACATACACACAGCCAGACATGCTCCGACACACACATTCTCCAAAACAAGTGTGAATGCACATACAGACAGGGGGACAGGCATGCTCCTTGAAAGTCACACACACACACACACACACTACATCCCTCTCTCCCCCTGCATCCATCGGCTTAAAATGAATAACTCTACTGTGGTTTACAGTGCGCTTGACATTTGACTGCCTGCTAAATTTCGAGAAGGACTCAGGAAATTCAGGTGATGGTGCTCTGTCAGAAACTCCCCCCCCCCCCCCCCCCCCACACACACACACACACACACCTTCTGAAATCAGGATATATAAAGGTTCAAATAGCTACAGACTAAAACGAAGCATTGACTAAACACATTTACGGGATCTGGAGGACAGTGATGAGAAAGATGATAAAATCGGTGAATTCCGGGGCCTTCCAGTGGAGATCAATCCCACATGTTCCCGGCAATAGCGGCCCGAAGAAATCAGATGCTGGGGCGAGTCCAGAGTGAACAAGACAAGCATGACCGATGCAAAAATAAAACATAATAATTACCTATGTGGTTTGCAATCTCTCTCCAAAAGGTGCGCTTACATCGCATTTCCTCAACGGGCATTAACGTCCGATTTAACATTGTCCGATTTAAGATAGTGAATTAACTTGCGGAAATGGATGATGTTGATTGAAGCAAATTATGTTAGAAAGTGGTAGGTCAAACGGCTAAGCCATCTAAACTGGAGGCTCAGTTCAAAGCGTCATTGGCTGCTCCGCATTACGGTGCGGGACTGACAGCTGAGCCCTACGCAGAGTCCGCTTCCCGCAAACGGCTTCCCGCACCCGGCAGCCCGCACCCGGCTCTGTTTATTTCCTTTATCCCCGATTTAGCCGTACTTCCCCAAAAATAACACCGTATTGCTGCTGTTTCTGAGGTGGCGGGCGAACTCCTGCCTGCTAATTCCCATGTCCTATAGTTCAATCCTCCGTAACATTTTTTTCCATTGAAATGTTAAAAGCGCTCGCAAGAAAACACAGGAAGTTATTTTCGCGTGTGTCTGCGGAGGATTTGGGTCAGGAAGCGCGGTTATAACAAGGAACAACTGAAAAGCGGGGAAACTCAAGGCGCAAAACGGGCGCCGTCCTCATTTTCTCCTTCTCTACTTACTGGGGCAACGTGAAGTAACATCATGATAAAACCTCGGGGTTTGCAGTTCTCCTCCATTATTAACACCTGTGCTGCACACACTGGGATGTATTATTACTCAGGGTACATGTCATCCTACTCTCCTATTCCCAGAGTAGGCTATAGTCAAGATGAGTAAAATGGTGATATCCAAGATGCTCATGCCGTATGAAAGGCAAGGAAGGGTTTAATACCCGTAGTCTAACTCTTAATTTTAGCCGTCATCAACCAACCTGGCTGCTTCCCCATTTGTTCTGCGTTTTATTTAATTGCCTGTAAAGTACGGAGGATAGTACGTCTAATAATGGCATCGGTAAATAAACTACGTGATTACACACAGCAGCTCTCCTGTCAAACTGCCGCCCAAAAATCAAGCGACAAACTACATGTGCGGGGGTGGGGGGTGCCAGCCATTAAGCCCCCCTCCATGCTGGAGCTCATTTATGCGCCCCTGGTAAGTTTTGCCCCCACGCTCTTGCCAGCACCCACCCCCGGCGCTCTAAGGGACGACCACCGACGCCGGGAGTGACAGATGAAGCCCGGCTGGGGCTGATCTGCGGTGCTGAAGCTGCTCTACGATCCCGAAGCTGGTCTGCGGTCCTGAAGACAATCCGCGGAGTTACCGGCTCCTGTAAAAGAGTGACCAGCAGTGCAAGCGCCACCGCAACCCGCCCCGACCGAGCCGGGGGGGATGTCTCAGCAGCAAACTTCACCGCTAGATCCTGCCCGAAAACTCCTTTTTTCCCTTTATAATAAAGCGAGGTCAGCGGCACACATGTATAGCAGCACATGAAGGAGTCAGAAACGGGGATATTAAAACATCATTACATAACAACAGGCGACAGATTATACCTTAGAGCGACAAATAAAAGCGGACGAATAAAACCCGCCGTTTGCTATCTGTATTATTTTTGCAGTTCGCGGTAGATATCAAAGTAGCTGTCCATTTTATTTCCAAAATACACCGTAATTCAGACGGTAAAGTTTTTTTATTTATTTCGAAATAATAAATTCAAGGTTTCGCTTGACCTCACCTGCTTTTTAAATCTCTTTATCCGTCTTCCAAGCAGCTGTTCTCGGCGAGGTATTTCCACTTGTTTAAGTCTGCTTATTGAAGTTGCATGGCTTGAATCATCTCATTGTCCTCATTCATACGCTATATTTACAGAAAATATTGGCATTAAAAGATTATTACAGTGTCTATATTCAGTCAAGCACGTGAGTAAATATCGATAAATATTTAAGGGTAATCCTTAGTAGCCAATCTCACGCAAACTGAGAAAATTAAGTGCAACTCATTGCTGAGTTACTTGAGCAGTTTTCCGTCCGTTTCCTATAGTAGAGCCTCGGCTCCCCAAGTCTCTTTAGGTGGAAACGACTTCCATCTCCCCCAGTATTGCTTCACCCGGAGCCGCGGCGCCTTTCTCCCGCACTCTACACTTTCCCCCCAGTAAAGCATCAGATTTGCGGAGCGGCGGCGGCAGCCCCGGGTCCTGGTCCCTTCCCGTTAAAGGCGCACGGTCAAGCCGCGACCCATAGGACCGGCCCCGGTTCACTGGGGGCCGATTTCAGGAGCACTCGTATTCTGCAAAAAGCTCGGCGGTGATGAACCAGAGTGGAGCCAAAGAGCGGTAAAGCGCTGTTTGCGAGGTTTATTCCTGGAAAAAAATAACATACAACACCTACCGCCTCCTTGTGGTGGCAAGAAAAGGCGAAGGATTCTAGATCTCGCAAGATCGAGGCGAAATCCACATCAAAAAACACATAACGACTAGCAAATGTAAACATTTATCTAAATTTTATTCGATTAATTTTATTCACCAATTAATTTTGTTAATATTAAAAATAAGTATTTAATATACATATATACTATTTGTATTTGTTTATTACCGTTATATCTGAAACGTGTTAAAAATACCAAGGATAATCTATTCAGTATGCTAATATGTCATATATTTAAATGTTTATTTTTTAGGGCTTCGTTCATAACTTTATAATCAGCACTAAAAAGCACTAGATCAGCAGCACTAAAAGCTTTTCTCCAATATTTTACAGGGGTAATTTAAACAGATTCAGTGCTGGTATGTTTAAACCGTCCCTGAACCGAAAATTAAGTAGATCTACTATGCAAGCGACTGTCATAAAGGCAATGACAACTTCTTCATCGCGGAATTTTAAAACCCATATTGCTAGGTTTGAGAAAATATGGTAACACTTCTAAATAAAGACTCCCTGCAGCTAAGCAATCAGACGTGCAATCCTCGACAAGACTGACAAACTCTTATTTCGCAACATTGCTTCCACAATAGACTGAATACAAAACCAGTCTTTGGGGAATTGTTAGTTTATTTTGAACTCCTTTTCATTACATAATCCCCTATTAATGTCTTCTGTTGGGTAATTATACATTTGATGGTCTGTCAGGAGAATTTCGACTCTTTACAGGCCTATTTAATGGTCAAACATACAGAGAAATGCACCCACAAAGTGTCACTCTCCGAGCCTCGACACCAGTGCAATGTCGCTTCATTTTCTCATTCTTCCAACCGCTGTACAGGAGCAACCTTTTAATTAAACTATTAATCTCAGAGAAAGTGAAAATGAATCCCGACGAGATGAGCTTGTTGCTTAAATTAAACCCTCCTCAAATGAGAAATATGATGAGTGACTTCTGAAAAGCGCCGTGTCAGAGGGCAGAGTGAGAGACAGGTTCCGGCGCATCGCAGCTCTGGGATTCATGACACTATATGCGGTTTGGACTACGAACCGGCGTGGAGATGCCGACAACAGAACCACAATGATACTTTCATTTCGTTTCCGGAATTTCCTCTAACCTGGATTAAGACGCCACACGCATGTTAAACACATCTATTTATACCGCGCGTTCTTATTGTATGTGGAATGTGCCCGTATATAACATTTTACAGATGTAGTCGCGCAGCCAGTGTTACGATCGGCCGATTATTAAACAACCCGGGAGAGTCTCTGCCAAGCAGTACAAGAGCGCATCGCGGATCATCCCGATTAAGGGTTTTTAAACGCGACGGCTCTAAAAGGCTATAATCAGTGCAGGCGTGTGTGTCTGTGTGGGTGCGCGTGTATGTGTGTGAGTGAGAAAGAGAGAGAGAGAGATCCCATAGACGTGGCTGTAGTATTGCCGATTTGATCCATTCGCAGGCACCGAAGAGTAAGTCCATTGACTCACTGCAGCCAAGAAACATAATGGCTTCGGGAAAAGGAGTTGTTTATTCTCAAAAGAAAATATCAAGGGTGAAAGCGACTTGGCTGAAAACACTCTCATTAAATTATAGCCTGTCCTCCAAGGAGCAAAAGTGGTGCACCACTTGATAAAACGAATCTAATTTACCACCAGTAATGAGTAGCCCAATTTCATCTTCATACAGGCCGTTGTTCATTTAGGCCGTGTTGTTAACTACAGAAACAGGGTGCATCCTCCTGTCACCTCCAGACAGCTGAGGCATTACCCAGATACATCACGTTCATTTTACGGCTAGTTTAGCGTTTAGCGGTTGTCTAGCGTGGCCACAGACCACCAGGCACAGCGACAGTGGGTACTAATGGAAGGCTGTCACTTTAATGATCTCACAAATGGCTCCTCCTGTTACCCAATGTATGCTACGTCTGCCAGAGGGGGGCGCTCTACTGGGCACCACGTACTGGCTTAAAACCATCCCCACTTAGAGTAGATGCAGTATAAAAAACGAAGACAAAAACAGACAGAGGCCAATGAGTAATGAATGACGTGAGGAGCTGACCAAAGAGGCGGGACTTCCTGTTTCCAGACAGCGGCTTCTCTCCCAACCTGTTGTGTGACATTCTGATGGCGACCGGATCGCGCATCCACAGCGCACCAACGGCCGTGCTGCCAGGTGTTTATGAGGCGCCCTTCCTGCGTCGGGTCCGTGTTTAGAAACGCGGCAGCTTGTGGTGGCGGGATGTGTGGGCCCCATGATGCATACGTGCATTGAGCAAGTGAACGGCGCCCCCCCCGGATACATTATTCATCGTCCGTTGGAGTTTCATTTCGATGAACAGCTGTACTTAAGGGAGCTGTATTAACTCTAATCCCTCTCGCATCCGTCTGATCTAATCTCACTGCCTCTAATAGAAATCACAGAGCCAGCGCCAGCAAGCAGGGCATGGGGGGCACGATTACAAATCCCTCTCCTTTAAACAAGTTTATATGAATAACAATGTAATAATCCCCCCCACCGGCCCTCCCCTGGGGTCTCGGTGGGCTTTGACACGTGCATCATGCCAGCCGTGGCAATGCAGAAGATCACGGGTGCGGTATGTGGTCGTGGCGCAGCCCTGCGGCACCATGCCCCCCCGCCGCGTTGTCGCATTAGAGAGACGTGCCTGTTTACCGAGCATTGCGGTGAACTTATCGCTGCTGTTTTTTAGCCCCCCGGTTCGCCTCCCCATCGATAAGCGGTGGCCGATGGCTTCAATTTGCCGTCGGTTTGTTTGTCGTCGAAAGGCTTTTTGTCGTAGAAACTGGACTCCGGTGATTCCCGATCTCCGCATTTTCGCTCCACGCTGGCCGCAATGGCTGCTGCTGCGTCTGAATCATTCCGCTCAAGCGGACCCGGGATGCAGCCTTTCTGAGCCGCAGGACGATTTGTCCCCTCTAACTCGTCGCCGCTGCGCATCCGCGCTGCTCTCCCGGCTGGTGTGCCGGTAATCCGGAACATACCGGAATCCCGCTGGGCATTGTGCAGTGACAGAACTATGCTGCTTTGCATAGACTTAATGGCACAAACACAAACCGTTCAGAATGGAATCTGCTACGTCACGGTGCTGGGAATTCCCGGAATTCCAAGTCTTCCACTGTCCCATCGATATGCAAGCTGTAGATTAATGACATGTCATCACCTCGACCCAGACCTCTTAGCAGTGTCAGGGATGCCCTTCTCACCACAAAGCCATCTTCTCTCTGACACAGAGGTCATGTGACACTGTTAAAGACTTGCGTCGCTGTAGGGTTTGAGTCCCTGGCATACAGACTGTGGTTCATGTGGTCCAGAGTTGCTCATTGTATCCATAGTGACACCCCATATTGAGGATCCTTAGAGAAAAATCTGCTAATGAACTGATCAATTCATGAGCTAATTGATCCAGCACAGGTCAGGGCTGGGGCCTGTTTTTTGCCCATTACTGCATGGTGGTCAGGATGGAGCCACGTGCCAGATGAACCTCAGTGGCAGTGCCATCGCAGAGCAAACTATCCACCGAGATGTTACCTGAGGTTCACCTCCCACTCGTCAGAAAAGCAGCCCGTCTGCAAAGCGGCATTTCTGAGGCGCGCGGGGGGGGGGGGGGGCGCAAAGTCCTGAGGGATGACGGAGCCCTTCTGCAGTCAAGAAAAGTCTCAAGGAGACGACGGATGGGCCGAGGAACGAAAATATCCAAGCAAGAATTCCTCCTTTGTTTTTCCACAGTGTTGTTTAAATCGCCGAGCGATATTCCCGCCGCGGCAAGAAGTGAGATAAAAAGAAATTTCCCAGCGCCGAGGCAATACAGACGACCCGTTAGATCTGCTGACGATCACCGATGCGCCATATTTGCCATTCGGAGGAGCCAAACCCAGCTGTCTGACAGCAAAGGCACTTTGATTCGCAGTCTGATAAGAATCTCCACGCTTAATTGACTCTCCGTATTTGCATATGGCTACCCGGCTGTGTGTGAAACGGCAGTTTTGTCCCGCGTTTGATAATAACTTACAGAAAATCGTCTGACAGAACCGACATTGCGGGACACAGGAAGTATGAAGACCCAGTGAAGTCTGAGCAAGGGGATTGTCTATCCATCCGTTTTCCATACACGCTTGTCCTATCCAGGGTCATGGGGGGTTGGAGCCTATCCCAGAAGTCTCTGGCACCAGGCAGGGAATAACCCAGGACGGGGTGCCAACCCATCACAGGGCACGACCGAAACAATAAAATGACTTGCATCTTTAACAGTAAGAAAACCGGATAGCGCATCCATGGCTTTTGTCTTGTAATATAAAAAGAGCTTTCAGTAGCGGGCAGAAGCTGGAACAGGAGCTGAGAGTGACCCGACTTCATCGCATCCATGTAGAACGTGCCACCCTTTCATTAACCACAACAAAGCGGATTGGCACGCCGTGCCCAGGACTGCTGGCGTGTACCGCCGTCCTCCACGAAGCACCCGGCTCTGCCACCTGCTCCGTGGCCTCCTCACCGCCTATGTCAGTCACAACGAAACAGCAGCCAAAAACAGCAATATTACATAACTGCCTTTCCAGCTTGAGCTTCTCCACTTCCATAAGTGAATACCTTCAGGCGGGGCCGTGGCCAGTGCTGCCATCCAAGCTACTGCCTTCTGGTCACACGTCCGGGCCGTCGACGAACACGCCACCTGCAGTCCTGTCCGAGTCACTGCCTTCTGGAATCTCCAGGTGGCTGGTGCTTGTGAAGCTGCAGCATGGGCAGAGAGAGAGAGAGACACCAGAGGAGCTTGCTTCCCCCTACCCGGCCTTGAAGCTGTCTCCTCACAGAGGTATGACTCCGTTTAACACCTAGCAGCCTCTGCTCCTCACCTCCACGCAGAGCTCTTTCTACAGCTTTCTGACATTATGGACGTGTGCATGAAATGGGATAAATGGGCTTTCCCTCAAATCCCCACATGTCTGTCTCTTACCACGCTCACCAATTACGGGCACATGCAAAGCAAATAATACCAGCTGGTGATAAAATACTGTTACATCTAACACCACCATTGCAAAACTACCACAACAGTATTCTTCTTTAATATACCATCTCCTCTGATACTTCCATTTCTGTTATTGCTCCAATGCTACTCCTGATGAGCATATTACCTCTAATACTTCTACTGTCATTACTACCACAGTACTACTCCAGGTGAAAATGTTATCACCTGTAATACTACTACTACTATTACTACTACTCCCGCTGCTGCTATTACTACCACAATGTTAGTCCAGGTGAAAATTCTATCACCTCTAATACTACCACTTTTATTACTACCACAAAACTACTCTTAATGAATATACTACTACTTCTAATACTACCATTACTCTTACAATACTGCTCCTAATGAAAATCACTTTACTACCTTTACTATTAACTTAGCAAAAATAATGGAATCACTACATGGGAAAGGGCTTTGAAGTAACTTACAAAATCGCAATTACCAATGTAGCCACAAAGGTGAGTCATTTAAGGTTGAATGCCAATTAGTGGTATGTGTGTCAGCCATGAAAGAGGTCTGACAATCAGGAGAGCTCCAACGAGGTCAAAGAGGCAGGGCTCGAGTCACAGGTGCAATAACTCTGAAATTATTTATGTGACACGGCGAGCAGCTTCAGAAATGATGACAGTTTAAGCTACTGCTTCGACAAAGAGGAAGAGTGGTCACCAGTCAAAGCTCAACGACCAGGACAGATGGGTACTTAGCATTATTGTTGCTAAACACCACAAGAACACGGCCTCAAAATACGCCACAGAACTGAAGCAACACCTCTGTGACCCGCTGTCAGCTGACACTGTACGCTGCGGGCTTCACAAAGCCAGAATTCATGGCAGGGATGCTGTTTGAATACCACTTGCATCTAAAGCCAGTGTACAGGGATGCAAAGCCTGGTATAAGGAACACAAAAGCAAGGGTCCTGGCCAGTGCCGGTTAATGTTTGGAGAAAACCAAAGGATGCCTTCAGCCCACAATGTCTATCTATCACAGAGGTTTAGGTGGTCTGGACAGCCAGCCTGTGGGAGGCATTAGGACAAATGATCACCCTGCATGCTCATATAATGGCCCAGGAATATGAGGCTATTTCCCTCATGATGTCCCCATAAGATGATAAGCATAACAAACACAATAAATGCAATAGTGGTTTCCTGAACCTCACGGCAAAGTCAAACACCTTCCATAATCTTCCCAGTCATCAGATCTAAGCATTGTTGCACGCTTCTGGAATTTTCTGCAGGTGGATGTTTAACTCCTTCACCCCTCAATGAACTGGAGGCTTATCTTTTTTTTTTAAGAATGGCCCAATATCCCACTACCCATAGTTCAGGACTTGCATGGCAAAAGCTCTTCTGATGGCAGTGGAACAGTTGACAGTCACACTCCATATAAGGCCCTTGATATTAATAAATTAAGTGATTCTGTTTTTTTAACTTATGCAACTGATATTACTTTGGTTACTACGTTCAATTCAATAGTTCAGTTATACCTGTAAATATGATCAATAATACTATCAATTTGTTACTAATATCACTACTGCTGCTAGTACTGCCTCATCTATCGACTATGTCATATTTCTGCTGTCCTTCCTACAGCCAGACCCACCCAATTCTCAGGTTGGGGACAAAATTATTTCAGCCTCTCATGACGTGTGACTCCCCCCCCCCCCCCCAGCCT
>JAODJU010000002.1:27740726-27756431 GCA_026776725.1 Gnathonemus echidnorhynchus
ATGGATGGTTGCCGCGGGTCTGGCCTGAGTGCCGATGCCGCTCGATGGCATTCGAGTCACATGACCCGACACCGTTATCGGCGACTGAGCATCTCTCAGCATCAACAGCCGTGAGCTGGGCCTGCTGGCTGCACTTAGCGACCACTAGCGCTGGGCCAAACCCAATAAAAGCAATGGACACATAGAGTCTCGATTCAGCTGATAGGATTAAATGGAGGGGGGGTGTCCTTGGACAGATCTTAGGAAAAGCCCACTCACAGACGCTCGGTCGAAGATTTCGATCTGATCCGATTCCGTCCGAGCGGGCAGATGCTGCCCAAACCATAATCCGGTTTATGGGTGACCTGACTGTAATGGCATATGATTAATCACAGAACCAGAACCGGTGTGTGGATTTGGTCGGAGGGGGGCTGTTTTTGACAGTTGCCGAGGGGTGGGGAGTAGAGTGGAGTACACAAAAGGCACACCTTGACACAACCGTGATCTCAAAGCTGATCCGTGGGCCGTTACGGGGGCCTCGGGTGGTCCGGCAGGCTGCGCTCGCATGAGTTGATATAATCCGTGTCACGCCGTCACCACGCCGTGTGGTGATACACCAGCATTAGTGCATTCAAAGGCACCAGGCTCCACTCTCTGTTCCTGGGATCCAAAAAAGCCTTTGGCAGGAATGCGTGCTATTGTGCACGCTCTCTCTGAAAGGTAAAGTTTTAGTAACTGTGACCACCGCGCTTTGCCGGGGCACGTTGCCATGGCGATAGCTCTGCTTCGAGCACGCAGTGCGACCCCCGGTGTAGGCACGGGTTCAGGGGGGCCGTGCGGTGCCGTTTGGGTAGAGACCACCGCAGAAGAGATAAGCAGGATGAGAGTGGATGGGGGGGGGGGCATTCTGGTGACCCCTGTCCGACACTCCAGGTGTCGAGAGCCGCTCCTGGAGCCCCAGTTCGGCCTGTTACAACAGTGCCGGCGGCTGGATCGCTAGCGTCAGCTGTAAACATGCCACCCGCGCCCCCCCGGCCTTTTATATTTACATTTCCTCATTCGTACTAATTGGAAAACGAGACATCGTTTAGAGGTTGACAGGAACAGACGCGCCTCTAGTTGCGCACCCCCATCTGCCACCGACAGGGGCTCCCGGCCAAAACGGCTGCGGTGTCCGGGCTTAACGATGACGGATCGGCTGAGAGCGCGGGCCCAGCCAACTGTACCTGGGGGGCGGAGCCTGTGGAGCCTTCCCCACGCAAACCCCCGGGGTTCCTTCAGATGGGATCTGCTGGACTCCGGAGCCCTGAGCGAGTAGGTGGGGGGTGGGAGGGGGGGCGTTACAGGAACACAGTGATAATCTGCATGTGCAGAGTATTAAACAAAATGGCTGCCCATCACGAGACTCCGAGGCACTGCGCCGGCCCACATCGACGTCTGCAGCTGCGCTTTCCGTCTGGGTTCGCCGCAGGCTTCGTGATGAGCGGGCCTGGATCTGGGAAACCGCCTAGCAGAACTGCGAGTTGGCACAGCTGGACAAACAGCCAAACACGTTCCATTTACACATTTTGTTCCTACCTTTGACACCGTAAGGCGGTATGTGATATCACCACCCAGACCCTCTGATATGCCCCTAACATGGTACCAGTGCTTCTGACGCGGTAACAAACCCTCAGACATGGTACCAGAACCTCTGACATGGTAGTAGAACCTCTGACGAGATTCCACGGCCTGTGACACAGTGACAGAACCTCGGACACAGTACCAGAGCCTCTGACTCAGTAACTGAGTTTCTGATGTGGAATCAGAGTCTGTGACAGCTACAAGAACCTCTGACGTAGGACCACAGCCTGTGACATGCTACAAGAACCTCGCATACAGTACCAGAGCTTGTGACGTGATACCAGCGACGATGTGGGCGATTTACATTAACTCCTCTGCCCTGATTCCCCCACGTTAATAAGTAGTGAATATACACAGGCACACACCAGCTTAAAGCTGAAACAGCTTTAGTACAGTGCAGCGTGTACATTATGTGTGTTCCAGAGACCCTCATGCCTACCTCCTGATGCATCCTGAGTCCCGGTAAGTCAAGGGCCAGAGTCAAACCTACCCCATCGCAGTGGTGGGACCCCAGAACAGGGACGCAACTCACACCTCACCCAGGAATATTATGGGGGTGTGTTAGAATCTCTCCCCACACTTTGATAAAGGGAGTCATTCTGTGTTCCATTTCAACTCGGAACTTTCCCAGTTGGAAATTTCAACGCCCCCTGAAGTTGGAATTCCTACACAGACATACATACAGACATATCTACACAACCCCAAGCTCAGAATTCAAGATGGCTGCACCCTTTATCAACAGAAGCTAAAGCTGTAGTTTTATACTGTTTATTAGCACTTATGTCTTTATTTGTGGCTCATTAAATCAGTCATACACACAGTACTGTCCAACCGCTATCTGTGGACGTGTTGCTACGTTGTTTTTACGTGCAAAATACCGCGTAATGTGTTGTTATCAACTGATATTGTTAACGATGGCTAACAATTAACCTAGCTAGAACTGGGGCCTGTTTCAGAAAGCAGGATTTCTTGCTTAGCCAGATAACTCCTTGAATTTAAGGTAGTCTGGGCTAGATGTATGTGAACAATGACAAAGACCATTTAATCTGGGATAAATTAAATCCAACAAGTTATCCGGCTAAGTAAGAAATCTTGCTTTTCGAAACAGGTCCCTGGTATTGCTAAATGGCTTCCCGACCTGCTGCACTGGAACACGGTAAACTCCGGCGTGACGTCATTCCCAGCTCCGCCTTCCGACCTCCAAGGTAAATGGAACGCAGCATTAGTCAGGAGGCTGGAAACAGCCTCCCCCCATAGAGACCAAAGATGGAGACACATCTATATGCTAACAGCTCCCACCATCCCCAACACCATGGGGTGCAGTGACCTTGCACACCATTAACACACTGCTAAAAAGGACGCACACATGCCTTTGGCTACTGTCTGAAAGGGACCACTCAGAGCTGAAGATTAAATTTGGTATCATGATGCTAAGCCCCACCCCTCTTCACAGTCACACCCCTTATTGTGTGAAGAACCTCCCCCTCTCTGCTCTGTCAGAAACACCCAAGGGATCATGGGAGTTGAAGTCTCACATTAATTTCCCAGTATGTCTTTTGATTACTGACGGTTCTGATTATCACTGAACGTTTCTCTAACGGCACCCCAAGAAAAAGAAGTGAAAGCTGACTGTGAGGACCGCGTATAGGCTGAGAGTTTGGAATGATCCTGAGAGTGGAAGGAGGTAAAGGAGAGTTTTGGTTTTAGAGTAAAGCCTTTGTTGTAATTTGTGCCCGGAGACATACATAGCAGCGAACAGAGAAAGCAAACATCTCCTGGTTCATGGGACCTCAGATTCAAGATGCACTCGAAATGCACCTCCACCGGTCAACAGCGACCATCTGCCAACACTCAAAAGGAGCTGAATAATTCATCAAACACCAAACAAAGACTCCCTACAACCCAAGATTTTAATTATTTTTTAATTTCCCCAGCCATCAATCCTTATCCCATTCACTTAAAAATGCCTGCCCGTCTTGAAAATTAATTAAACAGAATATCAAATTATTACTCTGGAAGAAAAAGAATGTAAAAGAATTTAATGGGGTTTTTATGGGGAAAAAATCCATCTTGTGTAATCGGTTTATAAATACGGCTGCGGGGGAGGGGGGGACCTCTCTTCATTTTGATGATTGAAGGAGCTCACCCCAGTGGGCAGAGAGGGCGTCTGGCCATAGGCATGAGGCAGTCACAGAAATACAAAGCCTGGTTAGCGCCACCTGGAGGGGCGGAGGGTTATTGCGCGCAGATACCCTTGAGGCCATGAGAGCCATGAGGATCTCTGGTGCCGGAGTTGACCCTCTGTGAGATGTTTTTGTGACGGGCCATTGAATGCAGGGTGGTCTTTCAGGTTTTGGGGTTTGACGGGAAACGAGGCTTACACGTCCTCTGCTAACTTTGGTTTCCTGCCCTCTGTTTTCTCTGCTTTGAACATTAA
The DNA here is from genome assembly GCA_026776725.1 of Gnathonemus echidnorhynchus. Taxonomy (NCBI): domain Eukaryota; kingdom Metazoa; phylum Chordata; class Actinopteri; order Osteoglossiformes; family Mormyridae; genus Gnathonemus; species Gnathonemus echidnorhynchus. The sequence continues at coordinate 27,744,766 of JAODJU010000002.1, forward strand.
CCTTCCTTTCTGCTTGATCCTTGTCACGCACTCGCCAATATCAGCTCTGGGTGGTCTGCCTCGGGGAACAGCCCGGAACACCGAAAGGGGAATGACTTTCCCAGCCCAGCTTTACCGCTCGGCTTTGTAGGAATCATGTGACAGGAAGGAGGCGGGATCTCTCACTCTGGACCACTAAGAATAAAATCAGCCATCCTATCAGGATCGAGGCCTCGTCTGGCCCCAGTGCACACTGCACTGTAATTTGTTTAGGGAGGAGGGGGTTTGTTTTAGTTTGTTCAGCCCGATCTCTTACACCGCTCTCTTTTATATTAAGTTGACCTCATTCTCTCTCTGGGTCAGGAGTCTGATGGGGTTAAGAGGCCCCAGCGCTCTCGCTCTGCGGACGCCACGGCTGGCCGGTGGGGATTAACACACTCCCCGGTCTGGGATACACTTCCGTCAGAAGCCGTCTGGAGCGACTTGAGGCCCTACGAGCGGACAGCGGCCCTGCTGAATGATGGGCCCCGTAATCAGAAGTAGCACATTAATGCAGTTCCTCTGTTCCGGGCGTTACAGTTCCTCTGTTCCGGGCGTTCCTGCCAGCACCTTGCCGAAGCACATTATCGCTCGTTCATTACACCTGTCTTTTAAAGCTGATCCCGCTTTCCAGTGCAAATCCGATCCGATTCCGTGGATGTGGCTCACCTGGGAATCGAAGGAGCACGACTCCCCCCGCTGTGACGCCTGGGGGCTGATCCCAGCTCAGGCACTGCATGCTAACTGAGGCAGCCTTGCAGCACAGGCCAAGGGCACCAGCCCAGGAAGCGGATTCCCATCGAATAATCAGAGATTTCTAGAACAACATTTATTTAGGTATTCGCATGTCACTATACACACAGGCAGGCAGTTCTTGACTAACGTAAGTGATCCATCCCATAAACCCTTGCATAAGTCAGATTCCCCCCCCCGCCATACCACTGAGGGCATTTTATAGCAGCACACACACACACACACACACACACACACACACACAGGTTTGTAATTATATCTTTGTGCAGACTCTCCATTCATTTCTATGACAACCTTTACCCTTACCCAGCCCTAACCTTAACCTTAAGTAACCAAAGAAAATACAAGACTTTTTGCATTTTTACATTTTTGATTGCATTCAAAGATCTTTGCGGGGACCTGACTAATGGTCCCTACAACATCAAAATAACAGGTTTTTATCACATACATTTGTTCCCCGCAACATAATATATACATGACACATAGACGCACACACACATACACACTTACACATATATGTATGTATATACAGATTTTGCTATAAAAAAGTACTGTTACATAAAGGCCACCAGAATACATAATACAGGCATCAAATTTAATGGAGTTTCCCTGTCAACTTGTCGTCACATTAGCCTGACATGCTAATGCTACCCAAGCATATCAGTCCCCCCCCACCCAGAGGGTCCCTAACAGTGGGGGGTTAAAAACAGATCCCCCTCCTGTGGTACTGGAGCCCAGGCCCGCATGACTCACGTGTTTGCCAGCTGATGGGAGCATCGCCCCGATAAGCAGGCTTGGGAAGCCGGACGGCAGACAACTGCTAATTAAATATGAACAAAAAGACAAGCATCGCCTCACAAGCGTGACGGCTGTGAGCACGGGGGAGGTCACATGTCACTGCTGCGTCTGAGTGGACACCTCGAGACAGATGGGCGTCGTTAGAGAGGGACCATTCCAAAGTACCCGAAAACCGACGTCCTGTCAACAAACCCCCTGCCAGTTTAGCCGCTAAAGGTTACCTGTGGCCGCTCTTCGAGTCGAGTGTGCGAATTTCTAGAAAGTGGTTAAATTTCATCATCTTTCCAGCACAGCTGGTAACAAGGCCGTCCACAAACAAGTGCGATCGATACTGTTTTGGGGGCGGCACGGGGTACAGAAGCAGAAGGCCGAGCCGGGAATATGAAGATCATTCGGGTGCTGAATGCCAGTTTTGGGGGGGGGTGGGGTTGTGCGTCTCCCCCAGTGAATGCCCCTAGAAACGGTCCATTAAGAGAGCAACAAAAAAACCCACACAGCCCCATTAAACAGCTCGGCTGTACTTACTGGGACGCCCATCCCCAGACGGTACAAACTGAGTGTATCTAGAGGCCAGTTAGCGAAAATAAACATGTGGACAAAGGGCACCGCGCCCCCCCACTGTGAACACCTAAGGAGGACACACCCCCTCCGGCTGTACCACCCTACTGGGGCTCGTTAGCGCAATTAGACGAAAGTGTGGTTAATCACGGGCTGCTTATCTTTTGCAGTCCGTAAGAAGAGCAGAGTCCTTTGTAAGAGATGGAGAGTGAATTGGACTGCGTGAAAAAACCCCCCCCCCCCCCCCCCCCCCCCAAAAGCAGCCATCGAGTGGGAGTTTCTGGCTCTACCTGCCATTACAGGCCTTATTTGTATGTATGGGGGCTTGAATACATCAGCACTGCGAAGTAAAAACACACTCACACTCTCACAGACTTTATCTGTGTACAGCAGCACTGAATGGAAATCAGCGAGCGGGAAGCGGCCGCTTCGCCCCGAACGTCTGCGAGACGGAGCAGAGGAGTATCAGCATTTTCCCGGAATGTTCCCGCGAGCGATGCCAGAGCGCGATCCCCTCAGGTTCCCCCCCGCGAAAGTGCTGAGGGGGCAGCCGCTCCTTAGATTTACTCCTGATTTGAGACAGACAAATGAATCGAGGCGAAGAGCAGCTCCTGATTTGCTTAAGCGAGGCTGACAGTGGCTCTGTCTTAGGATACATTTATAATGTGACTATTAATACGCCAAGCCGGCTCCCAGAGTCCATTCATCACTGCGATTCGGCCAAAAGGCTCGGGAGCCCACAGGAAGGCGGGCCGCGTTTCCTGGGCTGCACCATGCTAACGCGCGTATTCCGTGAATGAAGACGTCCGGTGTGAGAGCGAGGGGCCGACGTCCATGGCATTCCCGTCAGTTAATCGGCAGGCCGGTGCTGGAATTTAGGCACGAACTGAAGCCGACCGGTTACAGGCGTCTCACTGACATCACCCCTGTCATTAATGTGTGAGAGGTAGCGGCCGGAGTGTAACGTGCTGTCAGGGTTGCCAGTTCTCATGTATCCGGGGTGACACTCTCGCTTTCAGATTCTCACGCTCACGCAAGCAATCTTACGGCAAAACTATATTATTTCATTATAAACCTAAAATTAGCTACATCAAAAGCGGTGGGGTAGAGAGCTTTCGCAGAAGTGGGCAGGCCTTTCCGGGAGTACACCAACAGGGTCCCACCTGGGAAGTGGACAGGCCTTTCCGGGGGTACACCAACGGGGTCCCGCCTGGGAAGTGGGTTGGGCCTTTCCAGGGGTACACCAACAGGGTCCCGCCTGGGAAGTGGGTTGGGCCTTTCCGGGGGTACACCAACAGGGTCCCGCCTGGGATGAACCGCTGAGTCTCAGTCACAGGTCAGGGCTTAAATATTAAGCCATGCATGAGCCCGCTATTCTGCTCTGGTTCAGTCCTGTTCCAGTTCTGCTCCAATCACTCCCATACAGGCTGGAGTCTCCTATATTCGGGGCCTGATGGGGGAGCTGGTGCCAGAGGACTCTGATCTCGCTTTTCTGTGGTTCTGCATGACTTCCGAGTTTCGGGTTCGTTATGGGTCAGCCTGCACCAGCACCCGAAGACAGGAACTCTGCTTCACCTGAGCGATCTGACATGTCTTCAGCAGTTCTGCCGAGGAACATACAGTACACACAATGCTGCAGACTGGTAGACGACCAGGCTCTGATGGCGAAGGAATTTAAACAGGCGTCTGAGACCTTCCAGGGAAATACAATGGTCAAACAGAATTGCCTTTAGTGAGGTATGAATGGCTAGATAGATAGATAGATAGATAGATAGATAGATAGATAGATAGATGGACTAGTGTATGTATGGGCAGATAGATAGATAGATAGATAGATAGATAGATAGATAGATAGATAGATAGATAGATAGATGTGAAGTGATGTGATGTAATGTGATGTGTATGTAACCCTCAATTATATTAAACCTCAGGGAAGCAACCAGTCTGTTGATATTTAGAAAGAAGACACTGATGATTAAGGCCATCAGCTCATGGAAACAGTTCATGAATCTCACTTCTGCCCTTTCCGGTACATATGGTCTGTTTAGTTCAAACAAGGGACAGTTTATTGACTTGTGTGAAGATGAATTTATTTGTGCAAATATATTCCTGGCCTGAAAGAGCCTTTCAGCATGAGCGCATGTTCAGCATACATCATCCTCATTAGAAAACCTCAGATCAGGCCACGGAAACAGCGATAGCATCACGGCTAACTGGCCCCGCGTCACATGCATAAATAAGCGATGTTCCACATCATTATACTGGGCATAATTTTTCATAAAGTGGACATTTAAAGTCTTTCAGTTAAAAAGCAAGGACAACCTCAGGTTTTTTTTTAACATAATGGTCCCACACTGTGGATGGTTCTGCGATTTCACACTATGACGAGACTTGACTTGGCTGCGCTGGGTTCACTGGTCGGGCAAAAATCCCGAAACATCCAGGGACCGAGATAATGCGGGAGACCCCTGAACTTAATGGGAAACAGGTCTGATGAACTGCAGAAGTGCTGAATTTATAAAGTACATAAAATCGAATTTATTCAGGCTCTTGTAGAAACAACTGGATTTTTATTACCGGAATTGGAATTTAAGAAATATATAAAAATCAATGTCCGACAATAAATGTTGCTGAGTATGGACATAACACAATTACGAGTGGCGTTACAGCCTCGAACGGCGAAGGCAGGTTGAATCATTCTGCTCAATATCACTGGCATCACCCCCACAGCCCTAATATGCTCTATCCTGGACATTGCAGGACTAATCGCCCACCACCTATCTTCCTGTTCGGGGGTTATGGCGTTTACTGGCATTCAAAGTGGAATCATTCACCCAAAAGGTATAGTTAAACCTTAACATTAATTTAAACATGTGGTTGAGAGCCCTAATGTATTAATGGGTATCTTAATGTATTAATAGGTATCTTAATATATTAATAGGCATCTTCTTCTCAACAAGAAACATTTGTCAATGGTAAGATTTGTTGTATTGGTTGAAGGAGCTTTACAGGCCATGGTGATGGTGCTGAGAGGTTCACCAAGAGTTGAGGACAGACGTTTCTACCCAAAATAGAGACCTTCTGCAATATTCCCCTGGTTGTGGATAACCTGCAAACTGGGTAGGTTGCTTTTTCAGAGATAGACATCTCCAAATGCAAGTGTCTGGTGTCTCTCTGCAGCATCCAGTCTGGGTCTAGACCACCTTTGTCTTGACTGCAAAAAGCCAACCCCAGTTCTGACCCAACGTTTTCTGCTGAAGTTCAATATTGAGCAGAAACACAAACCTTTGCTTGTGTAACATGGGTAGGTCAGTACAGGTGGAACCAAATAATAATATTTTGCAACACCTTATATATGGAATAATAGTATTTGCCTTTGTTCACAGACATACACATTCGATTGCTTGTGGAGTGAAATATATCCTGGGAACAATTCAAATAATGTACCTTGATTAAGGGTTCAATGACTGGGCCACTATGCTCAGGTCCACATTCTTAACCACTACACTACCCATTCTTGGAAATCATTGGAATTAAAATAATGGAAGATCAGAAACTGCGAAATGCCTTTGAATACATAGAAGGCAGTTTCAAGGTGTAGATGAAATAATGCTTTGTTTGTTTTCATATCCTACCTTTCTTTACCCACATATTTATGGGGTGAGAGCAAATATTGAGCTCTGAGTGTCAATTACCCCCTGGAGCATTTATGGGGGGCTTCAGGATGTTACTTGAGGGCCCAACGGGGACGTGACTATCAACCAAACATGGGATTCAAACTGTCAACCTTCCGATCAAAGACACCGAAGCTAAACCACTGAGCCATGCTCCAGCGTCCATGCGTATATATTCGTAGGGCTATGTACACGTACATTGCCCTATAAAGGCAACCCGAAGTAACTACACTGGCACCGAAACTGAGAAAAAGGATGTTCTGCTTTGGCTTTAGTGTGGATTCCGTAGTTTTCTTCAAAACCAAGCATAGCTGAACTAAGATATTTAAAACAGAGATAAAGCGTAGGAGCACAGGAGACCCGATTTCGGTTTTCAGTTTTGATAAAATATGCAGTTACTGTGTTTTGCCTTTGTAGGGCAGTATTGCAGATTTAACTGGTAACTGGCACTCATTTTATTTTAAATGATATTCTAAATGGCTTTGTAATTACATTGTAAATTACATTCAGGAGAAGCAGTGCAGGATGAGCTGGCAGCTGCACTGGGTCGTTTGCTAACCTCGATCCCCATTTAGGACTGCGCCCTTTCTAATTACCACTACAGTCCTCCATACTCCTCTTGGGGATTTAATCAGTCATCATTCCATTGTAGCCGTCCTCAGACATATACAAGATCACGGCTAATTAACATGTGTGTGTTTTCTTAACGCGTCGCCAGTGTCCCTTAGGAGACATGTCCCACGGGAGGTGCCCAGGCCAGCGTGGCTGCGACAGCCCTACGGGCCCTGGTCAGTGAGAGGCAGCAGGGGGCCACATCCCCAGAGGCTTGGGTTCATGGACTGTTCGCTGCTAATGGCCGTCCCATCTGGCAGCATGGATCTCGACAGGGGCATCTCCATGCCAACTGCCTCACACCCCCGCACCCCCCACACAATCTGCTCAGTTGCAGACCCGGAGCATCGTTTTTGCGCTGACGTAGCGAAAGTGTCACTCTGTTGTCCCCTACCCAGCCCCCCCCCCACCATCTCAGATGGCCAAGGCAAGGCCCCAACACCAAAAACAAAACTGCACAGTCATGAGAAAACATGTGATTGTGATGACATCATGCATAGTCAAGAGGCCATCCAATCAGCATATGGGGGTGGGGCTCGATACCCAGCCGGGCTTGTTCATTGGCTGTGGGAGCCCAAACATAGCGCTGCTCTGCAGGAAGGTCATTGTGAATCGGTTTAGAGATGCACAGTGGGACCTGAAAGGTCGATGGTTTGGGCTAAGGACAGAGATGGAAATTACAGTGTGGGGCCCGCCCCTGCAGCCACCCCAGGTGGATAGCGTGGGTTTTCACTCCCCGTGAGCGGTCAGAGTGAGTGAGGCTGGCTGGGAGTGACGGACGTCCTAACACTTTGAGACGTGAGGTTTGAAGAGCCCGTCCGGGAATTGGGCGGCGGGCCAGGGTGAGGGGGGGCGGGGGGAGATGTCAGAGCGGGAACCAGCCCTGAGCCTAGAACACAAACACGCAGACACACACACACACACACGTCGGGTAAACATATCTTTATGGGACCACTCATTCATTTCTATGGGAAAAATGCTAATGCTAACTATGACAACCTTAACCCCTACCCAGCCCTAACCATAACCATAAGTAACCAAGCAAAATACAAGAGTATTGCATTTTTAGTGTTTTCATTGCAGTCACAGATTTTTATTAAATTGAGTTTTCCCTTATGAGGACCAAGAAACTGGTCCCCGTAAGGGAAAAAAAACAAGTATTCATCACATTGTGGGGACATTGTGTCCCCCATAAGGTAAGGTATACCCACACACACACACACACAGTCATCCAGAACACAGGGATCAAGCCAGAGATCATTTGGATCAGTGCTGGGATCTGTGACCTTTCCCTGATTGGCTGGAGCTCAGCCTCTGTAAGATCCCACCTGAAAACCCCACATCCAGCCCAGTGATCCCGTGACCCCATAAGTCCGGTGGAACTGGGGGAGGCACATCCCCCGCCCCCATGGCTCTGTATTGACTCACAAAAATAGACCAAACTGCTGATTTGTGGTCTTGATTTTTTGATTCTCTGAGAGAGCGACACGGTGCAGAGAGACCGACGTGATCAGTGGAAAGACAACGGCACCAGGCCCGGCGACTCGCTGTCTGCCTCCCTCCCCACCCCTCGGTCTGCCGAATCCAAACAAACAGCATCAGCAAAAACACAAGAAGAGCTCCCAGTGCAGAATGACCTCGTGGCGGGCTGGTGCCCCGCCCTGCCGTGACACTGTCAGGGGGAGTAGAGAGCTTGAGTGATTGAAGCCAAGATCGAAATGGACCAGCCAAAGTTACAGCTCCTCCTTGTGGATGGATTTGTCAGGAAGGATTGAGCCGCAGCTGACTGAGGGTTGCCGTGACAGTCCCCTCACCCGCTCCGTGCGGCCCGTCCGTGTGCTCTCCTCACTGTTTGGACCCGCCGACGCTCTCGCTCAAACTGGGCCAGTGCTCCAGCTTCGCGGTAAAAATAAACATCAGGCAAACAGCATCCAAGAAGCTCCTAAGTCACTACTCATCCCACGAGGACATTTACGGGGTATTAAATACGAAGATGCGCTGCTGAAGCCCTGTCACTCTGAAACATTACACTGATATAAGCTTCCAGTAAAGAATCGCCGCTGTTAATGTCGCTTATTGGTTTAGCGTGATGGTTTAGCACCTGAGATGCTAATTTCATGCCATTTATATCTAAGCTGGAAGGGGAGCGACGGAAAGGCAGAGGCCAGTGAACGGGGCCGTTGTTGTCTGTGGCGGTGGCATATCCGTGGGACGAGGGAGGGGGGCAGGACCGGGGGTGGACCACGGCAAAGCTGCTGTTTCTGCTGTCGTCTGGGGTGCTTTGCTGAGCACTATCCTTGCCTTCTGGTGGGAGGGGGTTGTTTGTAAAACAATGTGGCGGGGGCCACCCCCACAACCACTACCCACTCCCTGTCTCTGTATCCAGGAACCCCCCCTCACTGTCTGCGAGTCGCGAATGGAAACATGAACGGGAGAAGAGAGCACAATAGCCAGGAGCTTTTTGGTTCCAGGAGGTTGTAGGTTCAAGTCCACAGTGTCTGCTGGTCCTCTGTCACTAAAACTGGGTGGGGGGGGGATTTAAAGACTCCAAGCTGTTTGAGTCTATTTGATAAAAGACTGTGCAGGGAAATTTAATTTCTAGGGTAGGTTAAATCATCTCCAGACCGATGGCAGGAACCTCGCAGACAGTGTATGTGTGTGTGTTTGTGTGTGTGTGTGTGCCCAGGTCCCACACCCATTGCCCCATGCTCATCTTTCCCCCATAAATTTCCATGCATCTCCAATCCCCGCATTTCCTGCGACACCCGCCCCCCCACCCCCCCCATGGAGAGGCTGGGGGAAGGCATGACATTCCACGGAACACACAGAGGAATGTGCTTCTAAATCCAGGACATTCCTGATGGCTTCTCAGGGGTAGCAGGCGTGCCCTACACTCTTCAGATCCGGGGGGGCGGGGCCGTAACCATGCACACACATCACCGTGGTAACCCTGCAGTTAGGGTTAAATCTGTTCACCTTTAATTGAGCATCGCCAAGCTGCCTGAGCACACAGAGCATGATGCAGTGCCGACGTCATCAACACGGCGCTCTTCGGTTAAAGCCGACGGGGAGCTCGGCCGTGCCGTGACGTCCCCCGCTGGCAGGATGACGGGCCACTGTTTTAGTGATCCGGCGCATCCTTGGCTATTTCAGGTGCAGAGAAGCAGCGTAACGTCCTGTTTTAGTCATTATACCAACACACAGGGATGTGCCGATCCAGGTAACGTTCACCAAAAACGGCACCCGGGAAAATGGGCCAGTTATTTTTGCTGTGGTTTATTACGACATCAACCATGATGGTGAAACAATGACCAGCAGGTGGTGCAGTGATTAAAGATGTGCACATGTGACCGATGGGTGAGGGGTTACAGGTCACGCGATGCATTTTGATTGGCCCAGGTCGCCCACACCTCCCCGGCCAGGACTCACCGATTGCCAAACTCCATCACAGCATGGGCTACTTTACTGAGGAATGCAAAGACATCCTAAAATTAAGGGTTAGGTCGACTATCCATCTTCCGAAACCACTTGTCATGGGGGGGGGGGGGGGAGGCCAATCACACATGCCCCCCTATGGGCAGTTTGGCAACTGCACTTTTCCTCAGAAGGTTTCAGAGATGCGAGGAGAAACCAGAGCAAAACCCAAGATGACATGGGGAGAACATGCAAGCTCCACACGCAAAGCCAGGGCAGAGACTCCAACCGTGGTCCCCGAAGTAAAAAGCAACAGCACTAACCACTGCGCTTCACTTCTTCTCATCGTGATTTTTTTTTCTCCCTTGGGGAGTCGGCCATGGACACTCTGTGACGGGAGGCTTTTAATGGGAGAGGGAGGGCAGCCATTCCTTTGGTTATTTTATACCCACTTTAAGTACAGGGGGCGACGAGTGGCTCATTAGCATGTCACGAATGGCTCGGGCATCCTTTCTGAAACGGGGGGGGGCAAGTTTAGGTTGAAGGCCCTCTATAAGGATGAGGTCATTAAGTACCGCCTTCCTGACCTGGGTGGAACTAGCCTTTTGAGTAAGCCATGACTGCCCCCCTTGTCTCGTCGTATAGATATGGGGGAGCTGATCTCACCCCTGTGCTCACGCTGTGCTCCCTGTTTTTTTTTTTTTTTTGGAGGGGGGGAGGCCAGGAATGATCTCACCAACTAGAAATTTAAAGATAATTTGGGATAAGAGGGCCAACTGAAGATGGTATTACAGAGGAGGGTGCGTGCGTGCAGGATCGTATCGTTAAAACAGGCACATTCGCAGCGTGATACGCTTTATGAGTTATTTAGGGACAGCAGATGTTGAACAAGCTCATTAATGGCAACCAATAAAAGTGAAAAATGCGAAATGAGAGTGAAAGTACCGGCTCTGAGAGACCTCTGCTGCTGGAGACGTCTGTGAGGCATCCCAGCGCTGGAGAGCATCGGCTGATTGACACCCGCCAGGAAATGCGCTCATTTAACGCTCAGGTCTGTAAACACACATCCGCCCGCTGAGCACGCGGTCCACATCACGGCCCCACCTGCAGGAACGTGGTGGCAGTCCCCCTCCCCACCTGCTGACCAACCAACCTCCTCAGCCAGCCGTTCTTTTCCACCGGTAGTGGATCTGGTCCTCAGATGCTTGGCATGCCTCTTGGGGGCGCTGTGGCTGACTGCGTCGTTTTCTGCTGGTGCCCAGGGAGGAGTAAGGCCTGCCCGCCACGTTCAGGGACAGAGCGTCCGAATGTAGACTGCGAATGCCACCCCCTCACATCCTGACCGCAGTCACACTGGAATGTAGGCTTTCATGCTGATAAACACAACAGCTGGGGAAGAGCAGTAACCCTGGGGTACGCTGTAACCTCCGGGCAGCAGGTGGCGCTGTAACAGAGAGTCAGCAGTTTTTGCGGCAACTGCTGCTGCCCCTGCTCGCCCCCTCTGTCACCAGAGGAAAACAGCTCCAGTGATATGGGAGGGTTCCCTCCTACAAACGCTTACGGAGAGGCTGCTGAGGACAGGACATGGGTACCAGCTGCTTCACTGATGCTGGTAGCGATTCACTTCCGGGGTGTTGGCCACCTAACGGAACGGGGAGTATACCAAAGTATGTCTGGCTCTCTCTGCACCTCTCTGCCTTTGCTAAGGTCACATGCTAATGTCAGCCACTGGGGGCCGCCGCTGTCTGCTCAAGCAGAGGAGATTTTTAAACGCTTTCGTCGTGTTCGCGCTCTGCTTCAGTGGAAGCGGCGGGGGGGGGGGGGGGGGGGGGGGGGGGG
>JAODJU010000002.1:27760695-27777394 GCA_026776725.1 Gnathonemus echidnorhynchus
TATCTATCTATCTATCTATCTATCTATCTATCTATCTATCTGTCTATCTGTCTATCTATCTGTCTGTCTGTCTGTCTAATCATCTATCATTCAACTCCCCTGCGCATTTTCCCGCATGCTGAAAGGCAGCTGAGAGAGATGGGCAGGTGATGTCAGGGACAGCATGTGTGAGGGTGGGGGGGGGAGGGGGTGTCTAATACTAGTAAGGCATCCATTATCATTACCATTGTAACTATAAAAAGCGACAGTTTTATCTGTTTACCCATTGGCCCCAGATCCTGACCAGGATAAGTGGTTATAAGATGGATGGATGGATGGATGGATGGATGGATGGTTATAGCAGGAACGCTTTATTGAGAGGGTCTGCCCCCAGGATACACATACAGTCCCACAGCCATCGTGATATCGTGTGCCAAGTTCAGCGCCATGAAGCAGGGGGGTGCAGCCTCCCTCTCATGACATCGACTGCCTTGTGGCATACAAATCCCATCAGGCTGTTAGGTTGGGGGCGGGGCCTCATGTCTGGGGTTAGTGGACACCCCTGCTGGTCACTGCGAAAGGCCTAGCCCGGTCCTACTACCTCCACACCCGTGTCACATCATTGGGATGAAGGCCAAGGGGGGTGGGGCATATGGAGGGCGGAGCCAAGGATGCAAAGCTGACCAATCAGAGTAGGAGTAGGAAGGCGTGTGTGTCTGGCAAGGTTGACATCGCGTTCACATGCTATCAGATGGGAAACTACCCCAGGCAGACTCCAAGGAGGATGGACAGGTACTCATCATCATCATCATCATCATCATCATCATCATCATGACCACCATCATACGCAGGCAAACTGATCGGGTAGCCCTGTCCCAATCGATGCAGCACAAGGTGGGTCCAATTCAAGAACCGTCAAGGCCTCAGGGTACCTCAATCCCATGATAAGGAGAATGTAAAAAATCACAGAAGAAGGCTGAGGTGTCTCAAGCCCTGGGCAACACTGTAGAATCCCAGTCTTTTGGGTAGAAATGGCTGTGAAGGTAGCAATTAAGCGACATCGTCATCATAATCATCATCATCATCATCATATGAAGAAGAAGATTTATGACCTGCACTGACAGAATAACTAGGTACTAAGTTATCTTAACTGATCAGCTCCCCCATGATGTACATATCTCAGTGACGTTAAAGGACAGCGTATGTTCCAGCAGGGTCTGCCTCGACGTCAGAAAGTGCAATGCCCATTATAACAGGGACTCTGCGTCTGAATCACTTCCTGAAAGCACAGGAAGGACCCTACAGCGGAAGCTTCCGGCAAGCATGCATGAAATGGTCACTGCATTAGACTTTAGCACTTTAAACTCCGTAACTTTTATACTTTTATCATTTGTCCCACGAGGATTAGCTCACAGGCCTTGTGACTGTTTTCATCTTCACCATGGCGATCCCCATGGTAACCCAAAGTATCAATGTCTCACATACTGTTTGTTAATTAAGGCTTCTAACAAACAGTCATTTATAAAGCTGTTATTTTTGAGGCAGGTAAATGACCTTCCTGGGGGCTGTAAGCAGGCTGCGAAGATAAACTGTTGATATTTTCACGCTCTGTTGCTTGTTGTCCGTGTCTGTTGTCGAAAAATGTTTCCCCTGAAGCCAGGAAGGGCGCCCCCTACAGGCTCAGGGACACAATCTGTGCTCTCAGTTGGGAATCGACGTGGGTCGCCCTTGTAGTGTCTCACCTGACCTGCTTCAGGGGGGCCACAAATAAAGACTGGATACGATTGGGGACAGACCGCTGCGGGTTCGAGGCAACCCGGCTCAGAGTTTGTTCGCTTGTGGCAGGATGATGCTGGCCACCCCAAATGCCACCCTGACACCTTTTTCCTGGAGATAAGGGGGGGGCACGTTAGTCCTTTCGGCACAGCGACGGTCGTCGGAGCCGTCAGAGCGGCATCGCACAGGAGAGCAGAGCGAAGCACTTTGGGATTATTTTCTCGATTTGCTTTTTTAGCAAGTGAGTCCGGCGCTTTCCCCCGAGATCGATGAAACCTTCTGTCCAGCATCAGGACCTCACGCCTGCGGCAAGAACGTTTTAAAGTTTCCACAAGCACCGCGCTTTAATGATGCTGGAGAGACGTGCCGCGGATGGGGGGCGACCTTGAGCCACGGTGACCGGGGAGACTGACGCGGGTTCGACACGGGGGGCGGGTCCACAAAGTTACAGTGCCGTTACAGAATTTGAACCTGTCAGACCCCAAAGACCTAAACATCATGCTGACGCATAGATGCGTCAACAACACTCCCCCGCAACATGAGGGTGGGGAGGGGGGCAGGAGGGACAAACGGAGAGGCAGGAAATCTGGGACATGGGGACCACAGTATGACAAAGGAGGGAAAAATGACAGATGACACTCGACACATGGGGTGGGGGCAGGGGGTGTTGATAAGAGAGAGCTGAATGTAACCAGCAGGCTGGAGCCCTTTGCCTTTGACCACTACGCCACCAACAGGCGTAGAATCATCCTGCAGTTTGTGAGACCATGATGGGGGAAGGGGGTGTTTCTGCATCGGAGGGAAAACAAAGGAGAACGTCAGGATTTTGGAAAAGATGCCCCCCCCCTCCCCGCTCCAAACACCACAGCTCTGGCAAACGTGTAAAGGCCGCCCTCTGCAATCTTCACCTCCTCTGAGCAGGGCTCATTAAATCCACCGAAATTCCTATTGTCAGGAAAAGAGTGCATTGCTGCGATTTCCCTGCCCATCTCGCCGGGGCCCTGGGAGCTGGGAGCATGTATCCTAATGGCCTGATTGTTGTCCTCTTCCGTGAAAATTACAGATCCCGCCAACCGGCTAAACGAACACAAGCGATCAAAACAAGTGCGGCAGGATATCAGAGCTGCGACATCAGGCCTGATTAAAGGCTGCTACTGGGGCCTGCCGATTCCCACGCACCAGAGGAGCGCGAGAGGGATGAAGGAGGAGAGAGAAAAGAGGGGAAGAGAGAGAGAGAGAGAGAGAGAGAACAAAAAAATGTAGCTTGTAATTGAAAAAGCCAATGACTGCCTTCAGCTAATCCTACAGAGGGCCAACGACAGGCTTGTTTTGCAGTAATTATTACAGCAAACACTTGTAGAGGAATATTAGCTTGTTGTACAGAGGCGCGTTCGGGAACGCGGCGGCGGAAACAGCGTGGGCCCAACACCTGGGCCTCATTAATATGTATGACAACCTGCTCGCATGATAAACAATAGGATTCTTGTAAACCGTTTAATATAAAGGCTGTCACATAGCGACGTAAACTATCTAATTCACACTGAGTTTTTAATTTAAGCCGGGACAGGAGTTTGGCGCACAGTCAAGATGACCCAGTGGCGTGTAGCACAGGAAGGGCGGGGGAGGGGGCTGCAGGGGCGGGGTTATCAATAAGGCGGGTGTGAGGCCAAGGGAGTGGGTGTGGCTCTGCTAGCTGACAGGAAAGGGTGAGGGGGGCACAGTCGGTGTCCCCCTCCCCCGGAGGTCTCCAAGCTCATCTTCTGCAGGACAGAGCGGGAGGGGTGACGCTGGGAGGAGCGGATAAGCAGGAGAGAGTCTCAGCTGAATGTAGCTGCCGACTGACGCCGTGATTCCTTCATGGTCGGGGGCTTATCAGATTGGATGATGCCTCGCCTGCCTGCAGGACTGCAAAGCAGCAGGAGAACCCCACACGCTTCAGGTCCAGAAACGCTGTGGGCGGTTCCCGACAGGCACGGCGACTGTTCACGCCCGGATCATGCCGTGGTCGGCGGCCGAGAGAAAGCGGGAAGAACGGAACCATTGTCCTGGGAGACGATCCGGAAAAGTCCACCCCGGCGTTCCAAGACATCTTTACCTATTTTTGAGAAAACTAGGGCAAGTGTGTGGTGTGAGAGGATGGGGCTGGGGCTTAAATCACAGCAGGACCACGGCGCGGCCACTGTGGAAACTAAAATCAATTCCTGTTGTTCGCCAGGTTCGGTTAAATGAAGCACATTTTTAAACTTCAGCGTATAAATGGGTTTCTAGGAGCTGAGATGTGCCGGCCATTTCCAGCTTCCACTACTGCCATCTAGTGGCGCCTAACGTGCCAAGCCGCGGCCCCGAAGGAGAGGTGGTCATTTGTTTCGATAACACCTAGACAGCCATGCAGACTAGGCTGAAACAGGCTGCCTCCTGAACCTTACTGTGCTCAGCGTGCTCAGCACGTTCAGGTCAGCGAGTCCCGATATTTCACTCGATGAAGATGAAAACCATTCTACTGTCGTTGAGAGCTGGCATCGTGGTTAAAAATGACACCCCCGGCATGGCATTTCGACCGTCTGGGCATGTCTGGGATGGTCAGTACGTGGGACGAATGACCCAGTTTCCCATTGTATTTTTCAGTGTCTCCATATTGGAGCAGGAGGACTGTAAGATTCTCAGTTAAAGATGCCTGCAATTACGCCTTTCTCAGGGAGAGATAGGGGCCAGTTAAAAAGTTGCCTCATAGCCCACCACCGCTGAGTCCACCCCACCCCTTCCAGATGTTTCAAATCTAATTAAATAGCTAGTCGGTTTGGTCAGAAGATCGTAGCCACCTGGTTAGCAGAACACACGGCTTTAACATCTCTTAAATAAGGTACACATTTATTTAATATTTAGCTTAACAGGGGGCCTCAAAACTTGAGGGGCACCATGCAAATGCCTGATTTGAGTGGAGGTAAACATCACCGCTGGCCTTGCTGTTCCTCACATACTAGTCACATTATAAATACATGCACCTGCAATACAGGTGTCTGGAAAGAAAATATTCACTGTTGCCACCAATCTGAAGGCCAGTCCTATGCAGGTCAGGATGGGGTCTCGCCCTGTCCAGATCAAAGACAGCCCTGTGGAGATCAGGATGGAGTCTCAACCCATCCAGCTGAAGGGCAGCTCTGTGCTGGTCAGGATGAGGTCTCGTTCCATCTAATTGAAGGATAGTCCTGTCCAGGTCAGGATAGGGTCTCACCCCATCCAGCTGAAGGCCAGCTCTGTGCTGGTCAGGATGGGGTCTCGTCCCATCTAATTGAAGGACAGCCCTGTTCAGGTCAGGATAGGGTCTCACCCCATCCAGCTGAAGGCCAGCCCTGTGCAGATCAGGATGGGGTCTCGTCCCGTCTAGATGTAGGACAGCCCTGTGCAGGTCAGGATCATCATCAATCAATGCGCAGAAGGCATCGCCCCACACCCCCGTCGAGACTCTCCTGCACCTCCTCCCTTTCTTGGACCCACCTAAAGGTTAAAACTGTCTGAGCAGTAAAAGCACTGATGGTTCAGCAGTGCAGTGTGTGTCTGACTGAGTGCCGTGTACCACCCGGCGTAATTAATAGCGTTGTGTGCGAGCTACCCCGCCCCCGGCACCCCCGGGGGGGTGGGAGGGGGGCACTGTCTGATTAATCGGCAGCAGGTTCACCATGGCCCAGGGCTTATCCAAACACACCCCTCATTCTCCGCCCAGTATTGGTCTAAGTAAAGTGCAGCCTGACTGACTGGCCCTGCTTGTCCACATAAAGTGGAACATGTAGAAATAAGATTAAATCATAGTAATAATAGTACTAATGTTGCTTCAGCTACTAATAACAACAACAATAACTGATCCTGACGTCAAGCCGTTCTATTATAGTTGATATTCATTACAAAAACCTTTTGACGAACAGCAGGCAAAAATAAAAGATAACATCTATTATCATCTATTATCATGTATTAGATATTGCACCAGAATATCTAAGACATCCACTGCTCTCTTACAACCTCCCACCTACTACAGCAGGCTGCTGAGCATCCAGCAGATTTGATCGATTCAGGCTCACTCTCAATATTCAAGTCTAGACAAAAAACACACTTATAGATACTCTAGTTCTACTTCTAGCTCTATGTATCTGCTCACTCCCAGTTAGGCCTATAGTGTGAGGTGTAGAGCTGCGTGGGGATCGGTGCCATTGGCTTTGGATGAGCTGATCTGTCAGTGCTGTCACTCTAGCTTCACACCCCCTTGTGGAACTGGAGTGCTGATGTTCAGGGACCCCTCCATGCCTGTGTTCCCACTTGTCTCTCCCTCCTGTTTATGCTGCCACAGCCGTGTACCGCCCGGCGTACACGGCTGGTTTACAGTATCAAATTCACATATCATATTTACATGTATGAATATCACAAAACATTATATGCCTCATCTGCCTTATCTGCCGGAGCTTACATACTGCACTCACCTAACTGTTTGCACTGCCTCTAGTCTCCCCTACTTTGGCTAAATGCACATTTTATTTTATTGAGACTCAAACGTTAACACTGGGACAGTGTGAATTGGGACTCCGCCATCTTGCTCATTTGACTTCCTCTGCCGGCCCCTGGAGGATGGGCTCCCCCTTTGAGTCTGGTTCCTCCCAAGATTTCTTCCTTCTAGGGAGTTTTTCTTTATCCACTGTCACCTCTTGCTTGCTCACTGTGGACTTTGGGCGGGGATGATGTAAAGCACTTAGAGACAATGTAATGTTGTGAAAATGCGCTATATAAATAAAACTGAAATTATCAGTCATGATTCCGAACCCTATCTGTAGCAAAACTTAACCAAACATAAATAATCCACAACAGCAACTTCTGGCACTTTCATCTGCATTGAAATAAATGGCTCCTGTCTCCCCTAGGGGACCCTCCTCCTTCCCGCTGATACCACCCCCTGGTCTGGTGGCGGTTGGGGACCGGGTGCGAAACTCTGCCCGGCTTGCTGATGAGATGCACCCTTTGCTACTCTAAAGGTGTCATAAGTAGAGAGGACACCTGTAGCTAAAGTAGCTGTGATTTATTTTATACGATGGACCTAGTTTTTTAAAAGAAAAATGGCCTTGAACTGAGTAACCTTAATAAGTTCGGAAAAATGCATTATTACGGTCATATTTTGGAGGACCTGGGGTGGGTCCCAAAAAAGGGTACAAGACCTTAATAGGTTGTTATTAAGTCACATAAATTCCCCCGGAAACAGTGCTGTATGTAAACCTTGTCGCCTTGCAGTTTTATACATGAGATCGCTGTTTTCCTACGGGTCGCGGTTCCGCCCGTTACCGTGACTACGGACCGGACGGCGCCGGGACTCCGGGCTGCTCATCAGTCGCCTGGAGACTCTGACTTAAACCTGCACCATCAAGAAAACAAGCTAATTGCCTAATATGGCAAGATATTAATGCCGCAAGTCATGAAAGAGTCTAATAGATCTAAATTCCTTCTTTGATGGAGCGGAAACAGCCGTTAAGCGCCTGGTCACCGCTATGGACTGAACCCGAAACCGGCTGTAGTCGCCGTTTAAACTAAAACAGTGCTCAGCATCTAAGGTTAGCAAGGTTGAAATAGTAAATATACTTGAAAGTACGCTCTGTTCCGCACTGCAAACAAAATTAATGTACTTTGAAAATTTGTTGATAGATATTCCAACGTAAAACGGGATCTCGAATCAAATCGTGCATCAGCCATTAAGGTCAATTCATACAAACGGCCGCTAGAGGGCGTTATTCAAAATAAGCTTATGTTGAGCTTCTATGTGGGACTGACAATTTGGTGATCAGTGTTGACTCACCACAGCGAAATACATCCTCTGTATGTGACATCGTGATAAAGCAGGGGGGGGCTAATTCAGGACCCTGGGAGAGGTGCCTTGCTTAGGATACCTCAGCAGTAGCTTCCTGGTCAGAGATTTAAACCAGCACTCTTTCAATCACAAGATCGCTTCCCTAACCATTGAGCCACCACTACCCCATACACTGAATATATATAACAGAGCAGGAGACAGGAAGGGTCCAGAAATTTGCCATATGAATTCTGTATGTACTATGTCTATGTGTGAAAAATCTCTATAAAGTATCGTAACTGTAAGCCTTTATAATTCAATATAATCCATCGTTTATATTCAAGATATTTCATCGTTTCAGAATTATACAACTACGATTAGTCAATTATGGATTGTGAAACACCGCCCTAATGGTGAAATCGGGAAGGTCATCTGCATATAATGTTTTGTGATATTCATACATGTAAATATGATATGTGAATTAGTTTGATACTGTAAACCATTGTACAATGCTAACAAATAGTCTCTACATGGTCAGTGTTAACTTGAAGCTGATCTTTAAACTCATCTCCATAGAACCAGTCACATGACCAGACAGTTCCATCCATCCACGATATATCTGGAGCAGCCCATTCCAGGCAGCACAGGATACAAAGCTGGGGTACGCTCTGGATGGGATGCCAGTCCTCTGCAGGGCGCAAAACACGCACACACACACACACACACACACACACACACACACACAGGTTTGTAATTATATCTTTGTGGGAAGTCTCCATTCATTTCTATGGTCAAAACCCTAATCCCAAACTCCAGTATACCTAGGTGCATGACTGGGGGAGGAAACAGGAGGCCCCAGAGGAAAATTGCTTGACCTGGGGAGATCATGCAGTCCGCACACAACCGAGAAGAACCTCAGTCAGCAAGCCTGGGAGACTGAAGCCGTCCAGAGCTGCCACATCACCCTATACCAATTAAAATAAAACAACAAAATAAACTGCACACACCTTTGACTTCACAGCCTTATTGCTCACATTACTAGTAATGGAAAGATATACATCCGTTTCCCTGCGGCAAACCGGGACTTATAACTAAAGTCCTTTAATCATACAATAAAAGCACACATGTGCAGCATGTTTATGCTTATCTAAGTCAACTTTATGTATTTTTATGGCCGTGTAATCAGTACAGCAACGGTTCAGTCGCCTAGGCGGCTCACATGATCTGACTTGCTGTAAACGTGAATGATGCACTGAGTGTTGGGGTTAAGGGCCACATTCAAGAGCCTGAGAGTGATACGATTTCTTTGCTGACTGTGGGATTTGAACTAACTAGACAATTACATAGTGAAGGTTTAGTCATCCCAGTGGGTCGCAGGATCCTGCTTACTGTAAATGTAAGTGACGCTCTGAGTGTGTCTGATGTAAATGGAGCTAAGGGCCATGGTCAAAGGTCTGACAACGATATGAATACTCTGAAGGCTGTGGGATTCGAACCCATGGACACGGACCCCCAACGCTTCAGCACGGCTCAAAGGTGCGGGGGTGTGGCTCTTTTCAAGGGTTAAAATGAAATGCCCCTTCCATTACTCAAGCCTATAACTTGGGTCAGATGTCCAGTACATTGATTGCTATGACACCTGGGGGGGGGGGGAGACCCCTTCTTTCCTGGTTGTAGACCTTGAGGATGTGGAGTCACTGGTAGGTATAGACCTACACTTCTCTTAGAATAGTTATGGTGCAGTATCTCATTGATAGAGGTCAGCTGGAGGACTCGAGATCCACCATCGCACTGAGAGCATGGAGAGGCAAGGGGCAGCCAGTTTAGGGCTAAGCTGGACAGCTTCTGCACCATTAACCCCCAGGCCATGAGCAAACAAACAAGTGTGGGCATTAGCAGCTCTAAAAGGCTTGTTAATCGTGATCAAAATCCATCTAGCAGCCTGGAACGTCTCGAGCTCTTCGGGGTGGCTTGCTCAGTTGCTGGGGGAAGATCGAGTGTGAGGCTGTCTTGTTTCACGTGGGACATTTTCCTGGGCTTGGGGGGGGGGTTGATGGCTCTGGGGTGGTAATCCCCACAATGTCAAGGAGACCAGACAAACTCACAGCTGTGTTTCCATTCATCTAGCCAGAAATCTACTGATTCATGGTAACATCAGATATCAAGTGAATCAGCTTCCCATTTGCTAAAATGCAAAATATTAATTTAATCTAAACACCTATCATGAGACACATTTTGTTGGTAATTTAAGGGCAGTAATGCTTTTCCACGAGAAAGCTGTAATGCATGTTGGAAATAATTAAAGAACACAGTAACACACTAAATCATAAGAAAGCCGCATGAAAATGACATGTCACAGGGACTGACAACTTAAAAGTGTCACCTAATCTCTGGTGGGCAGGAAAGCGGGCAAGCACTGATCTGGGATGCGTTGCCCTAACTTTGGATTTGTCTCTCTGACAATGCCCCGGCACTTTAATGTGACTTCCACTTACAGCAACCAGGGGGCGCCAGGACGACATTGATATTTTACAAGGGTGAGTCCCTGTCATTTCAGTCAGCGCTGTTTCAGCACCGAAAACTTTAAATAAACTTTAAATAAACTCTAAACTCATGGCTTTCACATCTCTTGTGATGATGTAATGCGCCGCAGTTACTCTCAGTTCTTTCGAATTTCATTAGGGAAGGTCACATCTGAATCTGCTGAAAACTTTGATATTATGAGCTGGAAACATAATAATTTAAGGGACTTTGTAGTGTCTTCTGAGTCTTTACATCTCTTGATGATTAGTTTTATTTTGCTCTCAGTGGTCAAGAAATGGCATGTTAAATATTATACACGCATAATTATAAATATTATAAATGCCAGGGAATCTTAAGCAAAATGTTCACGAAAGAATGCAAGAATAGGCTGAAGTATTAATATTTAATTGTATACATATTCCCCGCGACCCTGCTCAGCATAAGCGGTTGGAAGATGGATGGATGAATGGATTTATGGATGGATTATACATATTTCCATCGCATAGAGTGCATGCAGAACTTCTTCTCACTGGGACGAGGACGTGTGCTTGTGTACAGTACGGAATGTCCTTCAGAAAGTACTGGAGCACCTTCAACACTGTAATAAAGTGTTTGGTGATAATGTAAGAGCCCAGCTCGTCCGTTTACCCGCTGGTGTAATCAAATGCTAATCAGAACGAAAACACTCCAATGCCGGACCAATGGCGAGCAATAGTCTCTTAATTATTTGGGGGGAAACAGCTTTTTACACAGTTTGGTCCATTAAAGGGATGTATAAAGCGTCAGCATCAGGGCGGGTGAGCGGGTCGGAGCAGGAGTAAAGGGCCATGCAGACGGACAGGGTCGGCAGAGAGAGCCAGGCGGCAGCCCCAGAGCTGAATGAGGGAAAGACGTTGCCGAAGTCGTCCCATTTCATCGACTATATTTTGGGCAAAGGGAGGGAAAATGGAATCGAGACGGACCAAGAACAAGGTGGGTTCTTCACCATGCATTCACCAAAATCATGGGCTATTATTATTATTATTATTATTATTATCATTAATAATAATAATGATAATGATAATGATAATGACAATGACAATAATAATAATAATAATAATAATGTAACGATGACAATAATGATAATAATAATTATTATAATAATAGTGGTAGTAGTAGTAGCAGTATTTTTTTTTTTTTTTTTAAATCATCAATCAAAATAATAATCATTATAATAATACTGGTAGTATTGAGTATTTACTATACCTTATTAAATAAATTTTGCTGACGCAAGAGTGAAGTCTGTCGATTAATTTGTTATTATTGAAAAACCAATCACACTTAAACTGTATCAGAGCTGTCACAGTGACCCTGAGTTCAATGACACTCATTCCGCGTCGGACACTTTCCGCTTTCACAAAGTGACGGAGCTCCGTTCCTCCAACAAAGCGGCGCGTCCATCCAGCATGGTCTGCCGCCACACGGATGCTGGTGCCTTCATCAAATCCCCCCAGAAGTGGAGTTCCGCCGAGGAGGGTGCGACACCCCCGGGGGGGCGGCTCTCTCCCCCGGCCGGGACTTCCCAGAAGCGAAAGCAGCGTCGCTACCGAACCGCGTTTACAAACCTGCAGTTACAGGAGCTTGAACGGGCTTTCAGCAAATGTCATTATCCGGACGTATTTTCCAGGTAGGAGGCTGTTAATGCGTCACTCTCCCTCTGCGATGGCTGCTTTATATTATTACTGTATTGTAAATCAAATAAATTAATGTTTTCAGGCGAGTATAAAAAGAGCAATAAATATTATTACAGCAGTCATTTTAATGTGAATTCGAGTATAGGCCTGTTAAAATAATGCTTTGATATATTAATATATTAAGAAATGAACGTTTTGTGAAACGCAATTCCAGCGAATGATATATTGTCCTCCCCCCCTTAGAGAAGAAATAGCGCTCCGTCTTGATCTAACGGAGGCCAGAGTTCAGGTACAATGTGTTTTATTATTTTAAAATATCAGACTGTGCATAAACACGTGATCTTGGCATAACAGGAGCTCTCAGCTGCAGTTCTGTGTAAAACTAATTTTGCATATTTCAGTGATTACATTTGTAAATAACCCAGTTTGCATCTGTGTATTTCACTGTTAATTTTACTCGTATTAATTTGCATTTTCCTGTATTTCTCCCTGTGTTACTTTGCCGCTCGTTGAACCGATACTGTTTGCAGGTTTGGTTCCAGAACCGTCGGGCCAAGTGGCGGAAGCGTGAGAAAACCGGAGCACCGAGCTCCGTAGGGGGGCTTGCGGCGCCTGGCGCGCTCCGGCTCAGCCTGGACAATCCGGGGAGCCAGTGCCACCTGCTGCGTCCAGTTGGTGGCTCCCCCCTGAGCCCTGCTTCGCTGGGGGGCCTCAGCTTGGGGGCTTATGCTTGGGCCTCACTGTTCCAACACTCACTGCTCCACCCAGACTTTCACAGGTGAGGGCGCCACTGAGCCCCTAAGACAACACCAAGGCTAAGGATATACTACAGTGTGATTAAGTGTCCCCTTGCTGCTATAGTCTCCCCTCATCCCTGTGTTCTGCCAGCATGTACCCGAGATATTATATCTCGCCTTCCAGGGGGCACAGCTTCTGGCTATTTAGTGTCACTTTAGCATGTACCAGTGCTTTATAAGGGACAAACTGTCATCTGTGGTACTATTTGTACTAAACATATTCCTTTACCTCTGGGAAGTTGTTTGTAGTAATCTGTCTGTAAATGTGCGTGCCATTAATTAAATCCCAGGCACTTGGATAACGTCTGTTTATTAATCTTGGTTTATTAACACCTGGTTGGTGCGCACCCCGCCCCCCCAACTCTCCCCTGGTGGTTTCAGATTCCTGACCATGGTGAACCACCCAAGCAGCCAGACGGTGGCATCTGGTGAAGGCTTTGGCCTGCCGGGCGGCGAGAGGAGGACGTCCAGCACAGCTGAGCCGAGTCTTGAGGCCAGTGAGCATCACACCACGGTCCAACAGCTGGACACGTAATCTGGACGGTTCAGGCCGCCAAGGCCCCACCCTGAGTATACAAACCTATTCAATGCCAGTCAAAGCCTTTGTGCTGCCCTCTCTCTCACTTTGTGTGCTGCAAGCTTCACTGCTTCGCCGCTGCCCAATTTCACTGCATCTTATGTGGTGTTTGCTGGGATAGGAGGGGGTCCAGTTCCTGGCAGTGAAGCTTTTTTTTTTTGGGGAGGGCGGTTAGCTAACCGCCACCCCTGCTTTGCCTTGCTTCTACATCACTTCTACAAAGTGTCTGCCTGATATGTAAATATAAATGTGAGTGTAAGCTGCCCCCCCCAGGGAAGAAGGCCCCCCACCCAGCCGCCTGTGTTACCTACGGGATCGACTGGCCTGAACACAAGCGACGCTGAACACCAGCAGATGATCCCGATCACAGAAACAGATCCCCTCACCGTCCTTCTGTAAAGTCTCCATGAAGACGGTCGATGTTAGAGAGATTAAAGGAGAGCTTTATTTTGAACTTGATCATACTTCACTGTGATTAAAAGATCCATTCTTCTACATGTTTATTGAACATAAAATGTATAGACTGACGAGATGCAGGTACACTGTAAGATTTACTGTACATGTTGAATTAATAAGACCTTAAATTATTTGACACCTTTTCTGACGCTTAAATCTTTCCCTGTTTCTACAAACTGATTACGGTGACATATCTAAATTTAATATCACTATTTAATACATCTGTCTAGGACGCTAATTACTTAAATTTTTAATGTTTCATTTTGTATATATTTTGTATGTTAAGAACCAAATTATGAGAAATGAGTCAATAACTATTAAACACATGTACTGCAAGATGTTGACTGAGAGTCGACCGTTCTGCAAATGTGCTTTTGTGTTGTGCACCTTTTTACCAGTAAAATACTGCAATTTTCCAGATGTCTCAGCTGTGGGTCTCATCCCTCCCTTGCACAGTGAATAGTGGATTTTGGTCCAGTTAATTGGTGCTGATTAAGCTTTCAGTTAAAATAATGTCCATCCATCCATCCGTCCATCCATCCATCCATCCACTGCCATTCAAATACTGCTAGAACAAATACATAAATTGAGTGGTAAACCAAATAATTGGTAGTAAACGGAAAATTTGTCTATGAAACAATAGCTCTAATGAAAAGAGTACGCAATACTACAGGTACTTTTTTTGAGGAAAACATTTGATCATTCCAAACAAACAAAGAAAACTATCACTTGCACACGCGAAAGTATGAGCATTTTATTTTTTTTTTGCGCGCATCTCTTCACGGTCTCCGCTCAAAACAAAAATAAGCTTCTGAAGCATTTTACATAAAACTGTATTTTGACTACATTGATATCCTGTCCAGAGTATACCCCAGCCCCCCCCCCCACCCCGCCAGTCATCCTCCTGCACACACAACCACAACTCTGATTACCCCGGATAAGCCATTGGAAGTTGGATGGATGGATCTAATTTCATTATCTAACTCTTCAGGGACTAAGGATGCATTAAGTAAATAATGATTAATTATTTGAAATAATGGCCACTATGGCTCAGTTATCCTTCAGGATACAAAGA
Source organism: Gnathonemus echidnorhynchus (assembly GCA_026776725.1). Lineage (NCBI taxonomy): Eukaryota > Metazoa > Chordata > Actinopteri > Osteoglossiformes > Mormyridae > Gnathonemus > Gnathonemus echidnorhynchus. The sequence continues at coordinate 27,775,370 of JAODJU010000002.1, forward strand.
ACAGAAGCATTACACTTGTCCTTTCAGTAAAGCTTTTGCTTGAACCTATTTCAACCAGACAATTATTTCCAATTAACATCTTAAGCTAGCTATCAATCTGAGAGACGAAGAAAAGAGCACAAATTGAGCCGCATTGAAAGCGCGCTCCCTGGCACCTGCACCCACGCCACTGCGCTCATGCATCTCTGCCTTTTTACATGCATTTAGCTCACACGCACATCGCTGTCTGTATGCGGCCGGTCTTACACCTGCTAATGCATTGTGCTCGACAATAAATTACACCGAGCCACTTTTTTTTTGGTTTTATACTCCAGATCTCAGGATCTTTTTTCATCAAACAGGCAACTTGTGTCCAGTGTTAAAAGCAATTTGCAATTTACCTTTAGCATAAGACCTTTCATTCTGCATTTGTGTACGTCTAGGGTCACAATACTTTTATCTGTGTAAATGACCTTTATTGGTTCATTTAATATATTAATCTTTATTTCTTTTAAAGCTTCAAGTTTGCATTGCAAAACATTTTCATATCTCTTTTTAATCTATGAAAGGTGCTACATATAATATTATAAATTATTCACCTATTCACAAGTTATTTCATCCTGTCATGACAAATTTATCCAAAGAAAAGTCCAAGTTTCTGACCTTCCAAACTCTGGAAATAACACACATTGAAAAGTTAGGTGATTAATTATTCCTGACCCCCCCCCCCATTGCATTTATGCAATTTGCGACATGCATTAATGATGCACCATTTCCGCATTAATGCACCTGTATTATTCAGGACCCCAGTAGGTCAGGCTCAGTTCTGGCAGCTGAATCCACCCCCTGCCCCCCCCCAAATACCTACTGCTCTGTTTTTTTTGGCTGAAACAGCTGAGGACCACTGATCAGAACCTCCTGGATCCTTCTGTCTGAAGGTCACAGCTTAAGCACCTGCTTCAGAACTAGGACACAAGCCTGTGACCAACTTGATAACCCGTATGTTGGATAACACCTGCGTTACTGTCTGGAGACTCACTATGATGTCATTCAATTTCACACAAAAAAATTAACTAGAGCTTGGAGTTGGTCTAACCTGTCTGGTTCCTATCTGTAGTTTTCATTAATAATTGATACTGTCACAAATATGCTGAATTCAGTCCTTTTCTGTGCATGTGATGAAAACCTAACACCACTTCCGCAGTCCAGAGGATGAACTCATCACAAAGTCCTCAGCACGCTCACTCAATGAGGTGACAGCCTTGGGTCACATAATCTTCAGCCAGGAAATGCCCAGAAGCTTCCAGATAAGACCAAAGTTCTCCACCATCATGCAAAACCCATTTTTGAGAATGAGAATCAATCCAGTTTCCTTGACAACACAGAAATGTCACGCCAAAAAAATCATAAATGGTGAAATTGTAAACAGAGGTTCCCCAGCGTTACTGCGTCCTAAAACCGGCCCAGGTCCTGTTAACAGCTTTGGGTCCCCTTCTGTGGATGCAAGCGTGTTCAGGTTCTGCTTTCATACTAAAAACTCCTCTCTCTGCAGGTTCCTGGAAAGGTGAGGAATTAGGTGAAAACGGACAGCAGCAGTTCGTTAGGAGCTCATTTTCATGGGCTTGACGACTTGACTCTATTTTAAAGCCTGTTTTTCAATGGTGAATGAGATCTGTCATCTTGGAAACTTTGCTAACTTTATAGAGCTTTGATGTGGCAGGGCCTCAAAAACCTTCTACAGCGCATATCACAGAAAGCGTCTGAGCATTACGTCTGTGACAAGCATGTTCTGATGCAATATGTAAGTAACAGTCCATCTACAAGTGCTATCATGAGTATAATAATAATAATAATAATAATAATTATTATTATTATTATTATTAATGAGCACCCACTAAATATTCACTCCCTTTGAAGTCATATGGCCCCTGAAGTGCGGCACCTGCAGCTTAAGCTGGTTATCTTATAACCCCCATCGTGAAACTTTACTGAGGGATACCCCATGGATGCCAAAATGTACTGGTCAGTCACGCCCTCTCATTCTGT
>JAODJU010000002.1:27780049-27790282 GCA_026776725.1 Gnathonemus echidnorhynchus
TTCTAAAAGGTTATGATATTCCTGCAAGACAATGGCCCTCCCTATGCATCAAAGTATTTCATAGATTGGCCTAGAAAAGCTTGAAAGGTGATTGAATTATGACCTGCCCCTCTTCATCACCTGACACAACCCTATTGAGAACTACTGGGCCTTACCAAAGTGTGAGATTTACCAAAGTAGCAAGCAGTACCCTTCTCAGAGCAGCCTCTAGGTGGTGGTCCTAGCTGGCTCAGCTAATATAGGACAGGATCAAATCAAAAACCTGATTGGTTCAGTGGGCAACAGGCTCATGATGGTCATTGAGAAGAGAGTTGGCTGTACTGGGCATGAAACTGGGTGAAGTGGGCTGTGTAGAACGGCTGATAGCTTGTTATTCCTTATATATACTGAATAACAAAAAATGTTTTTTATTATTATTTCTGTTGATGGTGAAGAGAGAGAATCCACTTAGTTTCTGATTACCTAATAATTCTGCACACAGTGTATATATGTGCCTGCCCTTTCCCTTACTCCTCACTCAGTCATTGTGTGTTTGCTGCTGGCCTTTGGGTTTTTGTCATTTACCTGCTTTGTTTTCACCCTCGTGATCCTTTTGGTTTTTGAGTGCAGTCTGTTATAACATTTGTATGGTCTTCTTTCATGGTGAGATTCAAAACGTGCTCACGGTGATTTTAGAGCTGTCCAGGGTGAGCCTTTAACAGGCCTATCCAAGTCCATATTGGCTTCACAGACTGGTGATGGCACCGTTCAGGTCCTCCATGCGCATGTTGAGCTGCAATTTCACTGTAGACCAACCCCCTCTGCTGTCACTTGCCCCTTTTGCCCAAACTATTTAAATTACTTCCCTTTAAAGATACAGAATGCCCCTTTAAAGAATTAACACCTTTTTACCGTCCTCCTGAGTCAAAGGATTTGAGCAGGAGCCCCTGAAAAGTCTCAGCCGTTATAGCCATTCCGAATTCACTCGCAGTGGAAAGCATCTGTGAGAAAACGAATCCCAAAGCGCCAAGCCCTTCCTTGCTCCATCTAGGTCCCCCGCCCCCGTTTGCCTCTCATGGGGGACCCCAGGAGTCCAGGCTCGCAGCCCACCGCCAGGCCATTCATTTACCGGCTTCCCTGATACGCAGCAGTAACGCGCCAGCAATCAGCCACGGCGCAGTGCACTGCAAATTTGTGCCGGAGCGCTGGGCGATCTGTGCTCTAATTACTGCCGTCGTTATGCCAGCCTTTGGCTATTAAATAAACAGCAGCGGCAGAAAAAAACACACCAGCCATAATTAACTTCTAATTTAAATCCGTCCCGTACGAGCCCCACGCCGTGTCTTTTATGCATTTCCGGTCAATTAAGCGTGAGAAGCAAGAAAAAAAGGAGAATGAAGACTGCGGGCTCATCCCCACATGCCACTTTGTTCACGAATTACACGGCGCATCTCCCATCTGTTTCAGGGGGTTGTCCTGTTGTCCACTTTCAGATCCCTCTCAGAATTAATCAATTAAGCGATAAATCAACCAATCCATATTGTACTGGTTACATACACAGATATACTCAGTTCATTTGCAGTGAAATGCTTGGTTGCCTGATTCCAAGGCGGTCGTGACAGGAGTCAAGTATAGACACAAAATATTAAACAATTATCATAAAAATGTTTTAGTACGTATTGCCATGCTGTGATGGGTAAGGGGTAGCACAGTGTTGGATGGCATCTGGGGGTTGGGCAGAGTAAATAGGTAAAAGTTGTTGATCGGAGGGCGTGTTGGTGGAAAGCTGTCAAGCATGCTAAAGAAAGTAAAAGACACGTTAGCAATATTACTAAATAGTCTAATATGTCTTTCGGTGATTATTGTTTTTTTTTTTGGGGGGGGGGCGCATAGCTGGCAGCGGCACTGCTGCGATATCAAGTCTCGTACTTAAGAGCTCAGCCTGCTAATTGCTAATTGGCCACCTGGCGGTGTTGCTGGACCCTCAGCGGCCCTTCACTTCCCCAGAGAGCCAGCCTCTGGGCGGCAAGGTGTGCTCAGCAATCAGGCCGCTCCCCACTTTCCCCAGCTTGGCAGCGGAACGGCCTGTAATTCTGTTTAATTACAGTGCGCAAAAAACAGCCTTTTCTCCAGGTCGCATCTGCTGCCAGCTGCCTCTGATTCCCCAAAACACGACCCTAATCACCGAATTTCTTAATAATCACCAGCCACTGCTTCTGATGTTTTTATCCAGTGGCATTGTTTGCTGTCTGTTTTCTTTTCAGATAAAACATAAATATACATTTTTTAGAGCTGAGGACTGTAAATTCGCCCGAGTCAGTTATCCGGGTATTAGGAATATCTTGCATGCGGTGAATCTCGCCGGAGCCGAATGATCTCGGGAGACCAGGCTGTCCGCATACCGCACAAATACACCCTCGTGTCCCGTCTGAAGTCTCTGCCTTCAACGCGCAGCCGAAAATGCAAAAGGGTGGATTAAAAAACCACATTGCACTCATAAGGAATAACAGCCCGCGATGGCGACATATAAGCTGCCGTGGAGTCTTGGCAAATGGGGTCCGTTACACCCGGCACCCGGTAAGTCCGCGCCGTGACCCCAAGGGGAACGACGGATCTGCAGATGATGCCGATTCTGCAGGGTCCATGCGTGCGCTGTCACCCTGCGATGTTTGATCAGGAGAACCTGCAACGCGCTGCACGCCAAGTGCACGGAATGAGAAACCACACATGGTAAAGTGCTCCGGTAAATGCTAAACTATTACCCAAAAAAAATATATTTCAGCTGTACTGAGAACAGGCCCAAATTTATTTGGCTAACGACCAGGAAATGTGCCGGAGGCTTCTCTAGATAGATGGACCTAATGCAGCTAAACAAACAAGCATTTTTGGCGCTCCGTGGACAGTGCCCAGTCACTGAGCACAATGATTAATCACTAATCAATGTCAGTAAGTTTATTCAAAGACTATCATCCGTGTGCACTCAGCGCCCAGGTCAGTAATGTGTTTATTCTAGATAATGTATTGCTCATCGACATCCAGAGCTTGGTCCATACCGGATATTGTGGTGCAATTAGGATGAAGCCACAGTATCCCGGGCAGCCCCGCGCCGATTCCTGCGACGCCTAAATGTATTGCGCAAATATACTAATGAAGGCTTTTCTCTATGCGAGAAGGCACGCATGAGGCTAATGGCACGGCTGTGTTCGAGGCGCAATAAAAACAGGCAAATGCGATTTAGATCAGGGGGTTCGGAAAATGCGTTATTCCGGTGATCTGAGTGCTGTCGGGCTGAAGGAGGCTGGGAAATCAGTCTGATCACCCCCTCCCCCGACTCCTTCTGGTCCTGGTCATCAAGAACTTTTGGAATGTGCTGGGTGGGGAGGCGCCTTAAGACCCCTGTGTGACTCACAAATCTTTGGGCTCCCGTAAAGCCCCGTGCGCGAAGATGGAAAAATGCAGTTTTATCCAGGGGAACAACAGGAAGCTCTCAGAAACGCAGACAGCCAGGCCCCGATCACAAATGCGGAAAAGTCATTATTATTCAGAGCTGATTAAGGTCACTGTTTTGCTACAAACGTGATTGTTTTCTTCATAGGCCATTTTAGGCTAAGCAATCAGCCATATATCTTTTTACCAGTGAGTCAAATAAAATTGAGATAAAAAACATTTAGGTGACAAGGCCATTTCAGTGGTAGTACGATAAAAAATGGAGGCATTTTAATAAAGGTGAAGTCTTCTTCATAAATTATAATTAGTCACATGGTCCGTAGAACCCCTATCCAGCTCTTTGTTTGATAAAGACGGCCGATTAAATGAATCGACGTGGCTTTCATCGGGTTTGGGTACATTTCCAAAACCCAGCTGGGAACTTTCGGTCAGTTACTACCCCCTTGTGGACGTTATCTGCAGCATTACAGATTATGTACCTTTTTAGAAGTTCATTAAAATGCTATTCAGGTTGCCTTAAGTGCTTCTTCCATTTGACCTAAGACAGAAAGAGGCTTCTTAATTTACTGTTGCTAGTTCCAGTCCTGAAGATCCAAGACACTATGTGTTTTCCTTCCAGAACCAAATTCATTTAATCGACTTTTTTTTTTGAAGGAGGTCTGTTGTTGCATGACTAGAACAAGGACGGGATTGGAAATGAATGTCTGCAAAAAAACACACACACTTGGGATTAACATACTGTGGAAGAGTGGATGACAATGAGCGGGTGATTTCACATTGTTAATATGAATACCCAGTCAATGAGCTGATACCATAAGACAACTATTCTTTTATTATCACTTTTTAAATTATGTAATCAATGCTGAAGTACTTTAGCTCTGTATTGGTTTGTGGTAGTCAGTTTTAATATCAGACCTTTACGTAATGCATACAGGAAGTGACAAAACCACTGCATGCCATCAAAAGTGACACATCAAAAGAAGAAAACATGTCTTCAGATTTTTGTGATTACAGAGTATTGAGAAGTTAATTTGACAACAGGAATCATCCATCCATCCATCCCACCATCCTGGTCAGGGCGTTGAGCATCAAGGATCAGTAAGAAAATATGTTTATTTACATAGTAAATTGCCCAAAATATATTGAAATGTTTCAGTCATATCTCTTTAACTTAACTATGCTGACTGTTGGAGTGAGAGAGAGTGAGACTCTGTCCCAGAGTAAGTGATCCGTACTTGGAGGCCCATCACTGAAAACACTGGAGAGTAGCATCAGAGGAGCCTAATGTGTGTGTCACTGACCTCAGATATAGGCAGACTGACACTCCCCGAACTCTGCAGTTGTGTGGGCAACTTTAATGTGCTTCACACCTCAGCACTCGGCGACCCCGTTCGGTTACTTTGCCCTGACCCCTATTCTGCTTTTCCCGACGTCGAATATAGCCTAGACCTCTGAGAACCGAAGAAGGTCACCTGAACACCCGCCTGTCCCTGGATTCCGAGCTCTGCCCAGTCCCACCGAAGTTTGCCCGACCACTGCCTGTATCTTGACCACGATTTTGGATCTGCGCTTCTGGATTTCAGAAAGAATATTAAAATCCTTTCACCAGCCTGATCCGCAACAGTATCCTCCTTATTCCCGCAACCCTCATGCGTGACAGTTTGTGGTTAATTAATACATAAGTACTGTAATAGTATAATAATATATTATTTATGGCTCGCAAGTAAAGTGTTACCAGTCGATATAATAAACATGTCAGCGAAACAATTCTTATTGAGCTAAACATACAGTTATAATAAATAAAACATATCGCTGTTGAGCTGTATATACATTGATAATCTAATGTCGTTTATACTATCAAGCTAAATGTAAACACATTTTTATAATAATTAATAGATAACACATTTTTAAAACATTCGTGAGCATATTTTATTGATGTGAACGCTTGCAGCAGTAAGAGAACTTGAAACTTCCAAGGTAACTTGAATCTACATCATCGGCCAAACATCTCAGGGGGGTGCAATTTGGCTGGGGACACACGGAGGTGATCCCACTACGTAAACAAGCATTTATATCTCAGTAACGAAAGCAGCACAAATGAAAACTTAAATGGCACAAACCAGCATAAAAGCAGCACCAACGACTGCGACTGAAATATGAAACTGCTTGTGCTTCTGATTCCACCTTGATTGTAACACACTGTAATGCTTTCTGTCCCTACTTACTGGAGATTTCAGTACCATGGACAGCAACTTGACTTACTGTCATGTGACGGCTGTTACCCAAAAACCAGTATATGCGCCCATCTATCCATGTTCTGTACCTTGTAATATTCGGGGTCATGGGGGGTCCGGAGCCTATTCTGGGGTATAACCCGGGATGGGGAACCAACCCATCACAGGGCACCCACACCATTCAAACCTATAGACTGTTAGGCAATTCCAATTTACCTTAGCATGTTTTTGGACTGTGTTGGGAACCCTGAGTACTGCCACCCCCCCCCCCACCCCCCCCTTTTCACATGTCCCCTTTGTCACCTTATTTGATGTGTATGGGTTGCTGTTAGCCGAGACAAGCTGACGTGTTTTTTACTGCAGAGTGAAAAGTGTGAGGTCACACTCTGAGACGGTCCCTGATTGGTGGTTTGACCTCAGCATCACATACCATTTAATTTGTTTGAAAAATTCTTAATTTTTAATAATTACCAAGGCCAGAAAAATACGAAATGTAGAGTAAACCATCAATTTATCAATCATTTATTAAATCTGAACAAATAACGATTAGCATGCATTAAATATTTATTTCAGAGTTAATACGCAGTATAATAAGAATCATTTTTACTTAATTTATTATTATTACTAAACATTTGTGCTGCAGTGAAAATACAGCAAAGTGAAAGATGAACAGAATGACAGACAAAGGGGAAAATTTAACCAGCAGGTGGCAGCAACGCACTCGTTAAGGAGAGACGGTCAGAAGCACAAAGCACAAGTTGTGCTGGTCCCCAGCTAACAATCCAATGCTTATTGCTTAAGAGGAACCTCTCTGTGTTTAGCTGACTCTCATAGTATGACTGGACAGACTGAACTGGGCCACGTGAGAGGGGCCTCACTGCAGTTAGCATAACCATTTATTCTACAGCTCTTCTGTCTCATTCTGCTCCACAAAGGTCACCCCCCCCTCCAGGTAACCTTTGGCTTCATGCACAGAAAATTTAGAGATTAATGCCCAAGAAATGACTACAGCATATCCATGCTGAAATATGAAGACAGATTTTATACAAACACTGTATGATACTGCCGTTATACTAATGTAATGTGTATGCTAATCATTTTAACAGGATTAACGAGCTTGTATATTTAATCAGAACTTCTTAGGACCCGTGGTTTGTATTGGTCCCACTCGCTTCCTCGCTCTGATTGGATCCCCTCTTTCTACAGGAGCTCCAGTGCAGCTGAATGGCGATGATGGTGCAGATCAGATACAACACACCAGTCCCAGCTTTCAGTGCAGCATCCAGAACCTGCTCCCACCTGTCAGACATATAATACATCAGTGTGTCTGTCAGTCACACGTATCACATTTAAACCTGAAGAACGATGCAGTGAATCTACTCTGACAGAATTATAACCATCAATAGCAGCACCAATAACCCAGTCCTACATAGAGAGCCAGCTGGGGGGTGGCCAGATAGCATAGTGGTTAGCACTGCTGCCTCACAGCCCAAGGACCAGCGTTCAAATCCCCCATAGCTCCCTGTGTGTGGAACCTGCAGTCAGGTAGTCTGCACACCACATCTGGGCTCCCAGACACCCTCACCACACACAGCCCCCCATAGCCTGAAAAACCCCATAATTATCCCTAGAATTTCTCAAGGTGCTGTGCATTGTGGTGATTTATGCAACATGACATCACTTCCAAAGGACCAATGAACATGTCTGACTAATTTCACATAATGTGAAAACAAATCTCATTGGCACAATGAACAACATCTTAATTAAACTGGGATTCAACACAATTCAATTGGTTTGTTAGCAAGGGAAAATAGAATGAAGTGATCTCCAAAAATGAGTATTTTAAAATGATACTATTTGACTGTAAATAAAATTGTAAGTAGTAAAAAGTCCTTTTTTTCTTTAAAAATGTAATTAAGTAAAAGTATTCATTTTTAATTGTATTGAAGTAAAGTAAAAATTCCCAAAAATAACACTTAAGTCCAGTAATCAGTATAGTATAGTACTTTACACCTCTGGAATATGAACCAGTAACAACATGTTTATATTGTCTGTCTGTTTTATGCATATCAATAGCTAAACAAAGTGACATTTATCATATTACTTATCATATTTAATACTGGGGTGGCATTGTGGTGCAGTTGTTTGCCCTGCTGTCTCACAGCAAGTAGGACCTTGGTTCAATCCCAGGTCCTTTCTGTGTGGAGTTCACACGCTCTCCCCATGCTCAAGTAGGTTTTCACTGAGGACTCCAGGTTTCTCCCACAATCCAAAAGCGTGCTGGATGGGTCGATTGCTGAGTCTAAACTGGCCCTGTGTTTGTGACTGCCCAGGGTTGCTTCCTGCCTGTGCCCTTTGTTCCTGGGATAGGCTCCAGTGACCCCCAGGTGGGATTAAGCAGTTTCAGAAAATGGATGGATATTTAACCCCCCGAAGTAGCCCATTTAAACTGACATGGTTACTTTTCCCACACTACATTTATCATATTGGGAAAAATTAAAATGCACGCCAGCGGCCTTCCCACATCCGACGTCCCCTTATCCTCGTCCCCACGTCCCCTCATCCTCAGGACACACATAACTGCCATCAAGAGCATCCTAACTGGGTGCATCACCGGCTGGTATGAGAGCTGCAGCACCTACCCACACAAAGCTTTGCAGGAAGTAGCACGGTGTGGGGAATATCATTGGAGATGAGCTTCCTGTCAGGGTCAGCTCCTGTTCTCCCAGTCTTTCGTGTTCCTTCCCCAGTTGGCCAGCAGGCGTTCTGTCCCTCCTGTTGTCAGCCATTGTGTTTTCCACACTGTCCTGTTGGCTGCATGGCTCAATGAATTGAGCATGTGGCTGCTTGCAAATCCCTTTGTCACATGATCAAATCCCACCTCCAGTTTTAGTAGATTTTGTTCCTTTGTGTTTCACTTGAATCAGTTTTCTAATCCCCGTGTTCTGATTTGTATTCAGTTTCGTTTTTTTCGTCTTTGTGTCCTTGATTGTGTTTTTACTTGTCTGTTATTCCCAGTGTTAGATTCTGTTTCCTTGTTTCTGTCAGTGTCTTAGTTTTCCCCTCCCAGTCCCTTGATTTAATTATTAGTTTCATCTGTGGCCTGTTTTCCCAACCCTTGTTAATTAGTCTCACCTACCTGCCCTGTGTTAGTATTTAAGTCCCTGCCTCAGTTCAGTTCCCTGGTGGTTCGTTGGATGGTTTGAGTCTCCGCTATGCAGTTGTGCAGTTTGCAGTTTGCGTGTTCTCCCCGTGTCGTCCTGGGGTTTCCTCTGAGTACTCCTGTTTCCCCCCTCAGGCCAATAACATACTGAGGTTAATTGAAGTTACCAAGTTGCCCATATGTGTGAGTGAATGGTGAGTGTGTCCTGTGATGGGTTGGTGCCCCATCCTGAGTTGTTCCCTGCCTTGCATCCATAGCCTCTGGGATTGAGCTTGAATAGGATAAGTGCTGCAGACAATGGATGAATATTCCTTACTTACATGCACTTCACACATTAATGTCAAATGAAAGTAGAATTTTGTTTACATGCACTATTAAGTATTAACAATATGGTCTATATAAATAATTATGTAATAATATTAGATGATTAAGAAATTTAAAGAATGTATACTATACAGTGTTGGCCTGCTGGCCTCCCATCTCCTGGGTAAGCCACTCGAATCCCAGTCATGTTCTGTGTCTGTGCCTGTGTGTATAGACTTTGCATGTCCTGAATATGTCACATTAGACATGGATTGATATCAAGCTTGGTACCTCGTGATTAAAGCTAAGTCAATAATGTAAAACATTTTTATTTAAATATTATATTGCTTGGAAAAAATACCTATTTATCAATTAAACCAGGAGCAATAGCACGTAATAGTTTTGACATGTGAAATGTGTAAATTAATTAAAATCCATTAAATACACTGATTCTGAGTTTAATTTGGTCTCAGCTATTACAAAACCTCATGGATAATACACTGACATTAGGTTTATCTATTTGCTTGTTTTGTTTTTCCATTAGCCCAGCCTGCTTTGTGTCTCTGGGGAAAAGGACATGAATGAACTCGCATGTATGCTAAACATGACTTTATACACAAACATGGAATGTAGTCTCCAGTACACGATCACCATCATCTGCCTTATATCTGTTTCATGCACACCTGACCATCTTCAGAGCTGCCAAGGATGTGCCAGTTTACTTGAGGACTGGCTAATTTTTTTTTTTTTTTTTGGGGGTGGGTTGCTATGCTGCAGCTTCTGAAATTTCCAAACATTTCCCATTCATAAAGATTTTACTTTCAAACTCATTGATTTCAGGCCATTTTTCACCTGTTGAAAAGATTGAACACAACAAAAAGATCATTTTAAACATAAATTAATTTATTCTTTTAATTACATGTCAGTAAAACATTAAACATTTGCATGTAGTAATTATGTAGTAATGCTACTGTTAGCAAACTTAATTTTCCATTTTAAGATTTTGGTATTGCGATACAATACTGATATGGGCACATTGAACAACATTACAAATGACACAGGCTAAACTACTGCCTCTAAGCACCATGGGAGATCGGGCCTTCTGTT
>JAODJU010000002.1:27801165-27819104 GCA_026776725.1 Gnathonemus echidnorhynchus
CATAAATGCTCTAATAGTACACGTAAGTTAGTGGTTTATTTATTGTTAGTTACTGTAATGTTGCACTGCTTTATTTGTTAAATCGTCCAGTCTGTGAAGAGATTATTTTAAGGTGGCACATGCCCCTGAGGCTATCCCATTGGTGCACCCCTCCGCAATACCTCTGCGCCCACCAGTTTGGGAACCACTGGTTTAGGGTGTTCAGTTGTTGGCGAGAAGGTTTCAAATGGTCTTACTTACTCAAACTGCTCAAGTCCATTCTGAACTTCACTGACGAAATTGCTCGGAATGTAGCCCTCATTTCTGTAGAAAGAACAAAAAATACAAATGACACCCTTACCCGCGCAAAGTCATTTGCTTTACTCTGATACTTTAAACATTTAACAAATGTCTAGTGCCAACAAATGGATTGAGATCTGTGCTTTTGCACAGTCATCCAATACAGTAACCTTACTCTGAAATTCACTGTAGAGTTGACTGTTTGAGAAGGGGGTCATGCTTAGATGACCAAGGGACAATTTATACATTTTCAGAAAGCAAAAATACATGATAATCTCTCTCTTTAGGTAGGAATTTACAACTGTTCACTGCCAAATGTTTATCTAATTAAATACCAGATTCTCCCTCCTAGTCTGTAAATGTGTTTGAAAACATCTATATTCTGTTCAAGTACCATGTAGAACCTTATGCCATCACACACTGATCTCTATTAATAGTAACTACTGCCATTTCCTGTGGAAACTCTATGTGCACTCTCGTCTGTTAACCTCTTTGGTTCATTTCTTATTGGAGAAAGTTCATTACCGCCTACCAGAGCCAGACTTGTTCCTGACTTTTTACAGGAACAAAGGTCATCAAAATGACGTCATTAACACCAAAGTGTGTTGGAAGGACCAGCACCATCATGCATGCATGCTGGCATGGAACCCACACCCACCCGTATCTATCCTTGGCCTTCCACCAGTTGGCACTGTCCTTCGCCAAGACAGTGTATTCTTCTCCTTTCCTCAGCTCCAGGTCCTGTTCACTCTGAGGTACATAATCATACTCTGCGATGACCTTCATTTCCAAAGACGTGGCAGGCTGAGGGGGCTCTGGGGGCAACGGCTGGAGGGGCAATGGCCTTGAATTCTTCTCCTGTGTGACAGGGAGAAGGTGAGGGATGGGATGTCAGGTGACCAGGGGACTGATGCAAGGGTGTTTTTCAAGGTTCAAATATGAGACCAACCTGGTCTGGAGTTGGAGGGAGCGGCTTCCTGGACTTACGCTGCGAAAGCTGGGCTGAGAATCCTTCACAGAAAGAGAGGGAGAGAAAGAGAATACTGGGCTGAGAATCCTTCACAGAAGGAGTGAGAGAGAGAGAGAGAGAGAGAGAGAGAGAGAGAGAGAGAGAATGCTGTGCTGATAATCCATCACAGAAAGAGAGGGAGAGAAAGAGAATGTTGGGCTCACAATCCTTCACAGAAAGAGAAACAGAATGCTGGGCTAAGAATCCTTCACAGAAAGAGAAACAGAATTCTGGGCTAAGAATCCTTCACAGAAAGAGAAACAGAATTCTGGGCTAAGAATCCTTCACAGAAAGAGAGGGAGAACCACATCAACATCACATCGCCTCATAGGCACCAGGCTCAACCTGCCCATTTTAAAATGGCTCCCACTAGTGCGAAAATGTATGGCTTAACAGCTTATTTTGTCTCAGTCATATTTATTACACAGTACGTTGTTTCTAAGTGTGTAAATTTTGACTAGTCTTTATTACATAAAATGTTATGAAGGCTGAAAAAACATCACACACTTTCAAATACAGTGATGTAACTAGAAATCTGTACAGATTTTAATTCAGCACATTGAAAGATTTCTTAGATAAAATGCTGTATTTTGAAAATATTTTAAAAATATTTTAAGTGTGTTTTATCAATTTTATCACAAAAAAACAGAAAAGCTTCTGGAGCCAGTGAAGTGGCCTTCAGCCCAATAATATCTGCTTGGGTTTCTTAGTTCCTATTATGTTGGAGAAGGTGATGTGAAATTCAGCCAATGAGTAACAGGAGTTTATGTAACTAATAGAAACAAATGTCAATATAAACACACACAGACACATGAAACGGCGCAGGATAGGGGTGGAGGGTGAGCCTCTGCAGAAGATCTGAGAAGCACTGACCGGTGCTGCGGGTCTCCAGCACCTTACAGCCCATGGCCTGCTTGACCTCCTGATGACAGCACAGCCAGACGCCATCCACCCAGAAGCAGGGGTGATACTTGGGGAGCAGATCCTTATTGTACTTCACCTCTTGTGTGAGACAGGCATGGGAAAAGGGGGAGGGGCATTAGAGCATGGGAAAGGCTGGGCTTCTTTCTGCCACGCCCAGGCGAGGGCAAATCCATCACTGTCCACTTGGCTTCACTGACCTTGCTTCAGCACATATATCCACTGCCTGCGAATGTCTTCCGTCTTGGCAAAGATATACAGCGGCCCTTCGTCGTAAATGATCTGTCATGGAGGGGTAAATGTTCACTTCCTGTTTCTTTTAAGTTTGGATTGCATGGTGGCACAGTGGGTAGCACTATTACACCCCCCCCCGCCGCCTCAAGGAGTGGGGGTTCAAATCCCTCTGCTTTGTGTGTGAAGGTCACATGATCTAAGTGTGTTTCCTCCCATGTCCAAAGACACACAGTGAAGCAAGGCTTACCCATAGTGTGTCCCCAGTGAGGGTTTGCTGCAGTGAAGTTCCACAGCTCCCTGCCACCTTGTCCAGAACGGAGGAATGGATTCTTCTCACCATGTGAACTAACAGCCCACTACACTCTCTTCTTCCACTTACAACAAAAACATAACTTTATATCTGAGCCTTAAATGAGCCTACCGTTCGTCTGTTGATTTAACCGTTTCATCCAAAAAGATTTTCTGTGATCTTTTTTCACAAAGCAACTGAGAGAAACTGCCCACTAATCAGCGTATATATAGAGCACTGCGTTACCCCCGAATTCAGACACTGCACGTCGCCTCTAACCTAATGCCCAGTTCGCTGCCGCCCGAGATGACAGAGCTTGTCAGAGGTATTAAAGGAAGGGTGCACTTCCTGTTGTCAGACCAAATATGGTTTCGGATCTGGATGCTACAGTGAGTTCAGCCCTGGGCCTGCAGGCCCCTATGAATATTAAACACGCCTTTTGCTTCTCTTTAAATATCCCTGCAGGCTTCAGTGCCACACTGCTGGACTTTATTATCTGTTTGCGATACTTTACTGATATTGTTAAATGTTTTTTTTATCAGTTATTTAAGGTAGGGGGCTGTGTGAGAGTTTAAGGCATTAAACTCGAACCCCACTGGTGTTTCCCCACACAGGCTTGAACCCCAGTGGCATGGGGAAGTTCAGTGTGGTGCCCAGGAGTTTAGAATGCTGTGCCTGCGTTTGGAAGGTTGCTGGTTCACTTCCCAGGTTAGACGGGCTTTGGATGAAAGTGCTAAGTAAATGTTCAGTTGCTCAACCCACAGAATTCCCACGAAAGGCCTGCATGCTTCCAGACCACGGATTACGTGACAATCCCCAGTTTACTTTCTGCTTCCCTGTAACCGAGGAGATATGAGAGAACAGATGTTCTGAAAGCTTTCTGGCATTTTCATGGACATATTGAATCTCTGCCTGAGAAAGTCCCACCTATTTTAAAAACATTCAGGTCTCCAAGATAAACAAAGTAACCAGTTATAACCATCTACAGATGATGTCATATCACTGGTAGTCCATTCCACTCTGGCTCACTCAGACAATAAGGACTCAGAATTTAACACCTCAGCTGAAGGCAGAGGCGATGAGGCTGTGAACTGGCGATGAGGCTGTGAAAAGGATCATCAGGTTCAAGCTCCTATGTGTCATCATCACAGACCTGAACTGTCTGCAGTGTGAGGAGTCCTGACTCCCTGGGCAGGGAGGTGTGCCTGCATCAGCCCACCTGGAATGGGTAGAGCCTTTCTGGGGGGGCATTCAGTTCCGGCTCCACGTTCTCCACACACTTGACCTTCTCCAGGTCCACAGACCCCTTCAAACTTTTCTTCTTCTGTGTGTGTGAACAGAAGCAGGACATGCATATACAATTTTTTAAATCATCAACACAAAGCTATTTGACTTAGAATAATATTACTCGGGTGTGCCATTGCCATGAATTAGGGTTTGCCAGGTGATTTAAGTATGGGTTCAGTAATACTCCCCAGTATCCAATTCCTGTGCACATACCCCTTTCTCCAAATCATAGTCGTAGTAGGAGAGCTTCCCCTGCTTCAGGGTGAAAAACCTTTCCTTGTAGTTCAGTGGAGATGTTTTCTTCTTCTGCTGAGAACGTTTAATGAAAAAGTCCTCTAGGATGATGTCCCCCATTGTGGAGTCAGTTCTGTCCCCTTACCTGGACACAAAGAATATGGGAATCGGTCCTGATAACTGTATACAAGTCTGATCCACAAACTGGACTTGTGACTGGACAAGCCCATGTGACACCCTAGGCGAGCTGCACCTTCTGAGACCAAGTCCGCAACCCCTTGGAAGTTGGTGTCCTAGCTGGTCACCTACGTCTCCTAATGGGTTGGCTGGCACTGCATGGTAGCAGAAATTTATGGATCTGAAGATGGCCTGGTTTGAACCTTCTGAAACTCATAGCATCTGGAAGTCCAAATATACACCCTGCCATTTTTCAATGTCAAATTCTTATCATATCAGTACACACAGCTCTGCAAAAAAATTAAGTCACCACAGCAAAAATTTCAGTTTCACTCATTTCTCAATTTATGGGTATGAACCCATGTAAAATGCTTGTTATGAACTGTCCTAGCAGTGCACTTCACACCACTTAATGTTTCCCATTCCTTTAGAAAGTCATTTGAGGTCATCCTCTGATTTATGAGGCACTACTGGTTAAGCTGACAGTCATCTCTGGCATTAGAAAGTTGCTTCTGCTCTCTATCTGGCTGGTTTTTGGTCATTCCCAGTATCTCCTGCTTCACTTTGTTCTAGTGTACTGCTGTCCTAAAAACTCTGAGCCTGAAAGCACCGTGCCACTCAGAACCAGGATAAATCCAGGATTTAAAAAATGCATGCATATATATATATATATATATTTGTATATATACTGTCACACTGTGTGTGTCACTCTCACACAGGTTTGTAATTATATCTTTGTGGGGATTCTCCATTCATTTCTATGCCAATCTTAATGATAAATAACCAAACAAAATACGAGACTTTTGGCATTTTTAGTTTTTTGGTTGCATTCTCAGATGTTTGTGAGGACCTGAAAATGGTCCCCACACCGTCAAAATAAGTTTTTATTACATTGTGGGAACATTTAGTACTCACTATGTAATATAACTTTATTGATTCGCATGGGGCGATGGTGGCGCAGGAGGTAATGCTACCGTTTGGCAATCGGAGGGTTGCAGGTTCGAGCCCTCAGTCCTCCTGACCTCATCGAAGTGTCCTTGAGCAAGACAGTGAACCTCAAATTGCTACCGGTGAGCTGGTTGGTGCCTTGCATGGCAGCGTGGTGTGAATGTGAGGCATAAATTGTAAAGCGCTTTGGTACTCGTACTGTAAGAGTAGTAAAAAGTGCTATATAAATACAGTTCGTTTATAAACATAATACATTACTTTCTACGACCCCTCACGTTCGCACATTCTGTTCACATTTGGGAAAAAAATAGTAACGCTTAATCCCCCCGCGTACATCAAAAGGATGGAAACCCCTATGTCACAGAAACCTGCAAAAATTCCGACCAGGATCATGAACAACACAGGAAGTACTCACGAAATGGAG
The DNA here is from genome assembly GCA_026776725.1 of Gnathonemus echidnorhynchus. Classification (NCBI taxonomy): domain Eukaryota; kingdom Metazoa; phylum Chordata; class Actinopteri; order Osteoglossiformes; family Mormyridae; genus Gnathonemus; species Gnathonemus echidnorhynchus. The sequence continues at coordinate 27,806,968 of JAODJU010000002.1, forward strand.
AAGTACTTTACCTGAGGAACTTCGGTAAAGCTTTTCTGTATGCAAAAAAAAAAAAAAAAAGTGAAAGCAAAATTGGAGATCATGAAAATTATTCTAGTTATCCGAGATCGATGTATCGGGTTGCAGGAAACATCAGATCCAGCGTGCATCGCACGATGTGCATTTCTCTGTTATCGACTGAAAGTAACACCCCTGCTGCCAGGGAACCGCTGGACAAGGTGTGACCATTCACACCCGCCCCATCGACAGCGCCTTCGCACGTATGCTTTGCACACAGACAAGGAGCGTTGCGCTTACAGTCATGCCTGCCTTGTACATAATCATTCCCAATAAACTCCAAAAGTTTACAGATCTCACCATCAATCATTATCCTTATATTGAACTGCACATATGAATAATCTATCTACATTCACCGATTGCCTGATTGCCAAGAGGCAGCTCCGGCTCCCCAGTGCCCACAGGCACCTGCTATTCCAGCCTTTTTCTTTTTTACTTCGGATATCTGCCCGCACGCGGTAAATGTAAACATGCAAATCAATGAAGTTACAGCCTGTTATTCACTGTTTCCATATGAAACCTGACTTAGTCTTACTGAAAACAATGCAAACTGAGGCATGCGAAGCGAAGTGAGTAAAAGTACTCCTACGTTTCTGTCATATTGGTTACACTCTTCCTGTCATATACAGTAATTAGCGATCGTTACTATATTCACCATAATCCCAAACCACAATTATTTAATTAGCTGTTGGGGGGGGGAGACAAACCATCCGGTCCAATACTCTGAAATCAACTCTGAAAAGAAAATGTTAGCAGTTTAGACAAGTTTTACTGTGATGGATTTGGCTACATACTTTTCTAAGAAACAATATAGGTATATTTTCGCGATGCGTTCAGCCAGTCACTGGGCAACATTTTAAACAAATATTCAGCTCCCGGTTTGGAACCATAAACCGGTGTTTTTAAGGTTAACATATTAAATAGAAACCAAAGAAACCTCGTTATAAATTTAATTTAAAATTTAACTTAAAGCCTACATTTACTTCACTGATAGGCCACGTATTGCAGCTTACGGCACATCTTTTGATACAGTAGTTACACGCAAGCTTACTTTTTAACCTCCACAGTCATTTCCTGGTCTTGTGCTTGTTCACTGACACCTTCACCAGACATGTTACAAAAGGTTTGCTTGCCGTCTCTAAAATGTCCTCTCATTTGTCTGTGCATCATAGGAAGACACTAGTCAGTGACTTTAGGACACCAAACGGACCCATTGTTAGGGGACAGTAAAAAGCACGTTTCTGCTTATAGTAGAGTGGCGGGAATAGAGACAATGGTGGGAGAGACTGCTGGAAATGGCTGGCAGTCATGCAGGAAGTTGCCTTTCTCATTTTTTGTGCCCTTGGTGTGACAGGCAGGTGTTGATGTAGCTTTCCTGTTAAAAAAAACAAACCCTTGTGTACTTTCCCATTAGCAACTTACATAGACCATTCAGTTATATGGTTCTAGTATGTAAGTTACTAACACTGTTAGTGATTATGCTTTTGGGAAACGTAACCCCCAACCCCCCAAGTGTGAATAAGCAATGTACATCCCCTGGTTCACACACAGGGGCAGCGGCAGGGGGGCATTGGGGGGAGGGGGCTAAGGCACCCACTGGAAACTGCTGAGCACCCCCAGTAACATCCCTGCAAATGTGACATCACCAAAATAATTTAAATAAGTAGGCTACTGTGGAAATGTATTTTTCAAAAATGCAAAAATTCTGTGGTGCTTAAGAGCGCGCCGTGTCACATGAAGAGACGCGTGTGCTCCTCTTGCAAGGTCAGCGAACAACACCCCATTGTTTTACAGTGCTGTGAAAATGCGGCGATGCCTTGTGTCTTTGCCAGCAAAAGGCCAATCAAATAACAACAAGGCCAATCAAATAACAGACTCATTCGCAGTAACAGGTGGATTGACTGACTATACTACCTTAAAATGTGGCATTTATGCAATAGTACATTTACAATTACTCACCAAAAACCATCCTGTCCAAATGCATTAGCTCCTCTGAAGCACTGTTCTACAAAATATCCTGGTGCTGCCCATATTCACACATTTGTAAGGTTTGAGTCTGATCTACACTGTGTGTACACCCTACACTGCCTGGGTTAGGCTCCAGTGCTCTCACAGCCGTGCCCACGATCAGAGGATGCATGAAATGTGGATGTATTTGCATACTAGGGACCATTCTCTCAAAATGGACTTATTTTTTTTATGAAAGGCACATGCCACAGTTGCAGTTAGAAGCACACAAGATGTCTGACAGCCGCTGAAATTAACAGGTAGTGGCAAGAAGCCAAATACTGCAAAACGACATAGTCACAGTATTTGTGTTTATCATTTGCTAAATCAGTAGATCATCAAAACAAGTTGAGAATTTGCAGCTTTTGAAGACTGGAAACATAGTTTCATGATTTCACAGTGCCTGACAGGCAGACAGCGAAACACGCCACAACACACTAAGAAAATTGCACCCACCGCTCTGTGCAGCCACACAACAAAGCAAGCGCCCCTCAGCTAAGCTGCAGTTTGCTAGCTGCCTGAAGGGAACCTTTCACTCAAAATTGGCTGCAATGTTTCAGATCATGTTGGTCAGATAAGTCCCCCCCTAGCTACCCAGATTACTTCAGTGTCCATCGATCTGTTACTAAAATGACTCTGGGGGGGGGGGGGGGGGGGGGTCAGTGCAATAAATTCAAGGTTGGGTTTAAATTCTCCCCCTTCTCCATTGCAACTTTCTCCTGCTGGTTTCTCTTCTAGCAATTATCTTCAGGAAAGTTTGTTTCTTTCTGGGTATGCAGCGTTTTTCCTCAAACTGTGCCCTACTGAAGCAGTCAGGTGAAGACGTTGGCGATGACTGCCTCTGTCCGACAATTCCTGCACTCTTTGCCCTCAAGAGACCTTGCTGACTTAATATGATCATGCAGAGAACAACTGGTCAGTATTTGATGAAAGACTCCCCATCAGAAAATCACCCATACATTTTATGGACCACGGACTAGCCTTCTCATCTAAATAACATAGAGCAGTCCAGTCCTTCACTTGTCACCTGTTACTACTGTATATAATATTATTATTGCATTAGTTAAATACTATTGCTGGTATTAAGTATGAATTAGTTATAAATAACTTCATGTCTGTCAGACTGATGCAATCCAATTTTTATCTACTTGGTTGTACTGCCTATAGGCCTATTCAGATACCATTAAGTACCATTAATCACCCCCATACCCCTTGCCCGACCCCAGACAGTGGGGACTGTTCACAGCATAATCCCCGTTACACCTCTCACTCCATCACACTTACCCCCGGGACTCGTCACAGTCAGAGCGGACGAGAAACGGCGAGCGCTGTGGCGATGCACCAGGGGGCGGCGGCGTCGCTAGCCCGTGTGCTCTTTGCCGGTGCTGGACGCGGACAACCAGCAGCACTCACCACACACAAAAGTGGCTTTCATTTCCTCTTTTTTGCTTCCTGGTTATTTTCTTATCTGTTACCTTATGTCTGAATTGATGTCAGGAACTGCATACGAGTGACAGTGAGCTTATAGCACGGGCCTGTTCATTTGTTTCATATTTCGTTTTATGGTTTTAATTTACGATATATCATAGACGTTTTGAGCCAATATAAAAGACAAAAAGCACATTTTTGCATCTTTCCCAGTATGTAGTGGTGTTTATATGAGTTATAAATCTGAAATATAACTTTAAATAGAAAAGCGACAGTTCATGCTAAACTTTTTTTTCTTTTTAGAAACTTAAAAGGTATATACAACATACACCCCCGGATTATTTTTTTTGTTATTAATTCCTCCAGGCCAGAGGGGGGCGCTTTGATGGTTCGCCAATCTAAATAGCGTTAGGGCTATTTATACAGTTTCCGGTAATGTACTTCCTCTTCGCGTCTGCTGAGGCTCTGCAACCATGGTGAGCTTATAGTCTGAAACTGCCGAATTACCAATCTAATGCCATCCTTTAAGTGTGAAGTGACTTTTGGCTCCATGAAGTAGCTTGTTTTGTTTAGTAATACCCTAAGGTACCTCCCCCCGTGCTGTTATTGATTAAGACGGTCTCAAAATGTTCTGGCATTTATAAAATTATTCCCATATTACTCTGATTGGTATAGCGGCCAAACATGGCCGCCTACAGTAGACTTATCTTCATGTACTTATGCAGCACTGGCTCGCTAGCGTACACATGGCACAAGCAGCGCCCGTTTAATTTATATTAAAGGTTGGTGTCATGAACGTAATATTGTATATCTCAGTTATATTTTTTTGCAGCAACGTAAGATGGTTTACTGGGTGTCAGTTTGTTGACGTGACTGCAGTTCGGGATAAAATGCCCAGTTTACAATAAACAAGTTCTGTGCAAGGCTGTGTGCACATCCTGCATCTGCACACCAAATGTAGTACGCAATGGATGTTTTATTGTCGCGCTTTGTGGATAGTTAATAAATTCAAACTATCGACTATAATCCGATTAAGACTGGCATCCTGGAGAGGGTTAAGTGGTTAATATATATTGTACAAAAAAACTAGATTTCTTTAATTTTTAGGTGAACGTGCCGAAGACCCGCAGGACTTACTGCAAAAAATGCAGGAAGCACCAGCCCCATAAAGTGACGCAGTACAAGAAGGGGAAAGACTCCCTGTATGCCCAGGGTGAGTTAGGTCACATCTGTGACCAGAGTTTAACAGGGGAGGGGGTAAAAATACACTGACAATGACTGCCTTTGCTTTCCCACAGGTAAGAGGAGATACGACCGGAAGCAGAGTGGATATGGTGGACAGACTAAGCCGATCTTTCGAAAGAAGGTATTTGAGTAGTATTGGTGGGCACTCTCAATAACTATAAAAGGCTGATGTTGTGTTTTACCTGTAGATGACAGTAACCCTGTCAGCAGTAACGCTGGGTACCCTACTTTATATTCCAGATAGCAGAACCCAAGCCCTGCCCTGCCTCTTGCCCTGCCTTGCATTTAATGGCAGAGGGGGTGTTCCCCACTGTAGTGTGCTTCTCATATAACCATCACCTTCTGTTCAGGTCGGCACCCATCGCGTTACCCCCAGAGTGAGAATGCAGATGGGGTGGGTGCAGTTTTCCGCTGAGTAACAGTTCTGCTTTTAACCCTCTGGAGTCGATGGCATCGTCGGTGATGCCGAATATCTTTCTCGTGTATTTCAGTTCATAATTCGCTGAATTCTTATTATAGAAACATGAAAAAAACGCTGACTAAATCCGTAATCGATCGATCTTTTCAAAACGTCCATTGTCGGAAGTATTAAAGTTTTTAAAATTAGGTTAAATCGGCAAAAAAGTAAACTGTCACCTTGTGTAGTACCGGTGTCACCCGAAGATCGCGATTCACATTCTAAATAGCCGTATTAGCGCGTATTCAAATCGCATTCGCATGGTAATTTGATGAACAACGCAACGGTGAAACGTGATCCAGATATATCCCCTTCAGTGCCATGAAAGGGGTGGGGGGACGTGGCCAGGTGTGAATGGCTCATGCATACACATACACATGACAGGTCCTACATATTCAATGGAAGGAGCCAGAAATAGTGACATGAGTTAGCTTTTTTTTTATTTATTTATCCAACTGAATGTTGTAACTACACCATTTAGTCATCTTCATGTAGCCAAGATTTTGCTGATCAGATATCTGGGATCAAAACAAACCTCCACTATTGCTTACTATGTCCTTTTATAATGTTTCTGCAAGTGTTCCAAACGGCATTTTGCAGTGTTTATACTTTGATGTCAAATTACACATAAATCTGACATATCTACAAAGTACACTAAGATTAAGATGAGTTTTATGCTAAAACAAATATATAAGAAATAATTTATTTGCCATGAAGTTTATGATATTGAATGAAATGTGTGACTGTGTGTGTAACGTGTGAAAGTGGAGTAATCCTAGACCCCAGAGGGTTAAGCCCGCGCTTGGCTCTGGGTTCCTGCTGTGGATTAAGCTGAGTAGTTAACTTGCCTCCTCAGCTATAACCCCACTGTCAGCAACTACATGTTTTTGTTATCACAGCCTAAACATTAACTGTCTTTGAGGGTGAATGTCTCAAATTAAATAATGCTGAACACTGTACCTATGTATTTTATGTGGCGTGTATTTTCCCATTTAAAAACATTTATATATTTATTTAAATACTAAATTTGAAGCTATTTTATTTCCTGCATTTTTATTCTGAATGGTTGGAGCTCAGGGCTGATTTTGTGTTGTCAAACCCCTTCAAACTAGAGCTGCATATCATCACATCGCGATATAATGACGATTATGTGGCATATGTGCAACAATCACAAGGGCTTTAGATGACGGATGTAAACATTTGTCCAGACGCCGGATTTTCAGTACCATATATACGGTGGTTATGGCGCCGTATGATGTAATATCATGCAACCCTACAACCTTCTGCAAAAGCAGTATGTGCAGCTGCCTGTCCGTTCCATTGGCCCAGACTGGCTGACTAATGCATTTATATCTCCTTCCTGTCTGCTTTGGGGAAGTTGGGTTTGCATTATTGTGTTTGGGGCTCTGTACTTAGCTCCCGTTTTCAGTAGGTTGCAGGACAGCTAAACCTCATCAGAATACACTGGTATCAGCAATTAATCTCAATACTGGAGTGAAGCTTAATAACGGACATTAAATGCTTTCATGTTTGAGCCCATATTTCATAGTACAGGATGCTTGGCATGGCGTGTATCCATCAGTATTCGGTGTCAGATAGAAGGCTGTGTAATTGAGTAATAACCATGTGACCCCTTCCCCCCGCAGGCCAAGACCACCAAAAAGATCGTCCTGAGGCTGGAGTGTGTGGAGCCCAACTGCAGGTCCAAAAGAATGCTGGCCATTAAGAGGTGCAAGCACTTCGAGCTGGGAGGAGACAAGAAGAGAAAGGTGAGAGCGGCCCGCCCCTCAGTGCACCTGATTGGCCAAAATTCTCCTTATGCTTTCTTACTGTATTTTGAACCGGGCTACAGCTACCATGAAATTTCATTGTGAAGGAAAACTAAATACCTTTGACCACAATTGAGAACGTGTTTTTAAACACTAGGGGGCAGTGTGTGTTTATGTGGGTTATGGATTTAGGTTGCCAGTTCAAATCCCAGGGTTGGCAGAGTGATGTCCCAGTTGGGCCCCTAAGAAAAGTTCGTAACCCCCAGTCACCCCAGGGTCTGTGATACAGGATAAATGTTAATCGGCTAATCAATTAAGTAACAAGCTGTTCCTCACGGCTGTCGCATGAAATGTAATTTATGACTGAGAAATGTATGTCGCTTTGGATAACGGCATCTGAGAATGTAAATGTTAGACAAATTTGCATTAGGCTATCCAGAATTTAAAATTAATATTTTGTCAGTCACGTAATGTAGGGAGTAAAAGTGTTGGAGAAAAGAGGCTTATGGATGTGGCCTCATAGGCTGAGCTGCTGGAGGGTGCCTGTTAGAGCTCCAGGAACAAAGTGCCTGATCTAGTTAAGGTACCCAGCTGACATCCCACCCAAGCACAGCGTGTCGTGGAAGGAAACGGCCTCCGGCACCATGGTGTAGCATAGAGATGGCAGACCATATGCGAGACCACACACGAGGCAGTAAGATGTGACAGTGCAAAAAATACATACAGCATAATAAACCAGATGCATGACAGGACGTAGAAAATCGAAGGTGGTAGAATATAGGAATAAAGGGGGTTGGTGGCTGGCGGCTGAGGGGAAGCAGAGTCTGTGTAACTGGTCACTTTTCATAAGTGTAAGCGGAGTGTTTAGGTGGTACTGGCATGTTTTGGTCCAGGTGCAGCAACTGCACTGCTGTTCAGGCAGTGAGCGGTTAATATTTAGAAGTGATACTCTTGATAAGATCTCTCTCGAACCTTGTTATATTGGGTAGCCTGTCGGTCCAGTACATGTTTAGATAATTTGTGGTGTGTGCCCCCTTTGTCAGTATTGCTTGTATACAGGCTTGTGTATGTCCTGTGGTGTAATGTCCTTGTTTGATACGAAGCCAAAGTATTTCCAGATGCCACTCTTGTGACACTCTATATTGGCACCTCTGAAGTTGCCATCTGAATAACAGCCCATGTGGGAGACTGCAGACCGGTCTATGCATGTGCATTGGAAGGCTATGAGCCTCAGTGGTCAGAGTGACCCGGAAGTGCACGCTGCAGAACCGATACCGCAAAAAATGAGTATTGAAACAGTTTTATGCATGATTGAATCGACAACTCTAACTTCAAGTGAATAATGTGTAGAATACCCAGAGGAATGTGTGAATCTGAAGTTCACAGAATGACGTCCATGCCTTGGTTGTTCGGGTCAGAATGCACCCCTTTCCTGCGTCCTGGTGACGCTCTCCGCTGATGCGGTCACGGAAGCAGCCCTGTGCACTGCTTGTTAAATTCACTCGTATGGCCAGGAAATGCATAAACATACATAATTGACGGACCCTTGTCTCACCTCCAAACGGCTGCCTGTACCTACCAGTCCGAAAACTAACCTTTTCTCTTTTTTTGTCCTTTTCAGGGCCAGGTCATCCAGTTCTAAGATGCTGAATCTTCAGGTTATGATTGAATAAAAACTAAAATCTACAAATCCTCTTGTTATTCATTGAGTCTTCATGGTTGTGATTTATTCACCAGTGGTAGTAATGTGTCAGCAGAACAACTTTATTAAAATTAATTGTATAAAAGACATCGTGTGTGAATAATCTGGAGGAAGATGAAGGCGTCCATTTGTTTGCCACTGTACTGTTATGTCATTACTTGTAAATAGTGGGCCTGCCCATTGAGTTATTCATCCTTCTAAAAGCATTGCCACTCCCATGGTTATAGAATTTGGTTGGTTTTCCCCTTGTGGAGTATGTGATGCAGTGTTGGCATCCTTCCTTTGCTCGGCTGGGGTTTAGCTGAGCCCTCGACTTGCTTGATCATTAACAGGGTGGTGCCTGTTGGGTTGACTGAGACTTGAGTCGTGGTGTTCGGGTTATGGATGCCGAGCTCCTTGTACAAGGGCAGGATTTGGGTGACGTTGCACATGGGGTAGCAGAAATTCCCGTTGGGCAGTAGGCCCAGAGTGAGGAAGAAGGTACGAGGACCACCTATATCTTGCTTGTTGGTCACCGCCAAAGCCAGCCTCTTTCCGGACAGGGGTCGCTCCCATACCTCAAAGTCATTCACCTGTGGAGAGATGCATTTATCCGGTGGTACAATTGTGGTGGTCTGTGCATAGCTCAACAAAATGCCTGTTGGAGGTTCAACCCCTTGTTGGGACAATTACCTTCAACATGAAATATCCCTGTTTTCCCAAAGGGTCTTGGTTGATAGCAATGACCTGCTTGTTCTGCAAGAGATCCCTGGACTTTGGGTCAATAGCCCTCAGGTCATTCGACATCAGCAGTGGGGCAGCCATGACTGCCCACAAGGCCATCTGGGTCACTTGTTGATCAAAGCTGAGCCCAAAGTTTCCCAAGACCAGCTGGTGGAAAATAGAAAGTTATTGTGCAGTGGAGTCAACTGCAGACACATGAACAGGAGTACTGAGAAGCACTCAGTCCAACCCTACCATGTCTGGGTCATTCCAGCCTCCAGGTCCTGCTGCTGGAACTATGATATTCTGGTGTTTTACAGCCCAGTCGGTAATGGCCGTCACACTCGCCCAAGAGTCAAAAATGTCTCCAGAGTTTCTCCACTGGTTGCAGGTCTTCCGAATGGCAGTGTAGTTTGGCTATAAGGAATTATATCAGGGTAGAGGCAGAAAAACTACGGTACAAAACTGGTTGGGAAAATCTTTGGAAATGGACCTCTATTGGCCATGAGAAGCATGCCCGACTCTTACCGCCTGATTCTTGTGAGGCAGTAAGATGCCTTTGGATGTAAAGCAACAAACTGCTGATTCTCTTGTGCCCGGCTTACTCGGTGTCACCGTCGAGAAGCCCAACGCTTACTATACCACAACAAGTCATGTGACCTACCTGCTGATGATCCCACTCATAAAGGGGCCACTCGCAGGAATACAGAATACTCCTGCCAGTGTTGTTCAATGCTCTTGACATATTCATGTAGCCTGCAAAGAGTTCAAGGCGACAACAAACTTGTGACTTCTGGTAAGTCAACTGAACTGTACTTGAATTAAAAATGCTTAAATGGGCAGTTTACCCCAAAACTGAAAAAGACATTTTAGAGCAGTGATTCTCAACCCATGGGTTGCGACCCAAATTTTGGTTACAGCAAGTTCTGAAAGGGTCATGAGTTGGAACTGTAAACATTTTAAAACCAGGAAACTCCTATGCTGATCAATGATCAGATGTCCCTGCCCCAGTCCTCGAATTAAACGAGTCTTCTGTCTGCAAATGCTTTAGGGCAAAACTAGTGAACACTCAACCAATCCAAGAAGCCAAACCACAGATGCTTAATTTAAAATTCACTGGCACATCCAATCAGATTTGTGCAATAGGCATTGATTGGTGTTAATTGCAGAGTGCACTGTGTGCTTGATCATAGTGTTAATTTAAACCTACGCTTGATATAGGGTCACGACTGAGCTGGTATGGTAAATATTGGGTCGCGTTGCAAAAAAAAGGTTGAGAACCACTGTTTCAGAGGGGCTTCAGTGCTGTCAATCCATCTAGGGTGTTCTGCTGAGTGTTGCCTAATTTTGGACATATCTGCCGTAGAAATGTTGGGCTGCTTTCGAGTATAACGGCATATAATGGAATGACTGAATGGCATTCTTTCTGGGGTGATTAAAGTGCCAGAAAAATACATCTAAAAAAAAATTCAACAAATTCAAATGTCTGGCCATAGACTTTGTAGTGAGCAATTTAATGTAGGAACTATTTTGTTCTACTGAGCTCAACACACCAATTGTCTCACTACGCAGAAGATTTCACCGGGGTGCTTATTCCTGTATCTTCTGCGCAGTAGTACAATTGATGTGTGGAGTTCGGTAGAAGACTATCAGAAAGATGTCATGTTTTGCGAGTGGTTTTTCCTTCACCTTCTGCCAGCAATTTCCAGTCAGGCATGTAGCAGCCATCAAACTTCAGCAGGTCGACCCCCCACTCAGCGAAAGTCTTGGCATCGATGTCGTAGTGTCCAAAGCTCCCGGGGTAGCCGGCGCAGGTCTTGACACCCACGTCGGCATAAATGCCCAGCTTCAGACCCTTCGAGTGAACCTGCAGGCACATGGCATGGTGACGCATTATAAGTAAGCGTCTGTGATGTCAGCCAGTTATGATCTCCAAAATCTAGCTAATCTTAGCAAAGCTGCCATCCAGACAGTTATGTTACCCTGTTATCTTTGAAAAGATCCGGACAGAATGATTAAAGTTACAAAAACCTTCACAATAAGACATATTTCATCCACTAAGTTTTTATATATGCAAAACATTACACTGTACCGTTACGCAATGCGCCAAATCATAGTTCAAAACGTTCATTCCAAAGTAAATATTTGTAAGTTTTAAAAAGGTAAGATTAACACCGAATGTTGCAGGGAAATTTCCATGCCTAACCGGCATGTGATAAGCGTCGATACACATATTGTCCGGCAGAGGGGAGTGTTGCGCTAAGAGTTACTTTTAACGGGTAATTCATGGATATCTCAGTAACTGAAAGCCTTTGCTAATTTTACATTTTTTTTAATCTAACAAACTGAACATTTTCCACTTTATTAAAAAGCTCGTTTTTATTAAGGTTTTTAAAGATTTTTTTTTTTTTTTACTTTTATACTTCAGGTTTTTATAAACTTTATATTTACTGCCCTTACTGTGCAGACGACACAGGTGTGGGCTTTGTCAGAAGGCGTTACTCAGGGACACCCTGTCACCCATCTGGGTGTGGTAGGTAGGGGGGGGGGGGGGCACAGGTACACTCACATAGTCGGCGAGCTTCTCGATGCCCCCGGGGAAGCGCTTGGGGTCGGCCTGTAGGCGGCCCTGGGCATCGCGGCTGGAAGCGGGCCAGCAGTCATCCATGCACACGTACTCATAACCGGCCTCCTTCCAGCCGTCCTTTACCATCCTGTCGGCCATCTGCATATACAGCTTCTCGCTGCGGGGGGGGGGGGGGGGGGGGAG
>JAODJU010000002.1:27826957-27838343 GCA_026776725.1 Gnathonemus echidnorhynchus
GTCAAACTGGTTTGTTCGACTTTCAAGAAATTCGAGTTCTAGTGAGTTCGAGAACCGAGGTACCACTGTACTTTACTGTGATTTCTTCTGTGACGAACAGAATATAGCCTGTTGCATTTTAGAAAAGAAAGTTTGTCTTCTGACGTCAAAGCTACGCTTCAAAGTAGTAACAAGAACCTTCATAGAAATGAAGTGTACTCAGAAGTACAATATTTGTCTTTCAAATATAGTGGAGTAAAAGTCATAAGTTTCCAAAAACAACTGATACTCAAGTAAAGCACAGATACTTGAAAAATGTTCTTAACTACAGTACTCAAGTAAAAGTAATTTGTTACTGCCCACCCCTGGTGAAAGGTGAGGGATAGACACCTCCGCATTGTTTGAACAAGCCATCGCCTTCCAACTGCTGTGATCCTGGGGTCCGTCAGCAGCTCAGGGCTGTCCGTCCTACTGCCTGACTGGGTGCCTACAAGCTGCCAGCAGCAGTGGAGGTTTCAGGACCCGGACCTGTGCCCAAAAAGACGCAGACTGTTTGTACACATGACACCTCAGGGAGGACCGTTCTGCTGGAGGCACTGAGAATATACAGAGGAACTGGCTGGGCCAACCATGGGGGTCAGTAGGTGGCGCCAATGAGACAAGGGCCCTGGGGAATCCTCCCGGAAACAGCAGGAAGTGATGTCATTTGTTCTGAGAAAGGATGCTTGAATTAAGATAGCTGTTTACGCCAACACATTTCATTTATCCAAGTCTTGTTTGTGGGTCAGTCCCCCTGGTATTTCTGCCTGTTTCTCGCTACGATGAGAAACTTGACGTGGAATCGCAGTAATGGGCGATGCCCCCCCTCTGCTCTCCTCGAACGGGATTGGGGGGGGGCGGGGACTCTGTTCTCCTTGTTGGTTTACCAGGGCCTGCTCGGGCGGAGCTGTTTAGCAGATGTGATTGATCTGGAGAAAAAGATTGTTTTCTGTGCTGGTATCAGTGTGGCAAACCGTCAGCTTCCGACAATGTGCTTTCTACATATCATATTTATGTATTTTAACTTCGGAAAATGTTAATTAAGTTTAACAGCTACCTGCCACCCACTTTTTTACCCGGGGAAGGGGGAAGCTCTGAGAGGCTGTGTCTCCGTGGCGACAGTGCCGACACCCTCCACTGCATTTCAGGGTGGCGGGGGCTGCGGAGGCGTGCTGCTCTGCCATCCCCCCATCATCGTACCCCCGGGTCCCCCGTCTCCTCTTCCTCCCACAGACTTATTACCTTCCCAGCTCCTCGCAGGCCCCCGTTGTCATGGTGACGAGGGCCCCGGTTGTATAGCCCCGATTCCGAACTTCTCTTCTCGACAAGCAATTAGTGTTATTTTGTTAACAGTGATTGTCGGTACAAAGTTTGCTCGGTGCGCCTCCCCTGCTCCCGGGCACTCCTCTCCGGCGCTCCTCTCCGGCGCTCCTCTCCGGCGTATGTCACGGACGCCTCAGAGCGGGGCATGGAGCAGGGTTACGAACCTTTCAGTCGCATGCTACTGTCTGCTAATGGGGCTTCATCTTTTTCATGGTGAGTTTTTTTGTAGACTTTGTGTCAATTTACTGTAATATGGTTCCCAAGGTACAAAAACAAGCCTTTATAATTCCATTTTAAAGAAAAAAATGCATATTTAAATACATAAAACATGTATATTATTATTGTATTGTTATCATTAGGGGTCTAAGCAGCACAGCTGATGAATCACTCCTGTTTTTTTTGATTATGGTTTATTCTCAGTGCAGAAATGACCAATAATCAAATTAGAAACCTCTTTGTTTTCATTTTGGAAAAGCACAGATGCCGCTCGGAGCAGCCTGTAGCCTTTACTGCATCTTCTGCCTCATTCTTGACACGCAGAGCTTCATTAAGTCGCTGTTCACTATATACAGCTCCAGTGGCCATTGATCCATTATAGATCTGTCACAAAGTATCAGTTGCACAATTGGTTGTGCAGCGATTGCTGAGACGCGGGGCCATTGTTAGACCATCCATGCAATGTGCTGTTTGGCCACATGACAAACGGATGTAATCATATATTAGGAACTTTACAGTCGTCGGGAATGAATCCCATTCCGCCGGGCGTCCGGTCCGGTGAGCCTGCAGAGGAAGATGCTAATTGAACTCTCCGCTGACACCCCTCCTCCCCACCCGTGGGGGAACCAGGCCTGTGTCGCAACATCCATGGAGCTGCAGAAAGGCTGGGAGGCTCGATATCAGACTGTTAATGTTAGCTGGAGAAAAATGATGGTGGAAAGGTCAGCATGGACTTTGAAGGAATAAACAAGTGCAGCGCAGTGATTTACTGTAGCAGCAGAGTGCTTTTATGGGGGGGGGGGGACAGCAACATGCGGGGCTAAGTGTCACCATGCCGGGCTCATGGCACATTTAGCGATGCTGCCTATGCTGCCTCGCTAATTAGCCCGGAGGAAAGTGACCTTTGCATTTACTGCAGGTCGCTGCGGAGGAGGCCGGGCTGCAGGGCAGTTGTGGGCAGGGCCGGCGCACACGCGGTAAGCGGTGAAGGAATCGCGCCATAAAGAGCGGGTGTGAGTTACCAGGCTGTGAGATTCGACCGATGACACCCGAAGACACCGGAGTGGCTCACAAAGCTTCCGGATCACGTTGGGCTCTCACCTTTACTGGGAATTTGGCTCTAAAAAGTGCAGGTTCTTCGCGTTCCTCAGCAATGTGGAGCTGCTCTCACAGTCAGGCATTTCGTTCTGCAGACCTCCGTGTTCCGCTGGAGGCCGTCAGCTAAGCTTTGTCCTCCGATGCCTCTGAGCTGTCGGTACATCAAAGCTAGATAAGCCACAGACTAGGGTCAGAAATAGTTTGTGGCAGCCTCTCATTCACTGGGTAAAGGGTACAGTGCAGCTGCAGTGGTAGCCTTCAGAGAAAGTGGCACACGTATTCCTCGTCCACCTCAGTGCCCGCAGAGTGCGTCCTCCCCTGGGAGCTCTTTGGGAGCCTCTTCTTTGAGGCGAGGCTGAATTACCAGTTTGAGCCACTCCAGTTAGACGACCAGGAAGCCTCGTAACCGGGGCAGGGTTAATGGTTCCCAGTGGACACTCCCATTAAGGGCAGTAGGCTGAAGTGTGTGATGGGGGAGGGGCAGGTATCCTCTGAGAGTGACAGGCGTCGTCAAGGAGCCAGGGGGGTGAAAAAGGGGGGGGGGTGCATTTCTATTTAGTTAGTAGATGCTTTTTTCCAGAATGAAGTGCAGGGGCAGACAGTCCCTGAAGCAGTTGGGGTTAAGGGATACTCTGCTGCACCAGTGACCTGGTCGTCGCTGTAACCCACACGCTCCACCCTGCTTCCTCACACTGCTCGTCATTAATGTGTCTCCTGCAGTGGCAGGAATGTCCTTCACCGCTTGTCTCTTGCAGGAAAGTCCACATGCATCGCCCTCCCATCGCTGTGCCCCCCCCCCCCCCCATTACTGAATCACCGCTATCTCAGTGTACTCAACCAGAAGCTGTGCATCACAATTTCCAAAAAAAAAAAAACATTCAAAAAGCAAAGCTCCTGCCTGCCCCCCTCCCTTGGAGGCCAGGGCTGAGCTCTGAGGGAGGATGGAGATAGATTATTGGGGGGGGGTAGGGCTGTATTTAGTCTTAGAGGAGCCGTTTGAGCCCTCCCCTGCAGTTGGAAGTTGAGGGAAAGCTGTAGAGTGGGGGGTTATGAGATGGGCAGACCTCAAGGCTTTTCTATCCTCCCACACTAATGAATCGCTCCCCAGTTGACGGGGGAGGGAAGACAGGCACTGAACTGGTGAGGCATCGAGTTTCAGACCGCCCGTCAAGTCTGAGGTGACCAATGGCGGCTCGGATCTGGACGCGCTAAACCGGGTTCACGGTTTCCTTGTGATATATCCTCTGTTAATATTTTAAGGTTTGACTCCAGATGATTCACTGTTTTAATATTGTATCACTTCCCTCAAGTCTTGGTTATGCTGGTGAAAAAAATGAAAGATAGGAGTAGCTGATATGAATTTAATTACGGCTGGGTAGGATGTATAACCCTGAGCCTGCCCCCACCCCCACAGTCACTGCCTGACACCTCAGTTGTCATTAAATCCTCTAGACTCTTATTTTTAAACCAGGGAAGACTGGTAATTTTCCAACAGAGCAGTCTGCTCACGCTGTTCGTCTTCTGACGCGACTCTCCATTGACACCAAAAAGTCTTGTTTTTATTCCCAGGTTTCACCCCCCCCCTGAATAAAGCCCCCGTTTCTTCCTTCTATCTCTGTGCCATGTGATTCTCTCTGCCATCCCTCCCTGAGCAAATCTTGCAACCTATTTATGCGTCTCGATATTATGCAAAAGGGAGGGGGCCCTTCTGAACAGCACAAAAACAGAAGCTCCCCCTTCCAGGTTACGCGCGGACAGCTTACTGCTCCATTCTTACCCCCCACCCCCAAATCTTTGCCCCTTTCCCATGTCAAGAAGCTTCCTCCTCATTTCTTTTTCTGTGCAAATTTTAAGAATCCAGCTACAGCTGTCAACGACTGCTGTTACCTTACATTGACATTTTATGTTCTTAATTCAGAGTTTTGATGGGATCACTGACACAGCAGATGCAAAACTTGATCCTGTCACAAGTGTGTCTGGAAAAGGAAGTCATGTACTGTGGCATCTCAGCATTCAAACACCGCTTTCATGACGCGTGGTATTTTTCATTGGGGAGCTCGTTGAGCTCAGCTGTCCGTCACCATGAAAAGCGTAAGGCTATTTGCTGCAGCACGTGATTGGGTAAAGCTATTTGCTGCAGCACATGATTGGGTAAAGCTATTTGCTGCAGTATGTGATTGGGTATAAATGCCATGTGAGGAGAAACACCTCGGCAGGAATCAGAGAAGACACTGAAGACACAAACTGATTAAAGGCAATGCTGTTTCAGCCCTCAGGGAAGTGCTTAACCTGAGGCATTATTCAAATGTAATAAGCTGCTTTGGAAAACTGACATCTAGAAAACAGATATTAATAATACGAGCAATAAAAGAATAAAACCAATGTTGGTGTTGTAGTGTGGAGTGGACAGCCGGCCCTGACAGATAGGACAGGTTCTGAAGCGTCTGTCTGAATGGGGGTGTGGGGGCTGTGAGCATAAGCAGCCCTGGCAGGCGGCTCTATGAAGCTGTCACGGAACATTCCAGAAAAAAAGGTGACTTGTGAAACGGGATCAGTCTCCATGGCTGTGTAATGCTGGGGGGTGGGGGGGGGGCAGGGGGGAAAAATGGAGGGAGATAATGAAACTGCTCAGTGTCGCTCATCATGAGAGTTGTGCATGTTTAGTAGCGTATTAGATAAAGTGCGAAAGTGTCCGTTCCCATTTCTGAAGCTTCACTTTAACATCGCAGATGGATGACGTGGATACCGGCCTGAAGTTTCCCCTCTTCTCTGTGGGGACCGGCACTCCTCACCTGGCAACCCGCCGGGTAGATTTAGCTTTGTTGGGACGGGCGTTCCCCTCGGAAGAGGCAGACAAAGCGTCCCCCGCCTCTACGTGACGACTAGCCGTTTTTATCGTCTAGAAACCTACCCTGTCCTCGAGGAGATCGGGCCACCTCCATCCTCAACACAATCGCAGTCATAGAGCCCCTTTTTATATCTCTCACACATCCTCGTCTAGACTGAAGTTCGTTTTAGGTAGAAATCTCTGGGTGGGATTTTCCATTAGAAATAAGCCTGTTCCTGGCTGGTGGGATTTCCCATTAGAACACTGTTTGCGGGGCTGAAGATAAACCCAGAGGTTTGCAGGAGACTGTCTAACCAACTGATTGCACGGCTGCTTCTATGTCACGTCTTTTTGAGGATAGGTTGCTACGTTGATTTATTTATTGGGTAGTGAAATCACAGCTCTCAAGCACCCCCCGCCCCCCCCCCCCGATGCTGTTTACGTGTTCCGGCAGACTTTGAAGCCTCCGCAAGCGGTTATGAAAGTTGTCATTTTGCTGGGCCGCTCATGAGTCTCATTGAGTTAAGAGGCCAAGCCTTAGAGGTCTCCTTCAGAATCCTCACTGGGATTCAGCCTTATTGAAACCAATTAGACCCCCCACACTAATGTAACCACCCCCTCCCCCGTCATCCTCCAGCAAAGTGATGTCCGGCTATAAAAATGGACGCTGTGTAGGAGGCACGGTGCGGAGCTTCTGTTCTACTGCACGTCAGTCATGGTTCGCAGGTTTAAGGAACCTTCGTAGGGCTTACAAAGGGGTGTATACTTCCAAATGACACGATGCCTCTTAAGTTGGACAGCTACAATGAATGAGGATACCCAGGAGGTCTTCTGGGACAACCTCCTCATTCCAGCCCCCTCTAAGAAAACATGGTGATGAATCCCTTAAAGGCAGATCTGGCACACCGCTGAACATCACTCTCTGGAAGAAATGGTCTTGTTATACACAGTACCTAATCCTTCTGGCGTTTGCTCACAGATATCAGGTTTTGTAAGAATAATCTCCTTAAGTTTTCAATTAACATTGGGCTCAACACGACATGCCAATATCCCTTCTGGGTCACCCAGTCCTCACCGCCCCCCCCCCCCTGCTCATTATGTTCACTTTGAAGGTGGAGAGAAAAACCACAAGGTCCTGCTTCTCCATGTAGAAGGTGACATTTCCGTAGGTGATAGGGGAACATCAGTGTTATCAATCTGCTCCATGACTCCTCTTTGCTGCTCATTGAGTTGCACATATCGCATCTGTAGCTTGTGACAGGTGACATTTTCCTGTGACAAATCAGAATGTCTCAAAGGACCACTCTGTCAAAAAAGTGTCAAGTCTTTGTTAATTCTAACCTCTCGTTCGTGGACTGAATCAAAGCCAGGGACATGATTTAGCCTGATTTGTACAAGCCTTGACCAGGATAAATCTGTCTAACTTTGGTGCTTATCTTCAGAGCACAGCTGTTGGTGCATAGCTTCTGTAGGTCCATCCCGCCAATTCCTGAGGACCTTTGGGAGAACGTGATGTCTATCATGCTGGACGGCCTTACAAAATTGTGACACAGGAATGGCCGTCATGCTGAAATGAAACAGGAACATTCAGTCAGGCGCAAGTCTTTGTCTAACTATGGATAATGCTTGTCTAATATTTGTGAAAAACCACTTGTGTGATCCCAGGAGTTGTGCACCAATATTCTGTGGACAGATGCCTGAAACGGGGCCCTCTTGCTGTAATGCCCTGTAAAAACTAAACATTTGAAGCATCAATCTCAAACACACAGACAGAGATGTAAATTCTGCCATTGACTGTGAGAGAGACAATAACTACACGTCAGTAACTACAGGTGAAGTTTGATTGTTGACATTGCTGATAAAGATGGCTTAGCAGTTTATTCAGAGGATGGGGAAGGTTATGTTTTCACACCCTGGGAGTGACATGCCTTCTTAAATAAATTTAACTTATTGAAATTTCATGTTATTTGTCCACTTTGGTTTCTTTAGCCTAACTCTCATGTTGTGTTACATAGCCCTTAACAGTGAGTCGCATAATATGGGCCATTCAGAGTATTCGGGAAATCACAGCATTATAAATATGTTACTTAATTTAAATGATCCAGCAGGATGAATGTCTGCACTAAAGCCATATGGTGGATTCTCTCCGGACCAACTGCCTTTGAAGGTAACTGCCCTGAACGGCTTAGCTTTACTCACACGGAGCTACAAACACACAAAGTTGTGTTTTGAAAAGCATGACAACATGTGAGGCATAGAGCTACTCAGCCATGTTGAAAATAACAAACAGAGGCTTTGCGTTTGTCCTTATCAGGACCGTACAGCCGTCGCACGCCGCGCCGGATTGGGGGCTCCGGTAATGAAAATAGTCGCGTCGTTTAATACTCGCTTAATTTAAGCTTCGGAACAGAATAACGATATTTTTTATCTTGCCGTTTTTCTGCAGAATTTCTGCGCTATAATTATCATTTTCAGGCGATAATCGAAGATTTCGAGTCTTCGGGTTCCAAAGATCTAGATTTTGCCGGGGAGTAGATAAGGAACACAGACACGCTTATCGCGCTTCCTGCAGAGCGACGTCGGTCACAGACTGCTGGAGGTTCCCCTCGTGTGCTGGCTGCTCATGCCGCTGCTCTTACACACAGCACACGTGACACTGATGGACAGTGTCCCAGTTAATGAACCATCTGTCCTGACAGTCATGGGGATCCCCGGGTTCAGTCTACAAATCCGCGAGGCCTGGGAATGTCGAGGTGAAAACAGGGAGTGGCCCCACTTTGTTACTGTCAATGTGGAGAAATGGTTCGCTTGCTTATCGTATCTAATCTGGTGTTGAAAAGGACCACGGGTCGTCACTGTGGTGCGCTGACACTCAAGGGCGTAGGCAACAAAGGGAGACATAGAGCGGTTTTGATTTGTTTTGGCAGCGCGGATCTTGTGGGGAATTCAGCGAAGGATAAAAAGCCCAACGGCTTCTGTCACCACGTCTGCTGGCCTCAGCCCTGATCCAGAGCAGGGCAGTGCCGCAGATTAAAGATGCTGTTCCCAGGGCAAATGAACCAGAAAAGGGGAAAACAGAGGACAAAGCAGTCAACAGGATTTGGGATCACTCTAGAAAGGATGGAAAAGTAGAGGATTTTATTTGGATGCAGTCTTGGCATCAGCATGTGCACAACATACATATAGTTATGAAAATATGACGGATGCTATGGAAGGGCTATAACTGGGTGTGGGATTGTCCATCGTGGTCTGGGCATGTTTACTGAGTGACAAAGGTTTAGAATTTGGTCCACAATATGAAGAACAAGTAACCTGATTGGATGTTCTCATCACCTGACTTAGCCCCTGCCTCCACCAGTGAACTGAATTTGAATTGAATTTTAGTGATCAGTGGCCATCGTTGACACGCCACAGCACACAACAATGAAATGTGTCCTCTGCATTTAACCCATATGTGACATCATGATATAGCAGGGGGCAGCTAATTCAGCACCCGGGGAGCAGAGCTTGGGGGGGGTACCTTGCTCAGGGTACCTCAGTGATGCCTTGCTGGTCGGGGAGTCGAACCTGCAATCTTTTAATTACAAGTGTGATTCCCTAACCATCAAGCCACTACTGCCTATAGTGTAACTGTGGAATATTGTTTGTAAACCAAACAATTTTATCAGTTTGAGGGCTTGAGCAGTTCATGGTGTTTCCATCCATCCATCCATTTTCTGGAACTGCATGTCCTATTCAGGGTCACAGGGGGTCTGGAGCCTATGGTCTATAGGCACATGGCAGGGAACAACCCAGGATTGGACACCAACCCATCAGAAGGCAGGCAGGCGTGTGCACACACACATGCACACACACGTCATTTGGCAACCCCAACTGTACCCAGTATAAACCCCATGATGAAACAGGGAGAACATGCAAACGCCACACATGTGGAACCCAGGCAGAGACTTGAACTCAGGTCCCAGCGGTATGTGGAGACCACCACACCATCATGCCACCACTCATGGTCTTTCTTAAAAGAAAAATGTGAGGGACAAACACTACTATCAGAACTTCTTTAGAAGAAACTACAAAATCGTGAAAGCTATGTAGAGGTGGTGAGTGGCTCACTTGACTGAGACACTGCCTGTTTTTGGAAAGTTACGGGGTTTGAATCCCAGCATAATAGAGGTATTTCACTGTTAGGGCCTTCAAGAAAGGCCGTGGTCTCTAATGGGTGCAGGGACCTTATGACCCTGCTTTCTCAACTGTAAGTCACTTCAGATCAAATCCGCTAAGTTCATGAATTGTCCCATTTACAGCACATTGCTGTTTCAAAGGAGTGTCATCCCAAGGCAAAGGACACCAGCATTGAAAAAAGAGCTTTACATTTTGCTGTTGGAGTGCAAAAACCAGTCTGTGATGAATCAGAGTTTGACACAAACAGGAAATTTTAATTTCATCACCCTTGGGACTTTTTTCTGGTGCTGTTGTTCTGGGAAAATGCGATTTTTAAAATTACCACCTGAGCATCTGAAATGCGGATCCCTTCCTCCTCTAAATGCTGCAGGCTCATGCATCTGGCAACCCGTCCATCGTTGTCATTATAATGCGTCATAATCCTCAGATCATCTCCATTATCTCCACTGTGCTCAAACAGAAGAAGAGGGATTATTTACGCCTGAGAGTGCTTTGGATAATCTTTTCATGGAGGAATATTGTATGGATAAGGAAGGAATCAGGAATCCCCCCATCGAAAATCAAATGAAGAGGAGACAGAATGAAGGATTCTTGGCAGAATATTCATTTATTCAGTTTTAGACAAAAGGCAATACATGTTGTGCTGTCTCCATATATACAGTTTATACATTATATATGTTATCAAGTAATTAAAACAACATCATCACCCAATGGATATTCAGAAATGTGAAGTACATCTTCCCAGTTGCAATCTGATCGTTTGGCATTTCAAAAGTGTAGAAAAACATTCAGTCTGGGAGAGTATGTCATGAAATTCAAGTTTGTTTTGTCCACGGGTTAGGAGGGAATTTTTTGGAGAACATTTTCCAAGCAACTGAGACCTTCAGCCCATGCCAGGCTGTCGATTCAAGAGGAAACGGCAGACAATGGCATTCTTTTTATTTTTTTTACAAAAATGCAGGAAAACGAGGGCTTTACATTAATTTTGAGTTCACCGTCAAGAGAACGCCACCCTCATTCAGATCTATAGCTGCTCGCTGTTTGGGCCGGGAATCTTACTCTGAGACCTCGGAGTTGCTGTGCCACACACACACGTACAGCCGACAGTGTATTTGTCCAGAAGTATAAAACAGACCTCGTCAATACATCGAATGTGAACGTTTTAAAGTTTGTCCTTGATCTGTCCCACAGTTTTGGCTCTGAGAAAAAAGTAACAATGACAATAAATACCGCAGGAGCTGTGAATGCTGGGAAATCCGCCCTTCCACCTTTCTTATAAAGGGGCATGGATGTCTTCATGCCTCAGCACTTTGTAAGTAATCCAGTAGAAGATGTTGAAGATTAGGAAACTCAGCGGGAAGACGGCCCGGGAGATGGTGTCGATCCGCTTGGCCCGGTCCACGAAGCGCTTGCGGACCGACTCGCCGTCGTAGACCGTCTGCACGGGGGGCGGTGGCTGGGGGGGCGTGAACATGGTGGTTCCCTCCATGGCTGAGCCGTCCTTCACCTGCAGACAGTGTCCCAGTCCATAGCCACGGAAGTAGAAGCCGCGACTTTCCCGTACGAGGTCATCCTCCTAAACAGAGAGGCACACAGCAGGTTACCAGAAATCAGGTGCTGGATCTGGAGCTGGAGTTTTTATCCAAAGACCAGAGGCGGACATTTCAGGTCCAGAAAGTAAAAATCCAAACCAGGATTTTGTTTCAACCAACCAGTTGAGTACTC
>JAODJU010000002.1:27840185-27851944 GCA_026776725.1 Gnathonemus echidnorhynchus
ATAAGCCTGATTAAGGTAGGGTTGGAACGAAAACATTCTGGCAGGGGGGGCGCCAGGAACAGGGTTGAGAACCACTGTTATAATGGAAGACCTGGTGAATTCAGATGGAGTTAAAGTTATCAGGAAAAGTAGGATGGTGATACTAATGTGAAATAATGTGAAATATTCTTCACAAGTAAAATATTTATACATCATATTTATTATACATCTGTTGTGGGTCTTTTTGCCACAGCTAAATAATATGTGTCTTTTTAAGATTAAATAAACTTCATACATTTTTTTGTAACATCCGTAAATCACTATGCACATTTCATTCAAAGTTATTTCCATCCATAACTGTTTCCATTTACCTGTTTTCATACGTTCTGCAAGCATTCCAACATGGGCTATTTTCTCAGAGTAAATGATCTTGTAGCCTTCGATAAAGGACAGGTAGGATTTGGGAGTGACATATGTCTGGCGCCGGAAGCGGTCGAAGTACTCAACGCATTTCTCAGCTACCAGGTCGTGGAAGGTGCCCATGGTTCCCACCATGCTACGCTTCACTTCGTCGGAGCACTCGACCCGGTACTGGGCCAGGAAGTGCTGGGCCACAGCCACCAGGGCGTCCCGGGGCCAGCGCTGGAACCAGTCCATGGTGCAGCCCGAGATCAGGCCTGGGAATTTCAGCGCCCGGGTTCGGAACTTGTCCCCCACCGGCGAGAAGCAGAGAACCACGTGCAGGTTGCTCCGTACCCGCGACAGGAAGTAGTCGTAGAGGTTCTCGGGGGTGGGCTGGCGACGGGGCTGCTCGCGCTTCATCACGGGGACGAGCTCCTGTGCGATCTCGTCCACTTCGTCCCGGGCAAACAGGTTGGACACTTCTCCGGATGCCAGCACGTTGTTCAGGTACTCCAAGAAGGACTCGTCCTTTATCTCATTGTCTGTGAAGATGAAGGTGACGCCCTTCCCCTTCTGACCAGCAGTGCGGTAGAGGAACTTCAGGTCATCCATTAAATTGCTGATGTTGTACGTCCTGCCGGTAGACATTGTAGTGTCAATCAAGAAACGTAAAGTAAATTTATATTACTCTCTCATAGATGTATTTACAGTACATAATGGAGTATACTACATTGAGTGGGGTTGTATTTGATCAAATTATTAATAGCATTTGATTTAGAATGGGATGTCATAAAAGTTTCTGTATGTGTAATGGCCAATTGTCTCAATACATTTGTACAAATAGTGTATGTATGTTCCTATTTCCAGTTAGGTTATGGTATGGTGTTTCTAGGAAATAATATATAAAACAACCTGTTGTTTACTTTTCATGATTTTTTTAGACAAATGCATTTGCCAAATAAGTAAAAATCCACAGGCATCGATATGGAGTCGCCCCCCCCTTTGTAGCTATAACAGCTGAGACTCTTCTGGGAAGGATTTCCACAAGATTATGGAGTTTGTCTGTGGGAGGTTTTGCCCATTCATCCAGAAGAGCATTAGTGAGGTCAGGCACTGATGTTGGGTGTGAAGGCCTGGCTTACAATCTCTGTTCTGGTTCATCCCAATGGTGTTCAATGGGGTTGAGGCCAGTCAAGTTCTTCCACAGCAAACTCATCCAACCGTGAGAGATGTGTCCCAAAACTTTTGCCCATATAGCATAATTTAAGTGACACAGATTATGAATGACCATTTTCATATATTCTGAGTATATAATTTAAATCCTCATGTATATTAGAAGCTTCTGTTAAATTTGTTAATTTTGATTTTATAATTGAAGAGCCAATTTTAAATTTTTTTCACTCCACGGGACACTTTGAGAAAATTTCCCTGGACTTAGCGACTTTTGGAAATTTAACAAATGTTCTTCTTGAACTACATGAGGACTGAATGAGTTTTGGTTCCAAACACTGTGACATACGATGAGGAAGCCTGACTTCAGGTCATCGGCGGCCTCATCTCAGACACAAAAACGAACGGACTGAGCGAGCTGTGGGAATTTATCCTGCCGAGTACCGGTGAGCCAGGCCGTACCTGGTGAGTGTGATCTGATAGCTCTGGTAGCCGGCGATGTAGGAGGCTAGTCGGGTGAGGCTCTGCTTGCCGGAGCCGCCCACGCCCACCAGCAGCGCGTTTCCCTGTGACGTGCTAATGATGCGGGAGATTTTCACCAGGTGGATCATGGCATCCTGTCGATGGGAGAGAAAGCAGGAGCGGTCAGCTGGTACGTACTGACCCGGCATCCACACGGCCTGCTTCTCCACAAGTCCTGTTAGCGGGAACGTGCAGTCAGTCATTCTCAACCGTTACAGCAGTATCACACCAGGAAAACAAATTCATTTATAAAACTCTGATAAATAACTTAAGCTTTAAATATCTTTTATTAGTGCTTTTTTTTCCGTGGCAGTACAAAAACGGGTTTTATTATCGTCATTTATTGTCATGTTACCAACCAGTATTTATACCAGTTCAAACAATTTTGTTAAATTAATTAAATCAACTTAATCAATGCTAATTTCACAGAAAAGGAAGACATTCATGTTTCACATCCTTCTTCACTGGTCACTATTTGGTTGTAATCATCTTGAATGCCTATTTTAAAACTAAATTTTATAATGGGATCCCGCCAATACAAGGTCAGAATCATAACCGGAATCTTTGTTGCCAAATGACCGAGGCCAGTAGCAATTTGTGTCGGCAAAGCTTCCCACTGGTGGAGGCACCATGACAACCGTCAAGTAACAATTAGGGCACAAATCAGATAGATCATAAATGCAAGATACAAGATACACAACAGAGAGGGGCAAACGCAAGGTAGGAGATAAATACAGTAGTTGCAGAAAGGTCGCAGAATACCTGAAGCCCCCACTGAGAAGGTGTGAGGCTGGGGCACCGCCTGGATGGGGCCTGAGTCCATCTCAAACCACGCGCACTCACATTATGAGACACAGAATGGGGGTGGAATTAAAGCCTCCAGCCTGGGGGGTGTTACCCACTGAGCCGCTCCACCACACTGCACAAAGGTCGCTCATCCTAACCGGCAGGTCTGATCGCTTCAGGCAAAACACAGCCCTCTGAAAGTATAGAGGGCCTGCATTTGCCCGCAATTATAAGCGATTTACATTTTTATAGCACTGCTGGAGTCAGACTGTCACTACAGCACTGAAGTCCATTTTTTCCAAAAGAAAAAGAAGCTCAGTTACTCTCATCCAGTTTTTGGTATTCAGGTTAATAAAACAATATTCTGATTAAAATTTATATGCTATTATCTCTCTTGTTACCGTACAATATTTCATAATTGCTTCTGGAAATTACATATAATTATTCTCCACTGAGTTCCAGTCCAAACTAAATGCATTGTGCAGAAATATCTGTAATGGTACAAATATTGATCACCATTTCAGGCAGTAAAATGCACACTGCACTGCTAGTTTAGTTCTGGCTGAATTTCTGCACAGTACAACACAATGCTGTGCATTCTAAGGCCTCCCACATAAAAAACAACACTTTTCATAAACAGCCGGTCCTGTTACAACCTGGAAGATATTTTATTGACGAAGAATGTTATCATTTTAAATTTCATGGTAATGCATTCTTCTGAGCAGTGTTGCAGAATGTTACCAAGACAAACTCTGCCTGTGAACATCATTAAGGCAAACACCTTTTCCAGTTTGCCTTAGTATTCTACAGCACAAATTAACTCAGATGTTCCCATTATATAAGGTGGTGCCCCTGACATTAAACCATTCTGGCCTCCCCCCAATTCCCACACCTGAAACCCCAATTAGACGCCTTACTTTAGAATCCCATTTTGAGCACATCGGGTAGAAAATAACCTGACGGCAACTCAATGAAAACAAAGCCCATTTCACGAGCATTTAAAGAGATGCCAAACAGCTTACGAATTAATCAGCTCAAACTGAATATGGATTCATATGTATAATGTGCCCCTGCCAGCATTTAAAGCCACATATTCTGGCCCCAATCAAGTAGCTATTAAAATCCTGCTGGGTTCGCCCACTCGAGACGTAATTGGGGGGGGCCCTATAATGTATAATCCCTCCCTCCGGGCATCTGCGTCATACACGAACATCGTCACCGGCCTGTTTGATGAAGTTGTTGTGGAAAACAAGGCGAGAGAAACTGCCCTCTTGCTCAGGCAGAGACCTGGGTTTGGTTTGCGGGGTGAGAGGAGGATGACGCATAAAACAAAAATTAAATGTTAATGTTTTAGGAAATGCATGGTCACTTCACAGAGAATTAGCCGTTCTATTCTACTTTTTATGCTTTGACCTTGCGCTACCCATAAAAATACTTCACATAACAATATGTTAACATGTTTCACATGATTAATCATTTAGCTTTGACTGCATAACTTTTAAATTACTGATAGCTTTACTTTGTCTTCTTTTGTTTATTCTCTAGTTACTGAAATAAAATATCCCCACTGCCGTTGCAGGCTATTTATCATCTTATAAAGCTGGTTCCACAGTATACACATTTATTTAACGAATAAATCACTTGGAATTGTTAGTACAACATCCTACATGTCGAACAACAGGAGCTGTAGCCACATCCACCCTCCTGCACCTCAGAGGGACTCGGAAAACCTGAAGGAGGTGGAGACTCACCCGGAAAAACACGAGGTCCATGTTGCTGCCTCGCACCGCCTCGTTGTACTGCTGCAGGAAGAGGCCCAGGCGGCCCGACAGGACGTCGAACGACGGCACGGGCTCGTAGACCTTGGGCGCCTCCAGCTCAGCCTCCTCAGGTTCGTCCCCCGTGGCCTCAGGGGCGTCTCTGAGGAAATCCACAAAGTAAGAGTCCCTGGGGGAGTCTGCGGCCAGCGAGGCGCCGTGGTCCTCTCTCGCTATCTGCAGAAACGAGAACGACATATCCGAGCTGGAGGAATGCTGTGGGAGTCAACACCAATCAAGTAATACAACCAAATACCGGGGATTACTTTCCTTTTGCGTAAAACTCAATTTGTTTTTCAAAACAGGCAAAAGATATGTAGGTTTTTTTCTGAATTAAACACGATTTACCATACACAGATATTAGTAATTAGTAATATTAGTAAATGTCTCCACAATGTGACAAAAACCTGCTATTTTGATGTTGTGGGGACCAATTTTTCAGTCCCCACAAAGGCAAACTCAATTTTACAAAAATCAGTGACTGAAATGAAAAAATTGTCAAAGAATAATATGTATACTGTAATACTTTATTTAACCAAAGCAAATAAATAAAAATATACATGCCTACATCTTAATTAATGTGCATTTTTTATCTTTATGTGTTATGCTAAAAAGACACTCTTGGGCTATTTTCTCACCCTCTCGCCTTGGGTGTTCATTAACACATCACTGGTGCTTGATTTTCACGCACCTTCTCCGCGGTCGTATCAAACCACTCCTTGTCCTGCTGATTGGTGAAGCGGTCGGCAATGACCCGCGAGCACTCGTGGTGGAAGAGGGCGAATAGCACCTCTGGGCTCTGGCACACCTCTGCGGTCACTTTCAGGACCCCCTGCCAGATGCGACTAAGGTCCCGCAGGTTAAAGATGTAATGGAACTTCGCCGGTGTCGGCAACATCTGTAAGACAGACAGCTAGACAGTCATTAAATATTCAAGTGATCACCCCAATGCCAGAGGGCTGGAAAAACTCTACAAATGAATTTCACTCTGAGCATATCTTGTACCAGTTTATGTTGGGGAACCATGCTATTCTTCACCTATTAGCTCAGATTTTTATTAAGCATTGCCTGCCTGAGGCTGTACCGTCTTCCAGTCACGTTAATGTCTTGCATTTCACTGCGCAGCAAGTAGGATGTTACACTAATTAAGCTGCACTTGTTTGTACGGTGGTGTCGGAGAGAGTGATCAGCCCCCCCGGCTGCTGGCCCACAGAGTATGAGACACGCGCTGTTTTACTTGCAAGGGTGCACACCGCAGTGTAGCTACAAGGGTGTGGCACCACGAGAGGGTTTATTTATACTTTAAGGTGATCAGGTTACATTGTGGGTGTGAACAACATTTGGAGTGGGATAGAATGAAATGTGGAAGTGGGAGTGGAAATAGGAACAACAGAACGTACAGCAGAGGTGGGCTCGTCTGCTGCACGTGATAGAAAATTACTGTTAAGCACTTACACAGTTGCTACATAAAACAAGTTATACATTCATAAGAATACACGTGAGTGATAATATATACACAATCTCAACCCAACAGCTTTAGCTGGGGCCCCACGTGTCAGCAGGAACACAGAGTCATTGGGGGGCCACCTTAAAATCATCAGCATTAACCTTAAAAAATTAGTAATGACCCAACAGGAGCGATACCAGGGGCTAAGAGGTTGAAATGTACTTTAATACTTTAAAAACCTAATATTAATCAGCTAGCTAATTAATATCCAGACAGGGTGGCTGATGCACATGGAGAATTCTTTTTTCTTATTTTTTTTCTTAGAACTAGACACTGAGGTTTACCACTATTAATGAGTACATAAATAGAGGTAACAGTGGAGCGATTTCTGGGAAATATCCAGCTAATGTTTTAATATACAGGCAGTGGGAGGTTCTGGTTTAGCTCTTGGTTTGGATCAGACCGTGGGACTGAAGAAAGAGTGGACCTGGAGTGTTTGGTGGGAAGTTAAAGGGATCGAAGTGCTGGCTGTGCAGTGCCAATTTAGACCTGTAGGGGGCAGCACTGATGAGGGGCAGGTGGATCGGGTTCAAGGCTGGTTAGACCAGGAACTCTGCAGGAGTGGTGATGGTGGCAGACAGATAGGAGGCAATTAGACTGCTCAGTGCACGTTGTTTCCTTCCTGTGGGCTGAAACCCACCCACTCCCTTCCCTTCACCGTGGGCACATATATATCCACTGTAATGAGGCATTTTATCCAGGTAGGTTTGGGGCTGTGTTCCAAATCCCAGCTGAGGAACTTCATATGAACTACCCATTACAGAAACATCCAGAATGAATCCATGGTCCACTATCACCTACGCCCATCTCAGTGCAGGCCAAAGTATAAAGCTGTATCCAGTGAAGAGTGAGCAGCTCTGCATGAAAGACAGTCCTTCACCGAATGCTGACCTGTACTTCTCAGGACTTTACCCATCCATTGAAGATAAGGGACCTTCTCGCGCAGTAAGAGGCCTTCGGGGCAGATTCGCCCTCTCTCTCCATCACTGCTGTCCTCCGCCTGCCTTGCCGTGTCAATGTCTTGTTTCTGACATATATTAGCTGGTAGTTCCCCCCCTGCTTTCACTCACGCAGAGCCCATAGATTATGAGAAAGCTTCAAACCAACGTGGGCCTCTGATTGGCTGTCAACGCCCCAAAGCAAATAACCACGCAGGAGGAAGAAAAAATATGAAGGCGCTGTCAATAACGGCATTGTGAAAAAGAATGATTGTGGTTTAGTGTTTATCAATCAACTGCAACAGCTGGCTCTGTCTGAAACACGCCGCCTGAGCTGTGGTGTTCCCATCCATTAGATTCCCCTTACTCTCTGTCAAGCATCGTCTCACATTCCCGCCGAGAGAGTCTTCTGTTGCCATGACACCGAGTAATGTACCTGTTTTTCCCCCCGAGGAAAGATAGGTGACCGCCATCGAACGGGGAGCGGATATAGAGGTATGTCACAGAGATGAGCGACAACGGGAGGTGGTGTCTGAGCCCCCAGGGGTGAAGCGGAACTCCGGGGGGAACAGCCAGCGAGACAACATCCACATGTCATAAGAGGAGCAGTACGAAGAAGCTGAATGTTATACTTTTCTTCAGATGATGTTCAGAGAAGTCGGGGGAGGATCTGCGCCGGTAGGATATGTGAGTGCAGTGCATTGTGGGAGCACTGGGAGCCTCGGTAGTACGATTAACATTCCTAATATGATCTCGTTGGCTGATAGCTGCAGCGTGCTGGGAAGCCGCTCTGGCGCAGGTTGGTGTAATCCTCGACCCTTAATCGGAACCCTCTGACCATCAGCAAGGACTGCGGCTGGATTGAGGAGGACTGCATTTCGGGGGGGGGGGGAGGGAGCCTGGGCCTTTGGAGCAAGAAACATGCCATGCTGGTGTGAGCAGGTGAGTAAGGGTGCACGTCCTGATTTTGCCGAATTCGATGTATCCCTGGGTTAAGAAGGGAGGGGCTTGCATTTCACTTCTTTAACCAATCACAGTCTTCATTGTATGACATCATCGTATTAATTAAAAGCAGTGTTTTCTGTAACGTGGTAATCATTTTATTGCGAATGCATTTTGTTATGGGACATTTGTCTATAAACAGACAAAACACAGGAATATGCTTGTCTGAAAGGCTTACGGAGCGATGTACAAATGCATCTTTATTTCATGACAATAATAATAAAAATAATAACAACAAGGCTTGAACCAGCAACCTTCCAGTCACAAGCACAGAGACTTAGTCACACACCACTGGCACACAAAAAGCTGAAAGCCCTGAGTTTGAAGAAAAAAAAAAAAGACCAGTGTGGTGATGTCATATGATGAAGACTGTGATTGGTTAAAGAAGAGACATGCAAGCCCCTCCCTTGCTGACCTGGGGGACGCACCGAACTTGGCAAAATCAGGATGTCCGAGTACGGGTCCTCCCTCCGCCCTATCCCTGAGGACAGCTAAGAATGCACACTGGGTTTAGCTGAGACTATGTGTGTGTTTGCTCAGGGTAAGAACCCCCACTAGGTAAGTAAATAAAAATATAATCATCTCTTTTTGACAACCCAAGTCTCCAAAAGCTTGTTAGACAGAAGCTATGGCTAGCCTCCTGTGGAGAGTGTTTCATTTTCAACTCTAACATGCTCATTAATTACTGTTTTATCCTTTCATTTCCTCATTCCTATTGATTCCAGGAGAGGAGAGGGACCACAGGGAATCTGGGCAGGATCTGCTGTGAGGGTGGCAGTGCTTTACTTCCATCTGGGAAGTGGACCAGCCCTCTCAGCACAGCAGAATGCCATATGAGGGGGTTTCCTTTCAGTACTTGAGAGCTTCTGCCACAGAAAAATGCTGCCCCTTTGGATCACAGTCCAATGTTGCCACAAGATCTGCATTACGCCTGGCAGAATGACGCAAACTGAATCTTAAAGCTTCATACTCACTTAACGAGGGCAGTGTTTTTAGTTTTTAGGGTCCTTATCTGCCAGGTGACTAGCCTGAGTATTTCTCTACCTGATAAGTTGACATAGGAGCTGCATTTAATTTAGGGCTGACTATGAGACCCTAACCCTGACCCTAACCCTAACCCTAACCCTAATCCTGACCCTAACCCTAATCCTAACCCTGACCCTAACTGTAACCCTACCCCATCCCTTTGCCCTGTGCGTAAAGTTCAACTGTCCTCACCAAATGTGCCAGTGTCTATGCTCGAGTACGTCCATAAGCAAAATAAATCAACTGATATTCAGGTGGTGCTTCTTGGGGAACATTTATCGCCCTATTCCCTCTGGGAAAAGAATCGTAAAATTGCTCCAGGGGTAGCTTCCCCCAGCAGCCCAGCCCTTTGCAGACAGTGTGCTGGCTCGGGGGGGCTTAGGGGAGCAATGCAGGCTCAGGTACTCACCATCCTCTGTCTCCGCTGCTTCTTGCGCAGCCGGATGAATTCCTTGTGCTGGCGCGAGACGAAGTTGACCGCGGCGTACTCCAGGAGCGCGGCGAACACGAAGAGCAGGCAGACAGCCATCCAGATGTCGATGGCCTTCACGTAGGACACCTGCAGGGAGGGTCTGCGTTTAATGTACACCCATAACCGCCCCCCCCCCCACCCGGCCGGAGCTGATAAGCTTACTGAATCTATCCATCACCTTAGGCAGGGAGGCCCGTGACCCAGAGCTCTGCGTCGTCATGGTGAGCACCGTGGTGATTCCCAGGCCAACTCGTGCTGGTGCTGCATCCATGTTGATCCAGAAGGAGACCCAGGAGAGGATGACGATGAGCAGGCTGGGGATGTACATCTGGATCAGGTAATAGCCCATCTGTCGCTCCAGGTGGAACTTCACCTCGATGCAGGTGAATTTGCCTGAGGTCAGAGGAATCGTTGAGGGTGACAGAGTGGCCTAATAGAATCATGACTGAAGTTAGAATGTTCTAAGACCAGCTGTCATCACACAAAGTCTCACCTGTGTTATAGTGTTTGGTACAATAGCCCAAGTCTTTTTCCTCTTTCAGTACAAACTGCGGCAGCATCAGATCCTCAGCCACCTGCACGGGTGCAACATCCAGCCACTCAAAGATGAGGTCATTCATGGTGTAGCCAACTGAAAGGAGGAGGGAGAGAAGGGGGGTTAGGTAGGAGAGAAAAACGGGTACGTCCATCACTCAAACAGCCGAGGATGTGCGAGTCTCACAAAGCTCTCAGCATAACACGTCACAGATGGGGATATATGGATGTTCGCACGAGGGATAGGTCTCCAGGCTCAGCTGCTCCTTGGTCACAGATGTTTGGGGGGCACAGGGGCAAACGGCCCACGTCGCTGTGGGATCCGGAAACGGACAGCTGTCGGTGTTACAGAGTGCTAACCCCGACATGCTAATTGCGTTCAGTGCATCGCCGCCAAGCGTCTCCTGCTCATGCTCTCCAAGCGCGGGGCAAACAAAAATAAATGCCGGGTCCATTAAAAATGCATAAAGCATGCTATAACGCCGTTGGATGCTTGACACATTTGAATAATACTGATGTCTCCCTGAGTCTCTGGGGGCTCCACATTCCAAAGACATCAATTATTCAGGACATCCGTGCCCCTCTGCTGCCCCCCCCCTCACCAACTAGGAGACAGAGAACAACAAAATCCGCAAAAAAATGAGTATGTTTTGCTCCTCAAAGCTCCCCTTTCAAAGGACCAAATAAATTACTTCACGTGACCTTAAAAAATGTTTGTTTTGCGAGTCACGAAGCCAATGGGATCTTGGCGTATTAAAGGTTTGGCAAAAGGTGATTTGACTCATTGTGAAGAGCATTAGCTAGTGACAACAGCCCGTTTTTTGGGCAAATACGGGGTGCAGTAATACAGCTGCTGTTTTTCTGGGTCAGTTTTAGCTGATAAACTTTGATGCAGATAAGGCTCCGAAAAGCACAGAAATACAGATTAAGAGCCCAAGTTCTCCTGCTGGTGATGAGATTTGCAGTTTAAAATTTGCAGAACTCTCATTGGCTCTGGTACAGGTTGATGTGAATAAAGTTCCCAGACATCATACCTGAAAGAACTTCGGCGACCTTCAGAGGGTCATGGACTCAAACACTCTGATGCGATCAGATTTACATGATGCAGGCGGTGGGTGGCTCTGCAGGATAGGAGCCTGTGCCACAAGGTCGCTGGTTTGAATCCCGGCATGTCACTGTAGAGCCCTAGAAGAATACCCTTAACCCAAAAAATATTGCTCCAGGTGTTCCAAAAATGGCCGACTCTGAGCTCAGACCTGAAGCTTTGCTCTCACCTGTCACGGGACAGCAAAATCACAACACTGACGTGCACCAAGATGGCAACACAGGTACCCAGCGAGACCTAGTGTCTGTCCGGATTTTGTTAATTAGTGCTTGTTTACCTAGCATGCAAAGAATAGGCAAACCCGACAAGTCCTTCTGGACGTTAAACATTGATGCAACGACAGCACGTTTTACTTTGTTTTTAACCACTTTGAACTCTTGGAGCTCACCAGGATAATGTGAACTTTTGTAACAGCTCTTCCGACCCCAGAGGCAGAGGCAGGGGAGATGGGGAGGCCTAACCCCCCCCCCCCCCCCCCCCCCCCCCGCCCCCCCCCCCC
>JAODJU010000002.1:27860377-27876517 GCA_026776725.1 Gnathonemus echidnorhynchus
GGGGGCCACAGGTCTCTGACAAAATCCGGGAAGTGTGTGTGTGTGTGTCCCTTTGTGTCCTTGTATTGTCCCATCATCACAGAGATAACTTTGGTGAAGTCATATCTGTTTTTCAGCATTTTCATAACATTGAAAGGCATCCAGTCAGTGGCAGAAGAAGACATATATATATATATATATTTACACATTCCACAGGGTTGCCAACTCTCCCGCACCTGGCATTCAGACTCACACTCACTCTATTATTCCATTATAACCCTAAAATGAACTACATCAAAAGTGTTGAGGTAGTTTGCAAAGGCTACAAACTATTTTGAGGGTAATGCAACCTGTTACATGCATGTAAATGTGTGTGCAGACTTGTCTTGAATTGAAAATCTCCCACCAGTCAGCTGCCTGAAGCTGGGAAACCTGCATTCCAGGAAAATGCTATTGTTGACTTGGTCCGTGCCAACAATGCCGTAAGCTTAAAGGAAATGCAAAGGCAAATAATAGAGGACGACACAATTTTCCAAGAAAAATATATATTATTTCCTGTAATATACAGATTCTTGGTTCTTTTTTCATTTACTTTTTACAGTATTTTTGAAGGGGCAAAAATTGGGTTGGGTTCAACCTCACAAACACCAGGAGCAGTGGAGGTTCTAGACCATTTCAACCGGGATTAGGGCTGAAAACCAGTAGGTTATTTTTGCAATGCTTTGCAGTTACATTTTATGGTTTTTATATGTAACTCACTCTGATTTCTTGTTTAGACTGTCCACAAGCTTTATTATTTTGTTCTGTCATTATCTTTGCTTTTCACCAACTGCAGCGACTCGACCACCCCGTGCACCTGTGTTAAGAATCTGTCAAGATAACGTGTTTACGTTTGTGTTTCGCCTGTTCCCAGCATACAAAATTTTAGTCCACATATATAAATGTAAATAATAATAATAAATTTATTTCAGACTCAAGTACCATATGTATTTAGGGGGGCCACAGGGAGGGCAATGCATGTTGTCAGAGGGGCACTTGCCCCCAACGCCCCCCAGAGAAGATTTTTCACAGAGCCATTCTGCAAATAATGGTGTCCTCCCCTGCCATGTCAACCTAGGGCCAAACAACACAGACCACATTCTCATGTTTTTGGACAGACTGCCCAACACTGGCAGTGGTGTCTGTGGGCAGTTGTGGCTTGATGGTTAGGGACATGCACTTGTAAGTGAAAAATTGCAGGTTTGAATCCCCAACCAGCAAGGCACCACTGAGGTACCCTGAACAAGGTACTGCCCCCCAAGCACTGCACCCAGGGCGCTGAATTAGTTGTCCCCTGCTATGTCACATATGGGTTAAATGCAGAGAACACATTTTGTTGTTGTGCACTGTGTGCTGTGCTGTGTCAACAATGATAATTAATCACTAAATTCTAAAAAAAAAAAAAAATTCTGCCAGACCATATGGATGATGCAGAGCAGCACAGATATGTGGTAGAATGGGACAATGTCAGCTTCTATCATGCAGTACTGGTCCAAAACTGGTTTGTTGACCACCCATAATTTCTTGTTCAATACCTTCCGCCATACTCTCCGTTTCTCAGTCCCCTTGAGGAGTTCTTTTCAGGATGGTGGTAGAATGGATATGACCATCAGCCCTATCTGCACAGGCCTCTTCTGTAGGTAGTGGAATGGGCGCGTGATGATATTGCATGAAATGGTGACGAGGTGCTGTGGCCAGACCCAGCTAGGCAGCAAGATGCAGTCTAAATATTTTTTCTTGTCTTTTTGTATTTTTTTTCTGTATATTTTCCCCTCAAGTTTCCGTTTCTGTTCACTATATTTGATAGAGCATATTTTTTTGTTCCTACATCTGTAATGTGGGATGTGCATTTGATTGACTAACTGATTTGTTGTGGAGAAAAATAAAAGCTTTTGTTTAAACAGTATTTGTGTTCTGCACATATTTCTGTAGACTTCAACAATTTCTCTGTGTGGAATTCTCTGCATACAGCACTATGTTGACAAGCCAACCAAAGATGACAGTACTTTTGATTGAGCACAACAGTGTGTAGTTGGTTAGACAAAAATGTGGTAATATGAATGAAGTGTGTGCCATTTGACACAAAAGTTTGATTTTGATATGTTTTTGTGTATTGTGTTTCCAGGACATGAGGTGTTCTGCACTTTGCACTGGGGGTGTGGTGAATTGTGTTAAGTTCTTTGAGAAAATCAGCCCTGTTTTCAAAATCGTGCTTTAAGCAATTGCAAAAAAAAAAAAAAAAAAATCTGTAGCTAAACATCCAAAACCATGACACCATCTATCAAAAGATAAATCCATTTCCCAAAACTATAAACATTTATTACCCTGCTTTCACATTATTCAGATTTGTTGAACTTTTTGTGAGAGACTCTACACAAAAATCCCTTCAAATCGGCTGCAGTGTGCACTCATTTAGAAAGCACTGGCATTCGATACCATTAACTCAAGTCATCAGACCTCGAACCCAATTAACGCACAAGTCCCCAGGTGGAAACACAAAGAGTCAAAATTGCTCATACACCAGTCAGATAGATAAATTGGCCATGGGTCAGTTCACTTGTTTTGGAACAATGGATTCACAAAGACCGAAAAGTAGAGGAAGAGAAGAGATGAGGTAGAGGTGGAAGTGTAAGAGAAAGGGCAAGGAGACACATAGTTTCTGGTGACATTCGTGCAACTCTACTTGAGCATGGCCTTGTCCATGGGTCGTCAATGAGGGGAACAGGGCACAGAGTCCAGCCCAGTTGGAGCTGCTGCACAGTAGCCTCTCTAATCTGGACCTTCAGAGAGGAACATAGGTGAGGTAGGTACCTTACATTCTGCTCTGTAATGTGACTTTGGAGTGTCATACTATTACAGCACAGACTTGTCCTGTAGCTGTTTGCTGTATTGTACTATATGCTGTCTGGACTGCATTGTTTTACTGTACCATATCACGTACAGTTACAGTAACTCTGAGTTACTGATACCGCATTTTGTAAAGCGGATGGCGTACAGTAATCCCATAGGTACGTCTATTTTTGCAGAGCTGAGAGATGACCACCTAATGGAGGCAGAGATGGCAATTTTCAAAAGAGCAAGAGATGGAAATCACCAGCATAATCATAGCCAACAGTATCATTCACTTGCTGAGATAAAAAGGACAGTCATTGAGGAGCAGGAAATATTCCAAAGCATTCAGCATCACACGGTCAGCATCTCAACAACTGACCGCATTCTTTGACGGAACAGGTTGAGGATGAGACAGTCCTATTGTGTTCCTTTCCAAAGGAACTCCGATAGTCAAAGACCAGTTCTTGGAATATGTACAAGTGTGGTTTGTCATACTGTATCAGGTATTTGACTACAGTTATGTATTACAGCAGTATAAACTGTAGTACAGGCTATACTGTATGAAAGCCCACTGTTGTGCAGTATAGTAAAGTGTTTCAGAGTAGGCTGGTACGTACTGTACTATTCAATTTCTTTTGTAGAGAAGCTTTGAAGTTGATGCCAGTGATACTCATCTTTGCTGATGAAGCAGGATTTAATCTTACCGAGGAGAAAGGAGAAGAACATAACTGGCCACTGGGCCACTGTGAATGTCCCTGGCCAGCAAGGAGGAAATGTGACCATACGCCACCATGCCACCCTCGGTCCATACGCCACCATGCCACCCTCGGTCCATACGCCACCATGCCACCCTCGGTCCATACGCCTCCATGCCACCCTCGGTCCATACGCCACCATGCCACCCTCGGTCCATACGCCATAGTTCCCAAATTGACTGGTTCACAAACAACCCAAGAATCAGCAACATCTTTCTACCTGCATGTGCTCCCTTCTTAAACCCCATAGAGGAATCTTGTTGGCCTGCTGGTGTAAGGCCTTTTACAGAGACCCCTACATCTGTGGTGATTTCCTCCAGGCCGTGGAGGAAGCTTGTTTATATATTATGGCTGAGGCTTGCCAGGGGTGGGTAAGGCATACAAAGGTTTTTTCCTCCCAGCTGCCCGTGATGTTGATGAAAATCTCTGGCCTGACCCAGACCAGAGAGAGAATGCTGAAGTAGAATTAATATGGTTTCATTCTTTAGATACTTTTCCCATTGGTTTACAGTATATTAGTAAATATATGTATTCTATCAGTTGCATATTTTACAGTGCCTTTACTTTTTCACCCAGTTTCAATTTGTTTTACTACAGTACACTGAAGAATAAATAAACTGAATATTTTACGTGTCATGTCTTTATATTGAGCTCTTCATGTGCAGAGTTTTGAGTGGAGGTTCGGAGTTTGTGAAGATGAGTGTGCATGTTTTGAGTTTTGAGAAGTGGAGCATAATTTCAAGAAATTGCCTTAGCAATCAAGAAAAACTAACCTCACTAAAAGTAGATGGGGGTGTAACAATAGTGGACAGTGTGAAGGTCCCTGGGCAAGAGGGAGGGTAATGTGTGCAGCCATAAGTCAATGTGAGATTCTGTACGTCCATGCCACTCTGAGTCCCAGTGGAGGACAGGGTTCAGCTAATTTGCTAACCGCAAATGAGCGAAGCTAATATAATAAAAGTTAGCGGTTATTGTTAGAATTTTTTTTAAAGTGGTTTATTGGTTTAATGTTATCAAATTAAACTTTGGAGTTAGCTGATTAGCGGTTCTCAAAGCTAACTTTTCGGTTAGCTGTGCCCACCACTGCTGGGTTCTTCTCAGTCCGGTCTTCAGGGCTCCCCAGATGGTCCACACTTTCACTCCTTCCCAGTTCACTGCCAGACAGTCCATGTTTTTGCTCCCTCTCGGCTCCCTGCCAGACAGTCCATGTTTTTGCTCCCTCCTAGTTCTTTATGTTTAATCTTGGTTATACTTTGCTATGATTTCATACTTTTACCATATTTACACTAGTGTATTTGTTACAGAAGTGTTTGAGCATCAATTTTTCATTCCATTTTACTGTATGTGAATGTGAATTTGAGAAAATAAATCTCTGAAAATTGGTCTTGTTCATGGTACACCTTTACAGTTTCATATTGGTTGTTGACTGCTGCAGTACCTTCATAAGCTTGCAGTATATGGCAGTCTCTGGCTTCTGGAGTAATGTTGTGAATTGATCCAAGTTATGCGTTGTGGTCACTCTGTGTGTGATTATGTTTGCTTGCTTATGTGTGTCATCACAGTGAAATGTTTGGTTTCAATGGAAGAGTAAATGATTTTCGTTTGAATGTTTGCCTTTGGGTTGTATGTTTGGGATTTGGACAAATGAGTGGGATGTTTTGAGATTCTGTTTAAAATCGAGAACATGATGGCACATTGAGTGAAATGTGTTTAAGCAATCGAGAAAAAACGTAAAATATTCTTGTACTGATAGGACCATAAACTCTTCAAGTGGATGGTGTTAAAATATTTCACAGTTTCATAGGCGACATGACATCATTTATCAATATTGGGTAAAATGTTTGAAGAAATCCTAGCATTTCAGAACATTTAATAATGGTGTGAGCAATTTTTGGATTTCCATTATTTAATAGGATTAATATGTCACGTCTTATAATAACATTATTCCCTATTGTATTATTCATATGCAGAACCTTGTATATCATTCAACCATTTAGTTGAGGTTCTGGGTGGTTGTAATGTCCAATGTCAGAGTGGCACAGTATTAAATATGCAAACAGGTAATGTCATGGACAAGATGGGCATAAACTACACATACCCTGCAGCCTTATACCCTAAGCTCATCCTACACCCTGAGAGTCACCCTATACCCTAAAGTCACTTTATACCCTCTGGGTCACCCTATACCCTAAGGTCACTTTACACCCTAATGGTCACCCTGTGCCCTAAGGTCATTTTACACCCTAAGTGTCACCCTATACCCTAAGGTCACTTTACACCCTAAGAGTTACCCTATACCCTAAGGTCATTTTACACCCTAAGTGTCACCCTATACCCTAAGGTCACTTTACACCCTAAGAGTTACCCTATACCCTAAGGTCATTTTACACCCTAAGAGTCACCTTGTACCCTAAGGTCACCCGACACCCTACGAGTCCCGCTACACCCTAAAGTCACCCTACACCAGGGGTAGACAGCCCTGATCCAGGAGTGCTGGAATCCAGCAGATTTTCTATCCTACGTGATGAGCTACTACCTGTTGGAGATCAGGTGTGGTTCATCACAAACCAGGTAGGACAGAAAACCTGATAGATACCAGCACACCAGGATAATGGTTGCCTGCCCCTGCTCTACATCCTAATTATAAACAGTTCAGTAGTTTAATTTGTACAGTACTGTAATTTGAAAAGCGTTTGAAACAGCTGTACTGTATTTTGAAATCCTCAATAAAATTAAGTAAATAGCGATGCTGTCTGTTATATTACCTTGTATTTGTGTAATAAATATACAAATGTCAATTAGATGATAATCTGCCTGAGACGTAAAGAAGAAAAATAATGATCATCCGCTTAGTGATCAATTTCACCCAGACAGACGTGATCACTATAAGCAATTTCCACTGTATCAGTAATTGTTAATTTGGTTAAATACATTTAAAAAACACAGTACAGTATGTTGTTAAACGCTGTTAGATGTTGATTCTCATGATTGTTACAGAAACTGGAAGTGTGACTGCGTTAATGCTGCCTTTCCCAGCATTAGTAGAAAGTATCGTACAGCATATGACTAGCCCAGGAACAGATTGGAATTCAACGCAGACTACCGAATGTGCGTCACTATCGCACAATCGTAAAGCCAAAATACCCTAAGTCACACTATCATAAAGCAAGGAGCGTCTGTTGCAATTGCACTTGGAGGCTGGCTACCAACAATGTCTACAAAACAGAGGGGCACTTTGAAACTTTTTCCGTGTTGCACAACTTTGTGAGTTTTTTTGTAGTTTTTTTTAATCTTTAGTTTTTTAAATTTGTTAGTACTTTGCTCCACACTGTGATTGTAGCCTGCTTTTTCCAGCTCTTCTTTAATTTCTGCACAATTAATTTCACTTTTCTTAAATGATTTTCTAACTTACACTGAACTTCTGGTGACTACCAGACTGCCAATAAAGCAGTTGTCTCATCAGTCAACCGTTAATTTTATTTCTCCTCAGTAGCATCAATGTCCATGGTCATGTTTTGAGCAAATGCAGTTCTGCTGAACTATAAAGCGCCCTGTAAACCCTTCCCACATGCCGACATCACAGGTTACTAGTTTTAGACCAGAAATTCTGTGGTGCTGGGCCAGTTTTTAGGGTGCTGCACCAGTTAACTGACAGAACCAATTCAAAATTAGGCACTGGCTTGGAACCAGCACAATGTAGGTGGATATTGCGCTATAGGAGTCACGCTAGAACCTATGGTCACCAAATGTCCTTAGGTCACCCTACACCCTAAAGTCAGTCCACACCTTAAGAGTCACACTACATCCCTTGATCAGCCTATACCCTAAGAGTCACTAAATACCCTAAGGTCAGTCTACACCCAAAGAGTCACCCTACATTCTAAGATCAGTCTATACCCTAAGAGTCACCCTACACCATAAGGCCAGTCTACATCCTAAAAGTCACCCTACATCCTAAGATCATGTGGAATGGATGCACATGGAGACCAAAGGAGACCCATGCCTTGATGGGGAGAACATTTTGACACACAGAGATATGGGTAAATTCAAACTTGTAATGCTGGAGAATTGATCAATTCTACCAACATATTTATTCCACAAATTTCTTATTTGCTTACTGTAACTTATTTTTCTGGATCACTGT
This sequence comes from Gnathonemus echidnorhynchus, assembly GCA_026776725.1. Lineage (NCBI taxonomy): Eukaryota > Metazoa > Chordata > Actinopteri > Osteoglossiformes > Mormyridae > Gnathonemus > Gnathonemus echidnorhynchus. Next base: position 27,868,127 of record JAODJU010000002.1, read on the forward strand.
CTCCCTGAAAAAAGAACTGCTGGGTCATTGGGATCCTAACTGATGTTGGAAGAGTGAGTCTGCGTGTGAGTGACCCTGAAAGACAGCCAGAAAAAGGACCACACTGTATGTATCAGACATACTTTCCATGATCATTTTTGAGCCTCTGTGTGTGAATTGGCCGTTTTCCTAGAATGCTGCAGATTTGTTGACCAACAGCAGGATAGCGGCATCCAGGCAAACATATGCACCGATCCTGACAGGCTAACGGAAGATGGAGAGGCCGTCTTTTGGCGAGAACGCGACAGCTCCCGCTGGCTCCGCGGGGTAACGGGCAGGACATCTGCGCTATCATTAGCTGCCTCCGACGGGGAGCCCAGCATTCCCGCATGCTAACTACGACACCAAGCCCAAAACAGCGAAGAGCAGTGGAAGGATCAGCTTAGCAACACAGCTGCTCAACTGCTCGGTGCAAACTTCTCCGTCTCCTTTGAGGTGGCCAGATGCCCATACGGCTCCATCAGATCACATGAAACCACCCAGTATGCGAAAACCCGTCCCCTCAGGTCTCTCCTGTTCCTTCGGGGCTGCCATCCACCAACTCACCTTTGAAGTTGGGTCTGATCCGGGCATCATATCCAGATGTTCTCCCCATGAGCTTGTCCAGGAAATCAGATGGGGACATGGGCTTTAAGGTTGTCCTGTTTGGGGACTTTATCTCGTCTTTACAGGAACCTGGCCTGCCGTAATGGAGGAGGAAGAAGAGAAGAAGGAGGCGAGACAGAGGGGTGGAAGAAAAAGAGAAGAGAACAAGGTCACAAATCAAACTGAGGACCCGGTTCTTGCAGGATGGTTCCTGAAATCTGCAGAAACTGAATCCTGCCTTAATCACGGCGGCTCAGAGAGGGGAAGATGTGGGCTGTCCAAATGCCCCGAGGGCGCCAGGCCGTCAGGCGGACAGTTCAATCCAGACGTGGTGGGTAGCTTGGGGGAGGGGGGCTCCGAGTCCCTCCCACCAGAGCTGCAGGGGCCACGCTTTGACACGGTTCAGCCTTGGCCCCCCTGCCTAAATCCTCCCTAAAAGTAAAAGCTTATGAACCTGCTAACACCGTTCTGTACCCAGTATCCATAGAAACTGCGATGTCCTTCCAAAAACCGTGCCTGGCTGTGTCCCTTGCGTGTGCAGTTTGTTGACTTTATGCACCATAGCCAGGAGTTTGTTTGGATGGCACCAGGAACCTAGAGACTGAGTGGTTTGCGACATTCTACCAGCTTGGAAAACCTCCAAGTCCAGGCCAACCCTGCAACTAATACCCCTAATATCAATGCTCCAGAAGGAAAACTGCCCCAGGAACTGAAGTTAATATATGTGGCTATGAAAAGAACCAATTCTAGGAATACTGGGGCTATACGAATGAATAATAATTAACAGTTTCATCAATAAGTCCTGGATATCCTTTCATGCTTCTGTCATTACTGGCTTGGAAAGAATCTTTAGGTAGCTGGTCTGCAGAACTACTACAAAGTTAGCTCTAGACAGACTGTCACTTCCCGGTTATATCTGACTAGGAGTGATATCTAGGGTGTTGATTGCTCAGGGGTATGAAACCACTATTCTCAGTGCTTCAAGGCTCTTACGTTCATAAAAGTCAACTTTAAACATGCAGTGAGTACTTAGCACCGTACCTCTGAACGCCAGTAATTGTGAAAATAAGCGACGGAGACAGCATGAGGGAAACATTGCAGTATTTGTTTCATCAACATTCCTATGAAGGTTTAATGTACCTCTGTTGTTATCTTGTAAAATATGTTCCATACACCCAGCTGTGTTAAGTCACCAGGCCGCACCGCGTAACAGTAAGGAGAGCGAGCGCAAAAAAGACGCTGCTGGCTGCTCAGCGTGATCGTCGGTGAAAAGATCCCAGCATCCCTGACAGAAAACAAGCATTAGCCTCTGCGGCGGTCCCTCCAGGGGCCCCGTGACTTATCACCGTGACCCAGCTCCGATGGCTTTTTTTAAGAAGAGAAAATGAAGAATTTGGTTTCTAGCTGCTAATCTCTCCGGATGAGATGCAAATCGAGCTCTGGGTGAGAGACGCCGGAGTCAGCAGGCAGTCAAGCGTCCCGCATTAGTGATTGAAGACTGACGCGCAGACATAATGGAAAAGGGGTCTTTTGGCTAAACTACAATTAGCAAGAAATTGAATTTGTCACCAAAAGACTGTGGGTCAAATCCCCATGACCTGACCTCTCTGGGCTGTTAATAATCAGCTTCAAAAGCCCATAGCAATCAGAATTTCTTGTCTAAACTTCTATTAATGGTAATGGGTATATGTGGAATAGAATAGCAGTACTTCATTCGCCCTTGTGGGGAAACTGAAAGGTTTTCACACATCCTGTCTTACCCTCCATGAGACACACAGACATATATAGAGGTGAGAACCATTTTTGGGGTCAAAGCTCAGAATTAGCCAACATCCCTGGAGCAAATGGCGGCATCACTGACCATGGGATTTGAACCAGCAACCATCCTGTGATGCTGTTAGCTAATCTTTAAGGGTGTCACAGCTGAGCACAGGTGACCTGCGCTCTTAGGAGCAGGACAGATATTTCCATTTCTCACTCCCAGTTATGCGGAGTGAGAATGAGACCAGTGCTTGGATGACACTTCACAAGACAACGACAGGCACTCTGTCAGATGAGGGGTGCAGGGGGGTCTGGAACGGGAAGGGCTGCCGCATGGCTTCTCTTTGGCACCAGAAGGGGATGGGCTCCGTGCCTCCCCACCCGGGCAAGTCTCTTTCACCTCCCAGTCTGTCTTTCATCAGCCATCCATAATTTGGCAGTCAAATGTTTAACTTTTCCCTGCCCCTCTCCACCTGTGTACAGATCGCAGGGACTGATCCGGGGAATCCCATCAGAAAGGGTCTAGCTTTGGGTGTTTCAAAGGGAAAACAGCCAGCCTGCTTTAATGAGATAGCCACAGCACACAAACTAATTCCCCCTGCATCATGGACCGCACATAAACCATCAAATGGCAAATGATACCAGTCGTTGGTCCCAGGTTTGGGCTGCGTGGGATGTTCGGTAGGTGCGTGCTTGTCTGATTATGAACATCACTCGTTGTGAGGGTCCCTCAGCTCAGGATGGAGAACAGAACCATGCGATACGGGGGTTTGATTTTTATTTCTTCAGGCTGTGGGCCACGGACACAATGAGTGTGAAGCAAGCTGAGAGAAATACATTTCGGTTGACAATAACACAAAAAATACATCAGTGAGGGACTCCCAAGGTACCAAAGTGCAACAACATTGTGATTACAAATCATTACAAAAATAGGGAAAAGAATCAGCTAGGCCCAGAGGTGGTGTAAGTGAATCCCTATTCTGCATCTAATTTCAGGGTTTTTCAGGGTTTAAACCATCCAACCATCCATCTTCGAACCATTTATCCTGGCCGGGGTCACGGTGAGCTTGGAGCCTCTCCCAGGCAGAAGTACACCCAGGACGGGATACCAGGCTTAAATTACATCTAATAAAAACGTCCATGTTGCTGAGGACCTTCTTTGGCAACCATTAAGCACTCTGACTTGCAGCATAAAATAAACTAAACCAGTCCGGGGCAAATAAAGAGCTTTTCGTTTGGATTGACGCAGCTGTGTCTGATTTAGCCTGCATTTCGCTTGCCAAGGACAAAACATGACAAACGTGACATTAATTTGTGGGCCCAGGCGCTGGCTGGGTCCCTGGGAAATCGGCGCAGTTGTGTCTGGTGGCATAACAGCCGTTGGCATTTGAAACAACCATCGGTGGTACTCTAGGGTGTGCTTAATCTGCTTTTACAAGCTTCCCGTCAAATAACCCAACAAGGCAACTTTTCCCACAACGCTGTCAAGTCTCCCCCCAGCCCGTCCCAGTTACGCAAGCTCGAAACACAGTCAAGGACAAAGCAGTAGCGTCAGACTAATTTTCGACGACAACTCAAGAGAGCTGATTTAGTCTGAGGCCAGGATTCATGGCCGCCCTGCCTGCAACGCTTGCCGCCACATTGCTGCCATACTTATTTCCTTACTCCTCTTGAAACATTGACACAAGGGTCTCTTTTTATGCAACTGCCTGCTTTACCGAAGATTTCCGTGAGTTTGTGCAGGAGGGCAGCTCAACTGTCATTTCAAATGAAACATAAACTCAGAATCTGGTCAATATTTATATTGCCTCAGCGTATGCGGGGGACCCTATCTGGGACCGATTTTTTTATGCGACTGTAACACCGCATAGGATTCATGTCCATATGTTTCAGTCTCACCGGAGAACCACTTCGCAAAGACGAGGCATGGGGTCGCGGAGTCACGACAGACGCAGCAAACAGCCGTGTCCCTTTGAGACGCCACCAGGATTAGCACCATGGGCTAATTTAGCTGCCCGCGCAAAGGTCTCAAAGCAGCCAAGGCATTTCAGTGCTTTTTCTTCGAGTCCAATTAACAAGACTTCACACCTCAATCCTGCGTGGCTGCTCACATGTTCCCATTCCGAAGCCACTCACGTTTCTCATCTGAGGTAAAGTTGGGGTGGTTTATAGACGGGCCTTGGCATTGGTTGAAAGAATAGAGATAATTGTCTTTGCATGCCAATTAAGTGGGCAGAACGGCTTGGAATGAGAAGCAGTGCGCTAACAGGTCTCCAAGAACTGAGCAAACAGATCTCATTCCAACTGTCCAGCAGGGTGCGCCACACCGGGATAGCGGCACGTTGCCAGGGAGAGGCTACCGCTAGCCTACCAGCATCTTCTCGTTGGGCTTTCCGAAAAGATGGTAGAATGTGGCAATGCTGCTCCAGTTCATTGCGGTTCGCCAACGACGCCCCTCTTTCCTAGGATTAGATGCCACGTGCACGATCAGAGCACGAGAGGCTGAAACATGCCGCTAATCGCTTTTCATCATTAAGCCGACATTCAAAAGGCATGGTAATTGGTGTGTGTGGAGGGGGGTGTTTTCCTGGATCCAACAAAGTGTGTATGGAGTAGCGTTAGATACATACCCCCTTGGGCTCCCTTGGGCCAACACCCTCTGCCACCCATGAAATGTCAGACCATGTGAAAACGTCTTTCAAGCTGGGCACCACGAGAGATCAACGGCTCTGGCGATAAGAAGACGAACAGCTGCAGAAAAGTAATTACAAAACGGGAAACATCCCCGGCACGGATCATTTAGCCCACTAACGACACCTGTGGCACGGCGGAGACTGCCCAATCTGCCAGCCCGGTGACTGATCGGTGATCGAGAGACATTTGCGCAACGGGGTACTTGCAGGCGAAGATCTAGTTGCGGAGTTTATTTCCGGAATCAAATCGCTAAGCTAAGCTCGGAGTCAAAAGCCGGGTGCAGGAAGGCTAGGTGCTAGCAAGACATTGGGGAAAATCAGTCACGGAACAACAACACGGTCAAGAGGTCACACACGACGGAAACCAAAATAAAAAAAAAACTGTCAGACCATAACTTAAGCAAGAACTTAAGCAAGAGAATCAAGTCCCAAGGCAAGTGCCCTAAGCAATAAAGCTACAATAAAGGTACAGTATACACTATCAGAAACCAGCAATGGCCATTGGGTATCCGAGCGGGGGGGGGGGGGCGCATTGGCGATTACGCTTAGCTGCAGTTAAATTTGAGACAATGGTTGCCATTGACGTTTTTTAACCAGTCCACCTATAAACCGCACAAGCATAGGATCAGAATGGTCACCAGCAGTAGCCTGGCATGACATTAACTGGGAGGAAACCGATTGAGCTGTGTGATGTCGTCTGCCACACCAGTGATTCCCTACTGTGGGAGTGCTAATTTTTCTCCCGGAATCTCCTGGAACATTCCAGAAGCAGAATGTCACTATTACTTCTAGAGAGTTGTGCACCATGAGAAACTGTGGCACATTAATGGCTGTGTGAATGTGTCACGGCACAAAGGCAGTTTCCTTGCATCTCTAGTTTATTTACGGGTGACCTTTAGCGTGATGTTCATCTCCCTCTGGCCATTAAAGTTTAAAACGTGCCGTCAAATGGAAGCCTCTGGCACCTTGCGCTCGTTGATTCTGCTCTGAGGGCACTGAGCTCATCTTCCCCTGTCCTCGGAGACGGTTTTTACAAAGTCAGCTTTGAATTTTTATCCGAGCAACTAAAAAAAGTGAAGCCGGTTTGCACTCAAAATCAGCAGGGTCACGGGCCCAAGGCGCACGAGGAACTGACCAAATGTCAGGAAGGACGGGAGTGGGGCATCACAGCTCAAGCAAACCTTCAGCTGAACGTGACACAAACAAACGCAGCCGCACGTTTTCCCTGCCGGCTGTCCCTCCCCATGAGCGCCTGCTCCTTGAGCTTTGACATTCTGCGTTTGATAACATAATTAATTTTCAGAATGATGCGACAGTAACGCTGAAATTAGCCTCCGTGTGAATGTTTGTATATTTAGTCAGCTGCCTGTAAGCTGAGGCTTTAATCATTCGGGCTTAATCCAAATGAAGCCGGAGAGTCAATCATCCGGAAGCTGCCGGTCACGGCTTTCCATTTGTAATGCGATCTCAAATCCCACCAGGAGAGGATGTCCCGCCTCAGCCTGTCGCAAGTCACACGGCCGGGTCGCCATCTGGCAGATGAAGGGGGATCTTGTTATCGCTAACATGCATCAACAGCTGGGGTAGTGGGTGGCTCTGCATGTAAGGGCAATCTCCCCAAGAGCAAAAGGTCACGGGTTTGAATCCCAGGGTTGGGTCAACAGACTGATCATATTATCTCAGTGTTGAGCCCCTGAGCACGACCATTAACCCTAATTACTCCAGGGACTGCCTGACCCGGCTCTCTCAGTTCTGTGATGCTTTGGATGAAAATGTCTGCTAAATAAATGTAATGAAATAAGCTTAAAATTAGCCTCCATGCTAATTGTACCGCATCAATTTTTACAACTGAGCAACAAGACAAAGAAAAGGCTAATGGCGCCAATGTTTGAAAGTCATCTTCAAATCAATCAAAAATGATACATTTACATAAAAAAATAGTATTCTTTACTCAAGCTTAATCGAGGATACCATAACATCCCAATTTGCTGTCAAAGGGCATCAGTGAGCTCCCAGTCATCTTCACGGCGTGTCAGCTGAATGCATTAACCAGAATGCACTTTGGCTTACAACATTACTCCCAGACAGTATGCTTTGATTGGATGACATAAGACAAGTTATTGGGTCATCATCAAATCACTGAAGGTCAGCCCCAAAGGAGACTGGATAAGCTGGCAAAAAAAATAAATATTATGGAATGTAGCCACGTTTGAATGTCTTCTTCCTTTTCGTATTAAATCTGCCCTCCAGGCCAGAGATCTTGGAATCAATCCTGATTGCTTCCTGCCTCGTTTCCAGGAAACGGCGCTGCAGGCTCGCAGATGAGACGAGTGATTGTGCTTCCTGCTGAAAGACGGAGTGCATTTCTATCTGCCTTCCCAGCTCGAAAATGGCAGCCAGCCCCACCCCCTTTTGTCTGATCAAACTTTTGTTCTCCTGGGACTGATATATAAAAACAAAAACTGTCTATTACAGGCGGCAATAATCGTAATTCTGTCAGTAGTGCTGCACCTGAACATTAACCCTGTTCATTCCTGCTCTCCTTTGCATGTCCTTGATCAGCGCTGGATAGATGGTCACCCTCTTTGCTGCTAAACATTCCAACACCCATCTATCTTCAAGCTGATTATCCTGGTCAGGGCTGTGGGGGCTCAGTATTTCTTCCAGTCTTCCAGGCAATATAGGGTTCAAGGCCAGTTCATTGTAGGGTATATTATCATATTCCATGGGCAATTTCGAGATGCCAATTAGTGTAACTGCATGTATTTGGACTGCGAGAGGAGATCAGAGTACAGGGAGAGTACTCCACACACACAGAGGGAAGGCAGGATCCAAAACCCCACACCTAGAGGCGAGAGGCTACCACTCAACAGAACAATGTAGCCATCTGAATGAAATCCAGGCTGAACAGCTCATAAAGAGACATCCACCAGGGGGCGCTGAGGAAAGGGGTTGTAAAAATGACCCATCATGGTCTTTGCTTAACCGGGATTGTCAGCGCATTCTTTTACACATAAACACCGTTAAGTGAAAAACAGGATGTGTAATAATTGGCAGCTCTGGGTGAGCCCCCTACAGAAAGCTGGGGGGGGGGGTGGTTGCATTGTGTCTCAGTGGGTAATAGGAGTGGCCCCAGCAGAATAGTCACATTGCTGTTGGGCCCTTGAGCAAGGGCTGTAATCCCCCCCAAAAATGCTGGATACAGTGCATGATGGGAAATGTGGAAAGGAGCGTGCCAATATACCTGCCCTGGCACTCGTGCAGACCGCAAGTACAGCGCCCATTCCTTTCATTTGCAGGCTGCCCGACCCCC
>JAODJU010000002.1:27883828-27897034 GCA_026776725.1 Gnathonemus echidnorhynchus
CCCCCCCCCCCCCCCCCCCCCCGACCCCTCGCCTGTGTTACCATCCAGCTGCCCCCCGATGCAGCATGTCCCCCCGCACCACTGCGCCGTCATGCCTGTGTAGTGCGATAACTGGAATGCGTGCGATAAGCAGGTCTCGGGTTCCATTCAGAGCTCTTCATCCCCTCACAGCTCAGTCACCCCCCCCCTCCACAAACACCTCTGTTTTCATGTCTCCCTATAGCATTTATTTAGTAAAGGAACTATTCACTTCCCCAGACAAAGAGAACTATATCAGGGGCAGGGGGGGTCTGGGGCCAATCATACGACTGTTCCCACACACAAACACACACACACAGACTCCGCAGTATATCTACCCCTCTGGCCCCCTCCCCCTTCCCCCACCCCAGGCTGAAAGCACACACTGTTACCTGCACTCCTCTAGCACCCTGTCTGAGTTGCTGGCCAGCTCCGGGATTACTAAGATACTAATTCCGTGCCGTTCACACCTGGAGTCGACAGGCCATGAAATAGAGCGAGTGTCCCCCACGCTACCTGCTGCTAACCAGAGAGGGGCTGCTTTTTACGCACCTCCTTCACAGTCTGGTGTATCCCCTATCCCTGCCGTCGACCAAAAATACAATCACAGCAATTCTGTATTAAACTATTTAGAAACAAACAGCTGAACACCAGGTGGCGTAGTGATTAGGAGCTTGGACTGATTCCCTGAGGAATTCTGCTGAAATGGCAGGCCCACGTTGTAGTATCGAGTATTGTATTTAATCTTGTATTGCTAGTTAAAATATACAGCCACTCAGGACAGATGCAAAGTAACCGAATTAACAAAAAGTGTAGCGAGTATTTTTATGATGCGGCGAGTATTTTCAATGGATAGATGATAACTTGTGTGTTGCTATAAATTATAATAGCCTGTAAAAACGCTGAAAACCTTCTCTTAGTAACTGTGTTAGCTGAAAGATAATTGTGGATTTTCGGTTCCTTGCCTGGGTGGTTGTTATTTGAAGGAAAGCTCCTTCTAATTACAATATTAATTAATTTGATTACAATCTCTTTAATAGACCACTGCCACAGTAACGGTTATTTATTTCGTATACGAGCCTTCCTAAGATGACACTTGACACACACACACAGCACAGTTTATCATCTGGCTACCGATTAAACAAGTATATTCATTGTTGATTCATTCTTGGATTTGAAAAATTAACCACAAAGTCCAAATCTGCTGTTTTCAGAAGCTGTTTCTTTATATATGCAATCGGACGATCGACTTACACGTACGTGGACAACGAATCACCGACAGTGTAACTTATTATAATATTAGATATAACCGGGAAGCAGGCATGTCTAAGTTCATTCCTGGGATGTTATTTTAAAAGCTTTCATCCCCGACACCGCCAGCGCCATACAGCGATCCCGATCACTGCGGATGAATCATTTAAACTCTGAAACGCCTTAACTTTAACGTGTAACACGTCTTCCATGCCATCACCCTCGCTAAAGCTTCCTTTCTGCCTTCGCATAATTAATTGGCAAACACCTTGCACTGGTTACACAGCATTCTCCTTACTTTACACCTTTTCTTTTCTTAAAACAGTTTTACCTTACATTGGAATGTCTCATATTTATTTATACGTCTACATATTATATTTACTTAGGCCTATTTATTAATAGCATGATCAGATTGTTCTTCATCTATTTCATTTTTATTCTATTTATTGATTTGAGCGTTTTGTCCTGTCACCAAAACAAATTCCTTGTACTTTTTGTGCATGGCGAATAAAAGGATTCTGATTCGGATTCGGACTCAGATTCCTGCTAAATCCCAAGGGAGACCTCAAGACCAGGCAATCTTTCTGAAACCGTTTCCCCGCCATTGTTCTTCGTCAGAGACCCGGTGTGTGGATGTGGGTGTCAATGTGCCAAAGGGCTCATCCATCTGGGTACCACGGTCCAAGATCTGCACGGGGCCGCCGCCTTCGCCGCCCCAGCCAGCACGCCCAGGTAATTTGCGCTGCATTTCAGCCAAACTCTCGTAAAACAAATAATTTTCGCCCAACTTTTGCATCCCTGCGCCGCGCGTCGCAGAGTTGGGGAGCGGTAATGATTTCACAGCATTGCATTACACAGTAAATCGGTTCACCCCGGTGCCTTATTAATACAAAGTAATGTTGCAATTCCGAACACACGGTAGGTCGCACGCAAGGTTTCAACTCACCTGATGAAGATGCATTGAAAAAAGCAGATCGAGACGTATGAAATCCTTAGAACTTGTGAGAACATCATCTGCTTCAGACTCAGCCTGGTGAAAAAAAAAGATGTGCGGGGGAAACAAATATGAGCGATTAGCAAATCCTCGGAGCAGTTTGTGAAAGTGGACAGTAAGGCATCGTCTGGCACAGTGATCCGGGCTGATCCCGGGAAACAAAGTTGTCCGCCGCCCCCTCCCACTCGCTTCCAGCAGGTGTAAGATCCAAAGCGGCGCGTCCCTTCTGGGTCTGTGCAGATTTGCATGTGTGTGCACGTATGTGCTTTTAAGGGGGGCTGCGTGCTTTTTCTCTCGCTTGCTCTTTTTTACGAGTAGCTGCTGGCTCCAGGATAATAAAGGAGATTTAAAGGGCCAGCAGCGTCTCCCTGACGCGCGTAAGATACATTGCGCGCCATTAGCACTCATTGTGGAGGAAAGGAGGGGGCATTTATGAGCGTCAAATCACCAGGATGGGGGGGCTCTCCTGAGGCTTGTAATATTCGAAATCACCCCCAGCTCAAAATTGTGCCCCTCCCGATTCCCATATACAATGAAATGAAAACCTTTGGAGGGCAGTAACTAAATATATGTTTGTGCATCAGGAAGGAAAAGGTTTGGGATGTTAAAGGAATATCAAGACTGGAGACATAAACAATGTTTAACCGTCACTGGTGCCACAACAAAACAGAAAAACTGGACCTTCTGGATAAGTGGACACTGGTCGAGATTTGTTGAGAAAAATCGGTGGAGAGATGCTTGTGGTGACAGATAGCAGAGGTACGTTTGCATAGCCAGAGGCTGCTGGGTGACTTGAGTTGTCAGAGGCCACCTACTGTGTTTTCTATGATGGTGTAGTTGTCACCTGAGGTGGATGGGGCGGTGGCAACTGTGGACTGGGGCGAAGTTAACGTCCTTCAAATTAGCCATGTGGGGCTGGGGGGGGGGGTCCAGATTAAATTGCATTTTATGATTGTATTCATAAAAATATGGGACAAATTGTGTCTCGTATTGGTTCAAAATGGTACACAGCATTTTATTTTTCACTATGGGATATAAAATGAGACAGGTGGCAACTCTAGATTAAAAATTGTATTAGACAATATTAGTTGACGCCCTGTTTTAGTGGACGCCCCTGTGCCTCAGCCAGGGTAAACCCGTGCATTTACAGGGCTCCTTAGTGACAGTGCTTTGAGGCTTGCGAGGAGGTGGCACTTTGAATGCAGTCGGGGTTCGTCACAATCAATATATTGAGCTATTGATCGATCTGTGACACAGAGACACTGAGACACATTTTCAGGGAGGAGTAAAATCGTGGAGGCCATTAACGGGTCTGTAAATGCGACGGTGTGAGGTAGGACACCACCAGATTCCCACAAGTTCTTGGCCAGCAAATTGCTCCTTTTCCCTCCATTCACCTTCCTGCGTGGTCAACTGCCTGGATCGAAGTTTCCTGATGAGATAAAGGCCATGCTGTTTGTACGTTTGTTTGTTTGTTTATTTATTTATTTGCATTTGGAACAAGCTCCCCCCGACTTGGCTGATGCTCCGTGCTCAGGAACCCTAAGGGAAAGGAAGGTATATCGGCTGCAATCCATGTTCCTTCTTCTCTGCAGCCAAAGTCTCCCTTGCATTATTGCATTATTTTCATCATTCTGTTCCATGTGGATCTGGTCAAAAGTTGTTGGTTTGGGCCGGGGTTCTGTACAAACGTGACATTAGCCTTTTCAAACCATAACTTAGACCCCCTCTACCCCCCCGTCCTGCGTAGCATACTTTGAGAGTCTTTTCTGCTGAACTTTGTTTTGAACGTCAGCTCTGTGGTCCGTGATGAGGGCCAGGGACGGAACATAGACTTGTGAGCCTCACCCAGTACGCAAGTCGCTTGACCGGAGGTGAGCACCCAGCACGGGCCAACCGTCTGGTTAATTGGTTGGCTTTGGACCAGCACCGGTCATGAAATAGTGCCTCTATTGCTCAGTGTGTGATCCTGCTTCACACTACCAGGTCTTTCTTCAGGGGTGGAGCCCTTATGCCTCATCTCTCCAGCAGATGGCAGTGATGAGCACTGTGGTGTGAAAGGCATCTCTTTACATCTCTTTTGAGACATAAAACAGAAGTACAAAATGAGACAGGAACCACCCATGAGCAAAAAATGTACCTGGTACATACTTTCCAGATATAATTTTCAATAGTGTAATGGGACCATTTTATCAGGCATGGTTGCCAACGGGAGATAAAAATGTGGAAGTCTGCCTTGTTATAAATGCACAGAACGGTTTACAGAGAGAAGCAGGCAGCTAATTAAGACCCCGACTGAGACTGAGAGAGCATCACTGATGGCGGACAATGGCCCCATGCTGCCGTCACACACAAATCATCTGCAGCGCTCTGGCATCCAGAGGGAGGTCACAGTGTCAGAGGTAAGACGCGGTTTGGACTCAAAGTCCGAACGTGACCTCAATTCCCGTGTGAGAAGTTGTCTCTATCAGATCTTCCCTGCTCACCGCACACGTGTGACTGCTCTACCGAGGCCTAACTTCATAAAGGTGCATTCCGCACGTCAGTTATTGATAAGCCTGTATGCACCCGCCTAGCATTTTGGTCACCTGGGAATGTGTGTGCTGTGAGGGACGTCAACGCAGAAATGCAAGTTGTAGAGAGGCAGGAGTGGCTTGAACCTGTGGCGATACCATTTGTTTGGGGTAGATCTGCGCCTAACGGTATGCCAAACCCAAAGCCCATGAGAGGTCCGTTGCAGAAACTTGGGCCGGCTTGTTCAGCTGTCTCATCTGTGCCCTCAGACCCACGCTTTGTCTTAAAGTCGACAAGCTCTGCCATTTCCTCTGTCTGCAATTGTCATTCTTAACAAGCCAGACTGGCTGCAGATCTACGGGAGAGAAGTAGGTGCCGCTGTCTTTTCCTACTTGCTCTGTCAGGTCAGACAGACATAGAGGATACATGGTGAAACAAAACCTCAGCCTAGCCTGGTCTTCTGTGTACTTTGTTTGAACCTGCAAACTACTTCAAGCAAACCACTTCTGAAGACTACTTAGATTAGCTGCTAAGGTCTTGATGCTGATTTTTTTCTTTTAGTCGGGGCGTCATTAAATCTGAGGAGTGCCCACTAGCTTTTTGTGTGATGATCTAGGATGACTTTGTATTGAAAGTTGCTTTCTTCACCTGCAATAAATAGAAGTGGAATGTTTGTCAGCTGGACTCCTGCGGTGACAGGAATCGTTATTTATGGAAATCGATACTCTCCGATATGTAATAGCTGCCAGGCGTCCCAACCAGCCATGATGTTTTACTTATCATATGAGTGCTCCACCTTCCAGCTTTATATCTGGATTTCATTCATGTTTCACAATGCGGTAAGTAGCTGACTGAGAAGAGGACTATCTTGTAGCTGTTAGCAGGCCAAGACCGAACCGTGTTTATACACACCAGTCAACTTGCAGTCTGGTGATGTTCTTTTATGCTTGTGCTGACTGCCTTGTCCTCTGGAAATTTCTCTATGTGAGTTTGCACTGTTGTCATTTCTGATATCAGTGGTCAAGCGCCTTTTAGCTGTCTACCCCTGGAATTCTCTGCTGTTGTTCTGGGATATTAAACAATTTTTTTGTTTAATAGTTGAGATTTTTTCTTCCAGTATTTCTGTTGGTAATTTCGAAACATACTCATGGGAGGTTTACTTACACAAAACTGTCCTGAGGACAGAATAAAAAATGATTGGTTGAGGGAAATAACCAATCGTATTGTAGAAGAGGTGGGTCCAAGCAATTAGAAGAGGCAGGACCAAGACATCTCATTGGTTGGTCCCACCTCCTCTGATTGTTTAGACCCACCTCCTGTACAATCTGATTGTAGAAAACATGTGAAAGAAATGTGAAAAATAGTTTTCCCCTGACAAAATCCCCTGTATTGCTGATACAGTTGACAGTGAATGACTACTGTCTTACCTGATGTGCAGCCAGGGAAATCACTATAGCTATACACCTTTGAAAAGTGTTCTTGGCTAAAAATTAAAGGGAGAGATCTTTTACATTTCAACAAATGAGCAAGTATGAATAGAATTCAGGAAGACGTTGGGGGATTTTTGTTTAAGGATAGCTTTTTAAGTCCTCTTGAAAAAGTTCCCAGTTCAGGCTGGTAAGCTGCTCAAAAGTTCATTTTCTACCCCTCAGTGCAGATTGTAGAAGAGTTAGTTTTTTACTTTCAGTACATTAGTAGTAGGAGCTTAAGTGTGCATATCATCCAGTAAATCATATTCAGTCGGAGTGAATTATTAATGAGTTATTAATTTTTTAGCAGCCTGCGGACAGAGCCGTACACAAGCCGCTGCCTCGTGTGGCAGGTCGGGGGGCAAGGGGTCTGCAGCAAGGGTGGGACGAAGGGGCCAACTAGCAGAAGCAACGCGAAAAAAGCTAAACAACAAAGTTAGAAGCAGCAAGAGATAACTAAACATATCCAGCCGAATCAAAGAAGCTCCACTACCTGAAAGCAGACACCTGTAACCAACAGAGCAAGATTGTGATTCTGCTCAGCTGGGCCGATTTCAAGCCCAGACAGATAGCAGAGCGGGCCGGGCTTTGCTGCATGAGGTCTTTGTACTCACAGGGTTGGAGATCAGTTAGCATTTTAGAGCAAGTAAATGCCCTATTTAAAGTCCCACGTCGCTGTTTTGCATACAGTAATTATCATGCTGTATAATTAACTGAGTGATTCAACACTTTTCCAGAAAATAAAGTTACGTACACAGACTGCCATGTTCGCGGCAGCAGGGTCACGTGGAGGCTTTGACAATGTGATACAGCTGCATGGAGTTACAAGTCAACTCAGGATGGTCTTAGATAGGCCACATACCCATGTGAGATGTACGGTAAAGTGCATCTACAGGAGAGCCGGAAATAACAGATGGTGACCCTAGATCAGGGATCTCCAATTCCGGTCCTGGAGGGCCAGTCTGTGACACAGTCTGCAGATTTCCATGCTCGAACACACCTACTAAACCTGGCAATTAGCTGGTGAGCTGAATAAGGTGTGTTTGAGCAGGGAAAACTGCAAACTGGGTCACCGACTGGCCCTCCAGGACTGGAAATGGGGATCCCTGCCCTAGATTAACAAAAGGTCAGTAACAAACTGGAAATATGAATAATGTGAATGTTTTCATTCGAATACAAAGAGCTGGCTTTAGGAAGCCCGAATACTATACTGAGGGACTATACTCCCCCATCAATTTAACAGAAAATGCCATTTGATGTTATCGTACATCTAAACAATGAGCCTTCGATTAATTCCACAAATACATGTTGGCACAAGACGAAAATATCCAAACCCCGTCTGTCATCTAGGGGAATTGCGTATTTAGTGAAGATTTTTAAAATACATTTCAGCTATAATCACATCACTCAGGGCTCATCAAGGTAATGATTATGGGCTTAACTGAAAAACGTCAGGATCTTTTGAAAGAACAAAACAAATCTTGACGACTTGTCAAAGGCTTGTTTAAAAAAGCCATTTATTACTTGGAAGCTAATTATCATTTTGATGACTCAGGCTTGACCAGTGTGGGCTTTTTGTTGACGATGCCTGCCTGAAGGAAGTGGAGCCATATGGAAGGACTGGGGTGCAGACTTTAATGGAGGCCCAGGAGACGTTGAAGGTCTATCAAATCCTTTGGTCTGTCAGTTTGCAAAGGAAAGTTGCTGATTTGCTAATGCTTTGTTTCTAGAAAATAACTTTCTATTCACACAGCGTACAAAAGGACACAAGCTACTTTGGCTGAGTCAGTTTCAGAGCAAATATCTAACAAAATCACATTTAATGTTGCCATGTGTTTGATCAACAAGTGGTGTCAACAATCAAAAGCTTTATAAGTGGCTTTGAGAGTGAGGCGTTCCCAGGTGTGAGTCTTATAAAAACCACATACATTTCTGTTTGAGTGTCATGAGGTATCACCAAAAGAGATTCTAATGGGTTCACAAACTTGTTCTCGCTACTGTATATAGACACAGAGAGAGAAAAATCCATCCATCCATTTTCTGTAACCACTTGTCCTATTCAGGTTTCACAGGGGGTCCAAAGCCTATCCCAGACGCTGCAGGCACAAAGCAGGAAACAACCCAGGATGGGGCACCAATCCATCACAGGGCACACATGCACACCTACAGGTAATCTGGCAATCCCAATTAACCTCACTATGTTTTTGGACTGCAGGGGGAAACCAGGTTACCCCACACCAACACAGGGAGAACCTACAAACTCCACACACGGAGCCCTCGTGGAAACATGAACCCAAGGCCCGGAGGTGTGAAGCAGCAGTGCTGACCATGGCACCACTGTGCCACCATGTGAAATATAAATTTAGTCCGCTAAGTTGCTTTTGCAGTTTCTCTCCATTTTACAGAGGGAATTCTCAGTTGGGTCAGTATGAAATTCAGTAAATTTGTTACCATTCATTGCATTATTTCTCTGAAGGGAAAGAGGTGTTTTAATAACAGCACACATGATTGTAAATAGGCCTTTTGTAAGAAATGATGAGTAACAGCCATCGTCATCCCCCTGTGTTAGAGACGTGAGCTTGGTGGTCTGATGCTTTCAGTGGTGAGGTAGGGGCCATCATCTTCTGTTTGACCTGGGGTAAATGTAAAGAAGGTTTTGTGGATGGTTAGTTGCCACTCCATCCCATACTCCATGGCATTTTTTCATGTTGATGCGTGCAAATGTGAGGTACTTCAACTATTCAACATAAATACACTATACACGATTCTGATCCATTGTGATAGGTGTATAAAAATCAAGCACCTACTGTAGCCATGCAGTCAGGTTTACAAACATTTGTGAAAGAATGCGTCATTCTGAAGAAGTGTGGTAATGTCATAGGATGCCAAGTCAGCTTGTGAAATTTCTTTCCTGCTAGATATTCCTGCTGGTCAACTGTAAGTGGTATTATTGCAAAGTTGACGCATTTAAGAACAACAGAAACTCAGCCACAAAATGACAGACCAAGTAACAGAACGGGGTCACTGAGTGCTGAGGTGCATAGTGTGCAAAAAGTGCCAAAGCTCTGTTGACTTAGTAACTGCAGAGATCCAAATTTCCTTGAACAATAATGTGTGCTAGGAGCTTCCTGTAATGGGCTTCCATGGCTGAGCAGCTGCATGCAAGCATCACATCAATCAAGTGCAATGGCATGTGTCGGATGGAGTGGTGTAAAGCACTCTGCCACAGGACTCTGGAGTTGTGAAGTTTTCCTTTGGGTTCCAGCATGACTGTGCCCCAGTGCACGAAACAAGGTTCATAAAGACATAGTTTGGTGAGTTTGGTTTGGAAGAATTTGACTGGCCCGCACAGAGCCCTGATCTCAATCCTACTGAAAATCTTTGGGATGAACTAGAATGGAGATTGTGAGCCAGGTCTTCACGTCCAACATAAATGCCTGACCTCACAAATGTTATTCTGGATAAATGGGTAAAAATTCACACAGACACTCTCCAAAATCTTTTGGAAAACCTTCCCAGTAGAGTATCAGCTGTTATAGCTGCAAAGAGGGGACCAACTCCATATTGATGCCTATGGATTTAGAATGGGATGTCATTAAAGTTCCTGTAGGTGTAATGGTCAGGAGTCCCAATACTATTGTCCATATAGTGTAGTCAATAAAACCAGGTGGGAAAAGAAGATTATGTGTGTATGATGAATCTGCATATTATGGACATGGCTCACAGTGAGCACCTCCATACACTGTATACATTTAACTGTGTGTTTCTTTTGGATTATGTTGAGTTTGCCCTTGGTTGTGTCAAGTTTGCCTAGGGTTATGTTAAGTTTGCCTTTGTTTACATCAAGTTTGCCTTGGGCTTTGTTGAGTTTGCCTTGGGCTTTGTTGAGTTTGCCTTGGATTGTGTTGAATTTGCCTTTGGTTGCATCAAGTTTGCCTTGGGTTGTGTTGAGTTTGCCTTTGGTTCCATTGAATTTGCTTTGGATTGTACTGAGTTTCCCTTTAATTTAACTGAGTTTGCCTTGGGTTACATTTAGTTTGTCTTGGGTAATGTTGAGCTTGTATTTTTATACATGGTGCTTATCTTGGGTCACTTTGAGTATTCCTTGGGTCAGACTGGGCATACTTGGGTCATTCTCTGTTTGCATTGGGTCACAAGGTTCTTAATTTGAGGTTTAGGGTGCTCCAGCTACAGAGAGAAGTACTTACACATCCATGCTCTGCACGTCATTTTCTCATATTTCATCACATTACTAAATCCTTGAGACCCTTCCTCTGTGGATGCTTTGAGCCCTAGCAGGAAAATGTATGAGGAACTTCTGAGGTTTTGGATAAGCCCTTAAGATCATTGGACCTGAAGAAATCTGTAACATTTGGTGTGTCTCTTCTCCCTTGTATAACCTTTCTAGGCTTGAGTTTGGATGTTTTTCTCATAACACAAGTGCCTCACACCGATGGCCACCCCAGTCTCCATTCGCATTTAGCTTTCTTCTTTGATTTGGTCCTTCATCCCATCACAAAAGTGATTGTTTGGTCCAGGGAAATAAACCCTCCAAGTGTCTCTTTGATCCTGCACCCCAGCAGCACCCTGTCTTCGCAGGCTTTAAGAGCAAACCCACAAGAGCTGCCCCCTCCCCCCAAACCCTGCCTCTCTCTCTGTCAGGCCTGCTGACTATGTTTTTCCAGTGAGTTGATGCAGTTTTGTGATACCAGAATTCTGGGGATGGTGTGAACAGCAGATCACGGTGGTGTTGGGTGTCTCAGTGGCTTAGGACTGTTCCTGTGATTGTAAGGTTAAACCCCAGGCTTGACAGAATGATGACACCGTTGAGTTCCTATGCAAGGCTCCTACCCCCCAATTCCTCCAGGGACTAGCTGACCCTGCTTTCTGAAAGAGTTAAATTGATAGATTTGCACCTTTATCACATGGGAACTGTTATAAAATTGATGACACACGAGGAGAACCCACACTTTCAGCTTCAGAGGTGGCCCATCGTTTTTTTTTCAATATCAAAACAAATTTTCTTGTGTATATCTATGCATTAATATCTATACTTCAGTCCTCTCTACATGTAAATCTCAAACCCATGGGCCTGAAGGAGCAGTACCTTTAATGAAAACCGATCAGCATTTTCCATTTTTCCAGTATCTCCTCAATTTTTCTGCTTCAAAAGGTCTCTTTACAAAAGGGATGACCTGCTTGCTGTCTGTATACATGCTTCCTCCCGCGGCTGCCAGCAGTCACATTTACAGGGACAGACGCGCAAGATTTTCTCATTTCATTTCTGTGAATCCCTGGAGAAAGAACACGGCACTGTGTGCAACGCGACCCTTCCGAAAGTGATAGTTCGTCTGCGACGCTCCACGTTTCCGGAACCTTCTTGAGGACGAAGGCTCATTGTCATGTCTTCGTTGTAGTTTTGCTCACTTGTTGCCCAGCTTTTTATGATAAAGTGCCTCATATATTCTGTTTTGCTTCACCAAATCCTCCTCCTCTTGACTCTGTCATCTGAAGGTTTTGCTTGCATTGTGATCATTTGTGGTGGACTTTGACTTGGAGCAGGCCCTGCATATATAAATCTTATATAACTTTTTGTTTACTCACAGAAATTGAACTTGGCTCAAGGTTTCTGCTTTGTGAGGGACTTTGGGATGTATTACTTTTGTGAGTAGTCCCATTCGGCTGGGTTTATCTTACATTTGGTGACAGTGGTAGACAGTACCAGAGACCTTCACAGGTTCCCCTTGAGGTTTAGAGTACAGAATCTCCTGGTTGCTTTTTACTGTATGTGTGGGGAGAGGCCACAGGAATTTTTGAAATAAAACACAGAAATACTGATGTATCTTTGGACATTATTTTGCTGTTTTATAAAGGTAATTTTGCAGGTCTTCTGGGCTTTAGAGACATTTGCTGATGTTCCTCATTAATGATTCTTCTTAGTTCGGGGAGGACATCCGCCTCACCTCTTGCCTTTACACAGCATGAAGGCTGGCTCGTGCAAACGTGGACAATCGATCGAGTAGGCTGTGACCAGCTCAAACCAGTTTTACAACTGGTTTCAAGAGAACCAGCTTTAATTGCCACTGGGTTTATGAGCTATTTTGTGAGGGAATCTCGGTGTAGCTATGGGACTTTGTGCTTTATGGTGGACTAGTAGTATATCAGAGGTTGGGCCTGAAGATAACAGGTCTGCTCAGGAATTATAGTGTGTTCTGCCTGTTACATGTGGCTTATATCTCCGACTAAAGACGTCACCAGTGACCTAAGAAGCTTTAGGAAAGGAGAGTAAACAACCACATGTAAAAAGGAGAGAAAAGGCCAGCTGAGATATGGCACTGGGAATGCATCGACTGCGGAGATTTAACCACACTGTTTCTGAAATATACATTGTGATTGTGAAATCTCATTCTGGTGGACAGTAGGATGAGGCAGCACTGATGAAAGGTGAGGGAAAGAACAGGCTCGAGCCATGAAATACCAATTTCCCTTTTGTGATCGACTCCCCAGTCTTGTTGATTTTGGGGGTTGCTAAGCAACAATGGACATTCCAACATCAAATGACCCCATCTAGGACACTCCTGATTGGCTGCCTGTCATTTCTAACAAGTAGCTTTTATGTAACGGAGTCGGATGTCGACAATTAAAAAGATGCTGTAGAAAGAGAGAGAGTCACTAAGACACTGTAATAATGAAGGTGTGGATGTAGGCGGACCTTTATCTCCACAGCTCCTAGAGGTTCTGCCCATGGGGGGTCCAGCTGACATGGGTGGGAAGCAAGCGACCACACAGGACAATTTAGACTTTTTCATAATTTTCTTGTGCCTTGTGCTCGTGCCGACGTGGGCGTGGTAGATTACTGAATTCTAATATGACAGCAGCTCTGCTGCCCATAAGGGTCTCCGTCATTCCTCCCCATAGCTCATAAGTCAAAATAATGCTAGTAATGTGTTTGTCAAAGAA
>JAODJU010000002.1:27897044-27909387 GCA_026776725.1 Gnathonemus echidnorhynchus
GTTAACCCTCCCCCACTACAAAATGAAACCCCCCCCCCCCCCCCCCCCGTGGTTCTCTTTGCTGTCCTGACTCGTATGAATCTCACATCTTCTTGCTTCTACATTCTAATATTCTGATAGATTCTAAGAATTTTTTCCATGTATTTTTGTTTAAGAAACACTTTCAATAGTCTATAAAGTGAAATGAGCCTCGTTCAGAAATGAGCTGACAGCAGCCCTAAAGAACCAGTTTGTGGTCACTGAGGAGTTCAAGGTCACAGCTGATGAGTGACACACGGAATCTGGATGGCACATGCTCGAATCCCTTGGATGTTTGCCCCACATTCCTACTGGGGATCTAGTCCCCAGGCACACGTACGTGGACACACACACACAAACACACATGCACACAAACATACAGACCGACACACACACATACAGACACATGCACATACTTGAACATACACGCACACAAACATACAGACAGACACACACACACACAAACATACAGACAGACACACACACATACAGACACACGCACATACATGAACACACAGACAGACATACACACACAAACATATAGACAGACACACACACACATACACACACAAACATACAGACAGACACACACACATACAGACAGACAGACACAGACACATACAGACACGCGCACATACATGAACACACAGACACACATACACACACAAACATACAGACAGACACACACACATACAGACAGACAGACACATACAGACACGCGCACATACATGAACACACAGACACACATACACACACATACAGTCACACACACATACACACACACAGTCCGGTGTGGGTTAACTGTCTCACACTGCGCCCAGCTAGTTCATTAAACCTCAGGCGCCCCGTTCCGACAGAATGACCCCGCCGCTCGCGGGAGCGTCTGCCTCCCATGCCCCCCCCCACTCTCTGCCCCTCTCTAGCTGCACTCCACAGGGCGGGGGCGTTGATTCGTTTGTCTGAGGGGGGAGGGGGGGAAGCATTCAATGGAGAGAGGAAAATGTGCTGCCGTAATTGCAGCCTCTATTCATACATCACCGGGTCACATATAAATAATTTGGATTTGTTTTCTCCAAATATCCCTGGATATGAGAAGAACAGGAGAAATAGCCAGCTGACATCGCCGCAGGTCTCCTCAAAGGCTGAGTACAGTATGGAAGCAGATCCCCAGTCAGACTTCTTGTGTCATCTCGCATCTGTAGGGGTAGCAGCTGGCAGAGCTGTCCACTCAGTGCCATCATCACCTCAAAACTACTCCAGAGTAACCGACTCCCCCTTGTGGCCCGGATGACTCTGATGTTCTATTCAGTGCTCAGGGTCGGATCCCTTTGTTCTGTGACATCCTCCCAGTATTATTCACTTTGGTGACAGTCTTTTCTTTCTTGGCCACTGAACAAAGACACCTGACACAGCCAGTTATAGCAAACCAGTGTCTTATGCTGACTGTTTCTCTCCAAGGTAGAGGGGACAAATATGATTCATCAATCCTAAGGAAGATGATGAGACAGACACTGATACCTTCTGATGCAGCCCTCTCTAGATCTCTACTTGAAAAGGGGTGAGGATGGGAATTGACTTCCATCCTCAGATGGAGCAAAACTCCCCATCCAAATGTGACTATCTCCGTTCAAACTGGGCACCTTATTCAAAGGCACCAAGATGGCGTCCCTGAACTCCAGGCTAAAATTTGGCTCAGGCCTCTAATATGCCGGCTGCCCATTACTTCGCACATGATGATTACACAGGCATTTATAAGTATACAGATTGCTGTGTAACGCCTCAGAGATGCTGCACTCCGCCCAGTAAATGCACCGTTCAGTTAATGCTATTGAAATCCAGCTGTAATGAAATGTGCTCTTTCCGTTCTCCCTCCCGCACTTCATTAAGGGTCTGCAGGTTTTCTAGGATGGGGGGGTAGGGTGACGTTCAGGCTCACTCTCGTTTGCATATCGTGTGACATTTTCCCTGACCTTTCCCTGGCATGTTAAAGAGAGGAATAATAAGGTCAGACATGCCCCCCCCGCCTTCACCCCTTCCTGCAGTCCCCCGTCTGTCCTTCACCGCATCCCTCTGTCACCCCTCATCCCTCCATCACCCCCCTCAATCCCTCCCAAAGAGGTGTGCCTCTTCTGCAGCCCCTGAGACACCGACCCGTTTCCCCCTTTTACCCAGCAATTTGTAGCCCCAACTTCCCCTCTGGGGGGTACAGTTTTCTCCCCAGCATTGCATGGAGAGTAATCTTGTAAAGGTTGTGGCTGAAAGGCAGATAGAGCAAATATTGTAAGTGGGGGTAGCACGGGGCTTCTTCGTGGTGCGTCATCACTCATTATGGGCCAGAAGGGGGCGCAAAGGGGAAAGTGGGGCGATAGCTTAAAGCAAGGATCATACCCTAAAATGCTGCTCTAAACATGGGCATAAATTTATTGGGGCCCCCCCAATAAATCAAAACCAGCTAATACAACCCCCCCAATAATCATGTTTCCCCCGTAATGGGTGGGGACCTCAACCCCCCCAATGTTCCAGCCAAACTTCGCCCTTGGCTCTAAATATCCATTTGTATAAATGGGCAATTGTGTAAAGGCACTCATTATTTTCTTCTCTTTGTATAAAGTCTGCTCACTAGATGGGCTGTGGCACTGCACTAGTCCTCATGTTGGGGGGTGCCAGGGAGCCTTCATCCCAGTGGCTCATGATGGACAGCTCCTCCTCCTTTTCCTGGTCCCCAGTCTGGCCCCCAGTCTCTCTAGCCTAATCTTATCCCACCCGCTCAGCACTGAGTGGTACCCCACATCAAGCTCTCCAAGTCAACCTTACGCCAAACTAGTACCAGGTAGGACCCTTTTTATTAGGCACACCAAGCTAGTACCAGGTAGGACCCTTTTTATTAGGCACACCAAGCTAGAACCAGGTAGGACCCTTTTTATTAGGCACACCAAGCTAGTACCAGGTACGGTCCATTTTATTAGGTACACCAAGCTAGTACCAGGTAGGGCCCTTTTTATTAGGCACACCAAGCTAGTACCAGGTAGGACCCATTTTATTAGGTACACCAAGCTAGTACCAGGTAGGACCCTTTTTATTAGGTACACCAAGCTAGTACCAGGTAGGACCCTTTTTATTAGGCACACCAAGCTAGTACCAGGTAGGACCCTTTTTATTAGGTACACCAAGCTAGTACCAGGTAGGGTCCATTTTATTAGGTACACCAAGCTAGTACCAGATAGGACCCTTTTTATTAGGCACACCAAGTTAGTACCAGGTAGGACCCTTTTTATTAGGCACACCAAGCTAGTATAAGGTAGGGTCCATTTTATTAGGTACACCGAGGTAGTACCAGGTAGGACCCTTTTTATTAGGCACACCAAGCTAGTACCAGGTAGAACCCTTTTTATTAGGTACACCAAGCTAGTACCAGGTAGGACCCTTTTTATTAGGCACACCAAGGTAGTACCAGGTAGGGTCCATTTTATTAGGTACACCAAGTTAGTACCAGGTAGGACCCTTTTTATTAGGCACACCAAGTTAGTACCTGGTAAGACCCTTTTTATTAGGCACACCAAGCTAGTACCAGGTAGGACCCTTTTTATTAGGTACACCAAGCTAGTACCAGGTAGGACCCTTTTTATTAGGCACACCAAGCTAGTACCAGGTAGGACCCTTTTTATTAGGCACACCAAGCTAGTACCAGGTAGGGTCCATTTTATTAGGTACACCAAGCTAGTACCAGGTAGGACCCTTTTTATTAGGTACACTAAGCTAGTAGCGGGTAGGACCCACTTTTGCCTCCAAAACTGTTCCCCCCTCCATTCTGTGGCACTTATTGCTGCCCCCTAATGAATACAAACTGTAGTGTAAAATTGAATAGAACAATAACGGCATGGCCTGAAATTCAATAAGTGGAAGGAAATTGGGGTTTTCTACAAGATCAAGCAAGTGAATCTAATCCCCTTAATTACAAGAAAACAAGATGTCTGTCGGTGTTCTCGGTTAGCTGTTCCTGTCTCCAAGCAGATGTTTGTCTTCGTGTTTGCGTGGGTTATTTAGTCCATGTTCATCGGCAGCTGAAAGTAAACAATAATAACACTGTCAGCTGATGTAGTGCGTCTGTAGCACTCTGATTAAATCCATGAAATTAAAAGTGGGGAAGGACAAACTCTGATATCTACGAGGGGGGTGAAATATGGATCACAGTGCTCAAAGACAATCAGCTACGTGCTTCTGGGCGCATGAAACGTCGCTAATTAAACCGGAGACACGCGGATATTAACCACCATCTGGCCTTTACCGCGCCTTCATACGGCAACGAGCGTGGAGCAGAAGTAACTAAATCAAACCGGAGATTTCTCCCCCGTCGGCCATTTCGGGCCACACGCCCTGCCTACAGGTTTCTATGGTGACGGGTGGGAAGGTTGGGGGGGGCTCCCTGAGGCTGAGACGTTTGTGGACGTGGAAAATGGGGCCCTCCTTTGGGGGACCAGCTCTCTCTTGCTGTTTCATTGGCAGAGACCACCTTCCTGCATAATCTATCACGGCTCCAAAGCAAAGAAGAGGTGCCTCTCTCTGTTTCCCGCTCATCCAATAAAACCCTGAGCAGCATCTGGACCAGATGTGTCCTCACCCAGCAACAGCCAAAGCCACTCGCCGGAGGCGGGGATTCCAGCCGAAATGTCCGTCAGAGGTCGACCTCATCCATAAATGATAGCACTCATTTCCGGTCATCTCATTTATACCGGGACGTTTGATTAATCTCCGAGGTGAAGCAGAGTCACCTTCCTTCCAAAATACCCTTTGTTTCCACAGAGCTTTTAACCTTCACAGGCGTCTTCGTGACGAAATGGATGCGGATTATGCTCGTTTTGTCGCGGTCAGCAAAGCAAAACAGTGCTTTTGTAGCAGTGAAGAGTCTGAGTGGGTGAATGCTGGGGGTTGACTTATCTTCTACATATTTATATCTACATACAGTACAAGCCAGGCACAGAGGATGGGACCTTTAGTCACATGTGGTGCAGTTTGGGATGAGGCGATGCTATATGATTGCCGTTTGGGGGTCCAAGACAGAGGTGGCCAGAGGCCACTGGTCTGCCTGTGCTGTCTCTAGCCTCATTTAGCTGCAAGAGAAATGTTGGTTGTGAAGGTGCAATTGTGTCAGTAGGGGACAAAGTATCTAATCATTCAGAAGGGGACTGTCACAGGCTAACTTGCAGAACAAGTTAGAGCTACTGTCCTCGTTTAGCCAGGTGGACACCAGCAGTCAGGGTCAGCCGCACAAACACACCTCCACCCTTCCCCCTGTCCTGTCTTACAGGCATCCCCCGTTTCCCCACATGAGCCCTCTGCTGTATGTGGTGGCTCAATATTTTGCCAAAGCCATCAGATTAAGTTTCCTTCTCCCTGGCTCTCTCACCGCCATGCTCCCTGCTGGCCAGCTGCACACAAAAAAATCAAGTGTTGGCCAGTAACTTCAAGGGATTCACCATAAAGCCGCACGTCAAACATGCTAAAGTGCTGTTTTTTTCACTGCCTATTCTGACACGAGCTCAAAGAAGCCATTATCTGTATGTCAAAATGACCTTTCTTTGGGCCTCTGGTCAAGAGAAACTTGCCTTTTCTTGTCGAGCAGGTGATGGGCAAGCGGAATAGAGACTGAGTGGTTTCTGGTGTTTGGCATCAAGGTGTCCTGTACACAGGTGGGCTCCACTGGTCATTTAGTCCTTCAAAAACACCCTTTAATTGAACAGGAAGCCTATAAGAAAACACTGTCCCTGTATACTGACGAAATTAAATACATGTGCATGATAGATATTATCACCAGAACTTAAGTGACAAGATGGTGATTGCTCTTGGAAATGTCTCCTAAAACTGTGTTGAGGTCACAATACAATATGCTATCCAATGCATTACAAAATATGATTTTGATTATAGCTAGCAATAAAATAACTGCAACTGGAATGTGTGTACAACCGTCAACAAAACGGAACAAAGCATCGGCAAAATCACAGGGCTGCTGAAATAACCAAAGTGCTAATGAACAATTAGCAAGGAAACTGTGGGGATGAAGGAAAATGGAGCCGTTCCTGTCTGGCTTGGATCTCCTGACAAGCACGCAGTGTCTCCTGACCGTGAGGCCGTCTGGGCCACCATGCCAAGCCGGATGAAATTATGGACGTGATGGAAGCTACTCCGTGGTGTTTACTCTTCTTGCAGCCTTTGTCACGAAAGTCCTCCTGGTGATTCTGACATGTGCTGCTTTCCTCCAGTCAGGGCACAGGGGACGGTCAGCTGTGTGAGAGGAATCATCACTGTGATTGTCTCATGCTTACGTCTGTCGTTGGGTGGCTGCTCCGGTGCTCCATTGGGTCTCCTCCTGTGAGATATTTTGGCCGGTGGAAAGAAGAGACTCCTTCCGGTGGTCCTGGGTGGAGGACGTTTTCATACGCTGTATGTCACCCTTGTCAGCTGCTGCCAGTTTATGGCCTAATATGGGCCTGTGTTGTTCATGAACCCCAGTGTCCTTCAGACTGGTGTCTCAAGGCTCTCACATGAATCTGAACAATGAAGGTGATTGACGGCCAAAGTGGGCGGGGCTGTCACTTTCTATAGCTGTCGTGATGCCTTTAGCGTGTGCTGGAGACCACAGCACTCATCACGATCCCACTGGTGAACCACTCCCACAAGGAATGATCTCGGAATGACGGAGATTCATCTGGAACTACCCGTAACTAAGGATCGTGGGCCCCCTTCTGCGTACCACCAAAAAAGTGTGTTAGACGATGGCTTCAGAGCAATAAAGTCATGTCCTTAATGTACTATCAGTATGATTTTTTAATGCTTTGGCTGACTGTAAAAATAAGTGCAAAATATTAAGGTAGCATGAAACCAAACCATCTAAATGAAAGTACATATAAAACGCAAACGCATCTTATAACCAGTGTGAAATGTAAGCAGTGAATTTGGCAAAGCTTAAAACATTAAACAGGGGACTCTGAAATGTTAATGATTCAAATTAAACACACATCCTAAGTTCATCATGAGTCCTGATTTCATGCAGGTAAATCC
This sequence comes from Gnathonemus echidnorhynchus, assembly GCA_026776725.1. NCBI lineage: Eukaryota > Metazoa > Chordata > Actinopteri > Osteoglossiformes > Mormyridae > Gnathonemus > Gnathonemus echidnorhynchus. The sequence continues at coordinate 27,904,119 of JAODJU010000002.1, forward strand.
AAGGACAGGATTAAGGTCTGTGTTATACACTGACAAAAAACAAAAAAACAAAGAACAGATCACTTTGAAAGCTTATAGTCCATTATCTGTGACCTTCATCTGCATGTTTCTCATTAGTCACACTCCTGATGTCTTAATTCGCAAGGCATTATGGGAAAAGATGTCTTTTGTGTCATTTCCACCCCTGACATTGCTGCGCCCTGTTGTCATGTGATTCAGCCATGACTTAGATGACACTGACCTTTTCATCTTCGTGGAGATGGTTACAGCACAGTGTAGCTCTATGTTGTCCGAGACAGCAGTGTACTACCCGTGACTGAACGAACCAGCCAATTACAAAAAATTATACAACATAGGCAGAAAATGTGTCTGATTTCATGAGTTTTATGGTCTTTGCATGGCACCTTAGATATGTGCACATCTACCGCAGCCGCAGACAGTTCCACGGTGACATACACGTCACGTTGTGATGGCTTCATCATTACGTAAGCTCAAGAGCCCAAGATGATCCGACTGTGAATATTACTTAGACAGAACGATGTGCATGCCAGGCAGAAAGCTAATGAGTTTGCTTTAAATGTGGGCCAGGGACCTTCAGGGAGCTTGCTGGATGATTAAATATTGTGCATGCTGTATTTAAACAGGGTGTCTGAAGTCTGGAATCATCCTGCTCAGTTTGACTCTTCAAACACCACACACATGAAATACCTTAGAACAAAGCATTCATAAAAGAATCACTATTTCAGATTCACTAACTTATATAAAGAATAAATGCAGACAGAGAATTAAGCTGGGCGACAGCGTTACTTTGCACCCTCCTGCGTTCAAACTCCATACCCGCTTGGCGTGTGTGTGCAGGTCACATGGTCACATGCTGTGTTTCCTACGGGTGCTACTTGGGATAAGCTCCACCCCCCCCCCCCCCCTCAAAGACAAGGACATAGAAACTGGATGAATAAAAGTGAATCTGGATTTCAAACTTTTGAATTAGCATTGTAGTTATATAATCAGTTATATAATTTCAAATTGAGAACGCGGTCAGACTGGGGTGTGTAAAACACGTTTCACCCTCTGGTAACATATGAATCTAAAAGATTTCTGAGATAGTGGGGCTTTGGTGAGGCACGCAGATAATATAAATATCATTTATATTAGCTATCACAGTATCACCACAGCGGGTTAAATTTCTAAAGAAAGTTATGAGGATAAGCAAATAAAAGATGGATGGGGCCTTTATTTGGATCACAAAGCACTACACATTCATCTTTATACACTCACAAAAGCGTTTTCCTGAAAGGAAACATTACATTGTTCACTGAGTCAGTGCTGCAAACGATGTGGGCTCTGGGAAATAAGCACCGACATTATTATACTCCTAACACAGCAAAGCCCCTAAGAGCCAAAATGTCAGTAATAGATCTTTTCTCTCCCGCACATTCTGGCACTGATGTCACGAATTAGCACAGCTGAAAACTTGTTTAGGCGGCACAGGCAAAGCTAGCTAACGCAGAGATGATGTTGATGATGAAATCCGTGGCATCTTGCGATTCATGGCCCTAAGAGATGCCTCGGCCTGTTGCTGACGCCGTCGGGGTCTCAGCCTTTGACGTGGGAAGGCGCAGCTTCAGGCCGCACAGGCGGTCGGCGGCAGAAGAGGGATGTGGGGACCTGTTTGACCTTGGTGTCACAGCTAAGGGTTCCGCTTTCGAGGTCGGAGGTTAGGATCAGCATCTTGACACAGTCTGCCTGCTCAGCTCCTACAGTATTTTAAACATACTTTCTCCATTTCTCTTGTAGTATTTTTGATGTCTTGCACCAACATCCAACATCACGATTGGCATATAGATAGAGAGGAAGAAATAATGTGCGTAGCGATTAAAGCATTTCATCGCCCAGGCGGGTTTTTGGCAGCCTCTGATTCGGTCGTGCAGTTTGCATGTTCAGTTATGCTTTACCTTAACTGCACCTTCATGACACCTTCATTCTGCATTCATAGATCATTCATAAGCAGCATGTAAGCATACCTTAACATCCTAACATACCTTAATAGCTTTAATATACATTAATAACAAGCATTGTGTGATAATAACAAACATTATAATCGTATGTTTGTTAAGAATGTATAATAAAGCTGTTAAGGTATGTTAGAGTATTAAGGTATAATATGCTGCTTATGAATGTTCTATGACTGCATTATGAAGGTGCACTGAATGTAAGATAGATGCATTAAATGGCATTATGAAGGTGCAGTTAATGTAAAGCATTACTGCATGTTCTTCCCATGCTGTACGGGTTTCCTCTGCATCCTCTGGGTTCCTCCTACAGTCCAGAGACTGCTGTTCGGTGTGCATGTATATGTGTGTATGTGTCTGACATCACGTTCCCCTACCTTGTGCCCTGTGCTGTCTGGGAAAGGCTCCGTCTCTGGATATGTGCTTGGAGAGTGGATGGGTAATAATAATGATGATCGCCGTCATCATCATCATCATCACTGCGGCTTGCTTCTGTCACCTGTGCAATTCCGTCTCATTAAAAGTTTGAATATTCTTCTTGTAATATTAACACATAAAATGAGCTCCTGCTTTCCTTGCAGCCAAAATAACACAGAGGAGGTGAGAGGCGCCGGCAGTAACTGCCATAAAAAAGTGTGAGGAAATGTTTACCTTCTGAAGGCAAAAGAATAACAGCTTTATCTGTTTCAATTAAGGATGAAAGCTGGCCTATTCTCGGCTGCTGTGACGGGACTCCTGTAGGACAGACGGCCCAAGCACAGAGAGAACTGGGAACTGAAACAGCAAGAAAACGTGATGATACACAGGGCAACTAGTTCAGTAATGTTGCCAGGCAACTGCCAACCAGTAGGAGACGAAGTCGGTGAGAGAAAGGGCAACTCATCTGGATCTGGATGATCGCAAAATAATGCCCACTGCTGATTAAAGTTTTTCAAATAGCTTTTACTTAGATTTGAGGTTGAGGGTAAGGCAGGCACGTGAGCAAGCACGAGAGAATTGGCACACATACTTGCACTGGGATGGGGGTTGGGGGCACACACTCCCCAGGAAGGGTAACAGGAGAGACACACTCATTATACCTTACATCAACGTGTTTCACAATCCGATCCTCGCTCCCTCCCTGCACCCTGCTAAACAGTCCACATTTTCGCTCCCTCCCAGCACCCTGCTAAACAGTCCACATTTTCGCTCCCTCCCAGCGCCCTGCTAAACAGTCCACATTTTTGCTCCCTCCCAGCACCCTGATAGACAGTCCACATTTCTGCTCCCTCCCAGCGCCCTGCTAGACAGTCCACATTTCTGCTCCCTCCCAGTGCCCTGATAGACAGTCCACATTTCTGCTCCCTCCCAGCACCCCACCAGGACCTCAGACAGTCCAAGTTTTTGCTCCCTTCTAGCTCCCGGGGGATGGAGCAAAAATGTGGTCTGGGAGTCTCCGATGAACGGGTTGGGAAACATTGCCATAGAGGACCTGCAGAAACAACGACTTGCATGGGTTGCGAGGCTTTGGTCAGCATGATCTTTGTTTCGTATGATGTAACTCATCACCCCCAATAGCCCCTCGAGTGGCCTTGTGGATCCTTCTCCAATCTGGATGGTGGATCTATGACATGGCCTTGTTACACAAAGCCACCTGAGCCCTTTCACAAATATAAAACCAGACTGAAGCATCCTGTCAGTGCGCGGCTCCTGAAGCTCTTTGCTGTGAGATCAGCCGGCTCTTTGCTTAAGAGCCGTTTCAAATACTCACATTTTAAAACAAGTTCCAGAGACATTAGCCTCGTGTAACTTGCTGAATTAAGCAATAAACTGGCACCATATCTGAATTATTTATCACCACTCATCCCATTATTTACATGCATCGCTTCAAAGCATTCTGTGCAATTTAACACATCTATGTAGCATTTAATTTCCCATAGGGATGTAGGTTTAGTGCCCCTCCGAAAAGCACACAGAAATCCCTGACGGGAAGCGATACAGAGTGAGATCAGGGTCTGATCCGCATTAGCATAGGAAAATATTAAAATCAGCACTGCAGCTGGTCTTCTCTTCCAGTTCAGTTCCAAATTATTCCAAACTCATGCTCATTTATATTCAATTAAAAAACACAATAAAATGCAAAAGCTTGCAATTCATCCCAGGACTGCACATTTTGTGGGTGTTATTTACTCTTTTATAAGTTTACAGCAGAAGGTGCAAATTATTTTACCTTTAAAGTTTTGTTTTGTTCATAACTTTCCTGTTCATATGCTTACTTTTTATTTATGTTTAGTTTGTTTGTGGGACAAATATATGTATATACGTACAATGGTACCTCAGAACTCAGACTTAATCCGTTCAGAACTCGGGTTCGAATCCTAAAAAGTTCAAGTTCTGATCAAATTTTCCCCATAAGAAATAATGTAAAACCAATTAATTGGTTCCCGGCCCCAAAAAAATTACACCTAAATATTTTTTTTTTTTAGCATTTAAAGACAAAATGAATAGGACAAAACAAGAACAGCATATACTGTACTAAACACAATTAAGCACATTTATTAAAACAGTAATTTAAAAAAAAAGTAGGAAAATAAATGTATCCAAACAATGTGTAAAGTTAAAAACACTGTGTGCCAACACTGTACGCCGTGTGTAACACTTTTTTCTTAATGGCTTCCAAAACGATAAAGAACGTACCCCAGCACTACCCCAAGCCATGCCCCAACACTGCGCCAACACTAGACTATGCCATGCGGTCTATTGTTTATTTTTATAATTATCTGTATTTGTTAATTTGTTTGTAAATCGCAAACTTTTAGATTGTAACATTTATACAACTATTGCGTAACTTTTTGGTGAGCAATGATAAAGTACAGTGTATTACCTGATATTTTCAATAAAAAAGCACTATCACCAACAAACGATGCTATCACAGCGAATTGGAGGCTGAGACTGAAGCGTTACCCTTTGTTTCTGCTGTGAGACGTGCCGCGTGACTAATTTCCCCGCGCGTACAAGTCGGCCTTCACAGTTTGATCCACATCGAGTTCTATGTAATTTTTTTTCAAATTGGTTGGTTCGACTATTAAGAAATTTGAGTTCTAATGTGTGTGTGTGTGTGTGTGTATATACACACACACACACACAATGTGGCAATTCCAGTTCACCGGATAGAACATGTAAACTCCATACACATGGAGCTGGGGTGGAGACTTGAACCCTACCTGTAGTCCCAGAGAGGTAAGGCAATGGTGCCACCCCCACCCCCTACTCCCTAC
>JAODJU010000002.1:27917409-27939740 GCA_026776725.1 Gnathonemus echidnorhynchus
GGGGGGTAGGTGGCTGGGCGTCTGGCGCCTCACGTTGGCGGTGTAACGTGCCTGACAGACATATGCTCATGATGATCAGGTGTTCCTTAGATACGACTGGAGAAGGTAAAATAAACAATCACCCACACTGAGGTAAAATTGGAGCCAGAGAGCAGCTTCAACACGCCTTCGGGAGAAATGGAAAGTGAAGTAACTGGCATTTTTGTCAGTGTGGATCGTTAAAAGCTGAAGTGCTTCCCTCCACAGGTCGATGACGGGGTGCTCGAATGCAGGATTTCCCAGACAAACGTGGATCCCTTATTAGACCCGGCAGGCCACACTGCACCTTTCCAGGCAGGAAGACAGGAGGAGACAGGAGGCATGGTGCACGGGGACCATGTGACAGGAAGAAGGAATTGTTAGTGGGACGTGAAATGCATTTGGGGAGAGATCGACTGCCTCTTCTGTGTCTCTGGGCTACCCTAGGACTCTGGCCTCCTGCCAGCATCTGGATCCACCATCAGCCATCAGAACAATCTGAACCTGAGTCAGTTCAGCAGAGTCCAGGCAATAAGCCGGTACAGGTACCGGGTACAGCGGCAGCTGATCGGTGCTTTAAACATCATCTGTCTGTCGAGTCAGACTGGAAAATCGCCACTTGACAGATGGACAATCAGCTGAAAGTGCTGCTGCTGAGTGGCTTTATGGGGGAGTGTGGAGGCGGGGCCACTTTCTCCAGTGGGAGACTCGAGCTCCCGCTCCAGGGTTAATCGATTAATTTGACAGCAGAATGGGTGTGCATCCAGCTACAGAAGTCTCTACCTCCATTGTCCTGTTTGTACCTCACTTCATGTCTCTGCCTCCTTTGTCTTGTTTGTACCTCCTGTCTCTGCCTCCTTCCTGCTGTCTCTACCTCACCTCCTGTCTCTACCTCTTTCCTTCTGTCTCTGCCTCCTTCCTCCTGTCTGCACCTCCTTTGTCCTGTCTGTACCTCACATCCTGTCTCTGCCTCCTTTGTCTTGTTTGTACCTCATCTCCTGTCTCTGCCTCCTTCCTGCTGTCTCTACCTCACTTCATGTCTCTACCTCTTTCCTTCTGTCTCTGCCTCCTTCCTCCTGTCTGCACCTCCTTTGTCCTGTCTGCACCTCACATCCTGTCTCTGCCTCCTTCCTCCTGTCTCTACCGCTTTTGTTTTATCTGTACCTCACCTCCTGTATCTACCTCCTTCCTTCTGTCTTTACCTTGGATCCTGTCTCAACCTCCTTCTGATAACCCTATTTAGGGTTCGAGTTAAACCCAGAAAAATTGTACATTATAGGAATGTAAGGCATGTGAGGTTAATCATAATTTAAGATCTTGTTTGAAGGGTAATCACATGTGCTATAAAGTTCTGCTTCTTTAGCCCAATTTTGTTGGGAAGGGCACTATATACAAAAGAAACTGAATTAAGAACAAGATAAAATGAAGGGAGGCAAGGCATTCAGCACCTCCCGGGAAAAGTGTGTTTCTGGTAGGTAAAGACGCCTTATCTCTGCTGTTTGTCAGACAGGAACCACACAGAGGTGACCTTGGACCCGATCCCAGACTCGTTTCTGGATTGAAATGTCCTGCTCCTTTTCTTGGTGTAGGGGGGTGTTGGGGTGGGCGACAGCTCACAAGATTGATATCTGGAGCAGCTCCCCAAACTGCCTCCTTTTGTTTGAGTGGGAGGGGCTTAATTTTCATCCCATCGTCATGGCAATATTGGTGACATCGCACATTGAGGTGTGTGTGGTAGCTGCTGACACGCTGAGCCAGTTCCATCTCGTAGAAAGACGAGTGTGCTGCCCTCCCGTGTTCAATCGATGGTGTCTGCCACACGCCATGCACCCACCTGCGCGTTAAGAGCTGAGCGTTTACGGGGGTGTTTCTGAGCCATACCTCTGATAATCACAGGGGCATCACAAAGATGGAGCCCTTGACAGTAATGTTTTAATGGCGCTGCAAGTGGGACTTGGGCCCACACAAACAGCACCATTTTAGAATGATCAAGGCACAGTTCACAGGCAATAATTATTTCTCTTCTCAGCTCTGGGGACTGTGCTTGAATGACTCACTCTGCCAAAATGGATACCAGACAGACATTCACTTCACTGTGATCATTATTTACCTATTTTGCTGATAAATATGGTCTCTTTCCCTCTCTCTCTCACTCTCTTTCTTTCTCTTTTTCTCCTGTCTTTATCTGTTTCACAAACACACATATACACAATTCACTGGGGAATAAAAGTATGGAAATCATGCTTCGGCTCAATGTCATTTTTACAGAATGCAGAGGAATAAATAGTTTCCCACAGATCAAATAACTTTTTACTGAAGTGTCACTCAGAATCCACCAATGAGATAAAACGCCAACCAGCTCATTCTCAATTCGCCGATCTGCCAGTCATCTCAATGTCAGTCTGCGAATCACATCTGCTGATCTGCCAATCAGCTCATAGCAAACTGCCGAATCAGCTCATTGCACAGCTCCCAATCTGCCAATGGCTAAGTGGGATGCCGGGTGGCGCGCAAAAGGGTGGTAAGATTGGGTAGAGATAGAGCCAGTGACTTGAGCAATAAGGAGAATGTTCGAGGGGTGACTCTTAAGGATTTCCCCCTGGGATCAATAAAGTTAATCTAATCCAATCCAATTTAATTAATGGATCTAGACTGTAGTTTGAGAAGTATGGACTGCCTCTCTAACGACTGGGTGTAGATATGGTAAAGTGAGCTGTGGCTTCAGTGAAATGGATGTGTTTGGGTAAAATGGTTAATGTCTTGAGTGAAATGGGATGTGACGAGTCTGTGGCTTTGGACAAAAGCATGTCCTAAATAGATAAATGTAGAGTAAATGTGACGTCACGAGTGTCCCTACGACCTTGACCAGGATGAGGTAAGATGGATTGGAGAGAAAGCCACCTACCGGTTCATGAGAATTTAAACAAAAATGAAGTTATGACAATAACTCATTATTTCGTCATTCCATTATAAAGTTTTAGCATAAATCCCCGAGAATCACCATTTTAATTCGGGCTGCTTTGCGTTTCGGCGCTGTTGACGTCGTCTGAATGCTGTGCTTGTTTGTGCGTCTTTTTTTATTACACGATGCTAAACGCCGCGCCGCGATGTAAATGCGACGCGGGTTTCCCTCGCCTCTCTCCGTTATCCATTAGCATAATGCGCCGCCGGTGCGGCCAGCCCGCCGCGTCATTATCCCATTAACCCGAGCCGCCATGCGAAACGGCGCCACCCAGCAGCCGCGGGGAGCCGAGGGCATCACCGGCGACCGATACTGACACCGCCTGCACTTAATTAGGGGTTTAAAAAACGATGCATGTCGCAAATCAAATAAAATATTTTTTTTCTTTGCCATTAGTTGTTTTTCTTTCAGGTTTATCTGTATAAACGATTTAAATATTTATCGTTAAATAGAGCTTACATGTTGAGCACAAAACAAGCATCAAGAACTTGAGGTTCATGTCCATCTTTCCTTTTATTGTGCCCGTCGAACTGTCAGATTCTCTACAGACGGAGCCGAACATCACTGATCTCCCGCCTCATTATGCCTCTTCCCTTGGCGCCAACCTGCCCCCCCCAAAAAAACATTTCTTCATATTAAAGTTTAAAAGAGCTCGTCTCCATGTGGGTGCAGGTCTGAACTTTGCCTAATTGCTGCAGGCTAAAAGCTCACCGGTAGGCAGCTCATATATTTCGGGGAGAAACAGGAGCTCATCCAAAAGGCAATGAGATTTTTAGCAACTCACCATTAAAAGACTGTGATGTATATAAGCAAATGAACCATTTTCTCGCCATCTTCTCTGGTGCTGGGGTCAGGAGTACAACCTTCTCTGCTGCGACCAAAATCCCATTTGGAGAGCATGCGAGCTGAACTCAATGAGCAGAGTTGGGATTCAAACCCACTGACCCACCAGACCACCCATGAAGCGTTGGGGCTCAGAACATTAGACAGTTTACCATCGCACTGGCATTCATCTTTAGAGCAACAAAAATGTAAACTTGCTTATTTTGCAATGAATAATGACCTTCTGAGCCACATTAATTGATGCACAGTGCAAATACTAATTATGGTGTGCAGAAAGAGCCAAATATGTACTTATTTTGAGTCGTAAATCATTAGGGTGTCACGTAATGAAGCAATAATTAAGATGGGGTGGCATACTTTTCAGTAAATTGTTACTGATTACCGATGTTTCAGTCCATTATCCGGAATTGCATTGCCTGTCCTCCTTGACGTTAACTGGCCATTGATTACAGGGCCTGATGGTTTCTCTCAGCCATCTGCCCCTGGTCGTCCATCTCGTTCATGCTCTCGGGAACGGACGCTAACTAAAAGGTTTTCCGCTTTAGCTACAGTCAGGGTTGGAGCTACTCAGAGGTTGCATGTGTACACAGTATAAATAAATAGAAATTGCTAGCTAAAGGCAAGCACTGGTCATCATAGATGTATCTCCAGGTCTTCAGGTGTTTCCATCTCAAACATTTAGGCTGAGATGAGAAGAAATTGTATCTGTTCCTGCTTTCCCGGGTTATTTGTATGAGTCTCACAGCCTGGTCCTGAGTAGGGTGTTTGCCAGGCTCTCCTACCTGTGCTGTGAGCCTTTGTAGTCATTGTTTGTCTTTCTACACCTCGCCATCTTTTCATTCATTTTCGTGTGTTTGTCTTTTGTCTCTTTCCCTGTCCCTGTTCCCATGTTCCCTGTGTCTGCCGGTTCTCTCGTGGGGGCCACTATTAAACTGCCAGGCTTTAAATTGGGCTTTGGCATGCAGAACTATGGGAGCTTCAAGGTTCCCTGGCTGCTGATGGGACACAAATTTTGCCGTGGGCCGGACCTGGTCTCAAGTGGCTAGAGGCAGGAACAGTATCCCATCGTTCATGGGAGCAACACCACTCATGTCCATCACCGAGGGCTGTGCTCAGCATATGATGTTGGAGGTCAGACTCCTGGGGTGAGTTCACGGTTCACTCCAGCCAGAATTTGAGGAACTGGGATGGGTCTGAAAATGGATGTGTAGGGCAGCCAACTGGGCCACAACCAGCGGAAGTCGGGCGCATGATGAATCCAGCAACTACGTGATCCTAGAGTGAAGATGCCAACGAGGACTATAAGTTTGCCCACAGTGGGAGACGGCTGAACAGATGGATTTGTTTGAGTGTTTGGGTGAAGGTGGTGCTGTTCTGTTCAAAAACACTCAACGTTGTAGGAATCGGTCTGTGAAACACAAGATGCTGATGGGATTTTGAGCTGATTTTACCTCCCCTTCCGCATCCAGGAGAAGCTCTTTAAACCTCAACCATACCTGCAAGCTCTTCTTGTGGGTCGCACCACAGGAGGCATCCAAGACGAGAAGAAGGGGGCGATGGGGTTCTTCACAACTTAGACGCCTGCAGGTAATCTCCTGCTCCCATGCAATGTAGAGATTGATAAGGGAGGACCGCTGGACTCACAGATGGCCTTACGGGACAGGAAGGGGTCATAGGGGCTGGCCAATGCAGCTGGGACCATGTCTAAGGGCATGTGATGCCTACCTCACGAGGGGCGATTTCAGAAGGCGGGGGCTTTAGGGAGAGATGTGTGGGGGAATTGCTTCTGTTGAATTCTCCTGAAGTTACTTATTGAGGTTGGAAATGACAGTGCTGAGGAGCACATGGATGAGATTTTCTGTCCCCATGATGGACAGAAGCAGTCTGATAAGAGCAGAATCACGCTGGTCAAAATGCAGCAGTGCCCTCTGCCTTTCGCTTTATGTGTATTTGGTGTCTATGTCCTGAGGTTTCAGTGCACAAGCTCTTCTCCTAAGTGACTTACGCATCGCTGGAATGAGCGGAATGATCCATCTTGGGACTTACATGGGGGTGGCACACTATCACCATAGTGGAGTAATATTTGTTTGCGAGTGCGTACTGCTGCCCAGGCCTGAGAGAGTTATAGCATGCTGTGAAAGCAAATGTTGAATAAGGATTAAATTTAAATCTACTGGGAGAAATGGAGAAAGCCTCCCAGTTCTATAAATGCCCCCCAGTTACCCCATTGTTAGATTCCTTTGGCTCTCAAAGCCATGTAAGTACCTGCAGCTGATTATAGCATGGACCTCTCATGCTGGATGCCAACCATATAATGAACTGTGCAACCCATAAGCACATAAACTCAATTTTGCATGCAATGAATATATTTTATTGAGCCACTCATGCGCTCATACAGTGCATGACATGCACTAAACATGAATAAACAATCTGAACAAAAATATGTTTCCCGCAAAATTAATGGCCAATCCATGCCAGAATTAAATGCAATAATCTCAGGCAATTTAAACAAAACACGAATCCTACTCAAATGTTCATGTTAATGAGAAGGTTGTTGTTTGGCTTCAATAAGAAGTGGAGTAGTCATTTTCAATCTGACCATCACAGACACCCTAAGACCCATTGACAGACCCCTGCACTAATCCATCTCGATTTGTAAATCAAGATATAAAATTATGTATTGCATCCTGGGAAACTTTGTGTGTGTGTATGTGTGGTGGTGGGGGGGGGGGGGGTTCATAGCTTGGCTGAGTACTTATGGGGACGTCCTTCCTGCACAGGGGGCTGGAAGCTATCAGCCAGGGTTCAAAGAATTTTTACCATTAGTCATTTTATATGGATACTATTTGTTCTGTTCACTCTAGTATAACAGTGTTTGTTGGGGGGTGGGGGAGTGGGGGTGTATCAGTGGTGCCTAGTGGGGTGATCCCCTGACTCTCAAGGAACCTCCTTTAAGGACACACCTGTTTCCTCACCCTGAGTATTGACTGACAGATCGTCAAGTGATCGATGGGATGACAATGCAGGAATGGAATAGAAGATACATGTCAACGATCAGGCTGGTCTCCAGCCATCTTGTTTGTGCCCGAATGGAAGTGGCCGAGTCAGAGGGTCATGCCCTACCTCAGGTTACCTATAAACCGGCACAGTATGTACGAGTCTTTGTTCAGTCTTGTTACACTTCATGAGTGGTCAAGTCTGCATTCATTTCCCTCGAGTCTTTCATACCTATTCTGTCTTTGGCATATTTGCTTTATTTCATTTTAATTCCTCGTGTTTCCTCATCACCTTTGTCCTCCGTCTCATTACCTATGGTGGCCGAGAAAGCCCAATGCGATTCAAAATAAAAACGAGAAAGCCCAATGCGATTCAAAATAAAAACGAGAAAGCCCAATGAGATTCAAAATAAAAACGAGAAAGCCCAATGCGATTCCAAATGAAGAAACGCGCGTCTAATAGAAAAACTCACTGCAAAGCAACAAAAGATATTATCCGAGTTCGTAATGCATGTGCAAACACACTGCAAATTCATAGACGCTGCACAAATTCATAAAACAACAAGACGGCAACACATGCGAAACACATTTTACAAACGCGCTGCACATTTACAGAAGCGCTGCAAATACAGAACGCAACTGCAACTTCGGAAACGTGCTGCAAATAGCCACAACCCAACTTGCAACTTTGCCGCGTTTTTCTATTAGACGTGCGTTTCTTTATTTTGCATTGCATTGGGCTTTCTCAGCCACTGCAATTACCACTGCGCTCTTCACTGGCACCTCTATTCTCCATAGTCTCCGACTACTGTTCCACTTTCATTAAAAAATATGTATAGATTTTCTACTCCATCACTTATTATTCATCCATCCATCCATCCATCCATCCATCTCATAACCACTTGTGCATGTTATTATCATTCACACGTATATTCTTTTTTTTTTTTTTTTTAATGTGTCCTGTCCGGCAGAATAATGGTCTGAATGCACTGCTGTGTCAGACATATTTGCTTTACCATGAGGGGCTCTACAGACTCTGTATAGGCCCTTCATGTTGGTCAATTTCACACACGTGTATTCTTCTGAGTGAGGCAGCCGCAGATTGTGAAGGGATGTCCTTATTTGTCGGCTGACCTTCAGGATGCCTGACCGCGATCTTTGGGGATTTCCATAAAAAAACGCAGATGATCTGCAGAGTGAATATTTTTCCCCCCGTCATAAGTGTACAACCAGGCCAGAGAGTTCCATAGAAAAACAGATAAATGTAATATATTACCCAGCCCCCGGGATGGCATCGCGATGTATCGCTCGGCCGAGCCGATGCATCTTTTCTCCTGAGCAAAAGGACAAATTGAGTCCAGCAAAGGGCGAGGGGGCCTTCCCGTCCCAGCGGGTTGGGGTGGGAGCAGGGGAGGCAAGGTGATGTAAGATTTACACTACAAACGCGTGGGCCTGGCGTTTTTTAAATCTCTCCTGGTGATGCTTTCGGAGATAAACTTTCCTGCTCCTGGCCTCGGCTCAGTTTTTCCCAGTTGGAAGTGCGTGACAGGAAAAGTGCAGCTTGTCACTCCTCCCAGGGGGCGCCACTCCTCCCTTGCACTGGAGCAGTATATCTTGTCTTTCCACATTGTGGACAACCCCGCAGGGAAGGTTGTCCCGCACCATACGTAGAGACTAAGAGCTACATAAAGACTAGACGCCTAGACACCGATGTCCTTCTTAACCATCAAAACGTGTTTCCTTTCCCTGATTGGCGTTGGACCTTTTAAAAACCCAGCGTTTAATGTCTCTTTAGTTTATCTTCCACACATCCCAGTAGGTTCTATAGTTTAGTTTCCATACATGCCAATATTAGCTACTGTCACCAGTAACTATGCAGCTGATGTTTGCTAACTGTATTTGTTCCTCTTGGATCTTAAATAGAGATCTGCTCCAATGCTTCAGAGCTGGGTGAAGCCCGAACCTTCATCTGGAGGCTTGGTCACACCCCCCACTGATGTTTTTTGAGAGCTTTGATGGTGTGGAAGATCTGAGCCATGGTTTGATTGGACCTACAGTCATGTCTGTAAGGCTGTGCTAATAAGAAACTGATTTAACGAGAGTTTGAGCCTGATTACAGCTGCCAGTCTCCAAATGCCTGACGTTCTGTCATTTACACCCTAACTTTTGTAGGATAGTTTTAAGTAGTTAATAGTCCAGTAGGAAAGGGTTGGTTTTACTCAAATTTACAGCCCTCAGGCAACAATGGATTATTAGATACTCTAGTAATGTATCGTAAAATTGCTTGGAGATTACCAAAGGGCATTAGTGAGTTTTTTTCAGATGACTGCATGGGCAGACACTTCATATACTACAAACCACTGAGCGTAAGGCGATTACAGGGCTAATTCTGATTATTGTATTAATTGCTGTGAAGTTCATTAGACTGCAGAGGGAAGGTCACCGAACTCCACTGGGAGTCAAAGCTGCAGATTTACTGTATATCTGATTGGCTTCTTATGAATTAGCGCTTGCAGCTTAGCTCAGGATAATAGTTTTGTAAATCTATATACACAGTCACTTTAGAGATAGTGCCTAGGCTTTGTTATTTCTGGTGTTCAGCAGAAGATAGGTTCAGCCTCTCAGTGCAATAAACGCGTTTTTTTGTATTAAAGAGACAAGATTGAGTTTAAAAAAGGCAAAGCTGAATAGCTTTTTTGCGTCTAAATGTCCAGGCTAAGATCTTCTCCGGACTGGAAGGCCTGTGGTTTGATTTCTTTATGGTTATGGTGGTCAGGATTGCAGGCTGCGGATTGTTTTAATAATGGCTTCACACTGACCCACCTGTTCCAGAATAATCTGTGAGCCAGGCTAACGATTTCTTCATAAGTTCTCCACATCCGCGGCATCTCAGAAGCACAGACACTGTTCAGGTCTCCTGTCTGATCCGCTCACCGCGTTCCGTCCAGGGATGTTGCGGTCTTCATATTCCAACAGGGAGCTGTGCGTGACTCGCCTGGTCCTTTCCTCCTATGACCTGGGAAAAACTTGCCTCAATTCGCTATAAAAGAGACCTGCATGTTGGGTTAAGAACAACTGAAGCCAAACAGAACTGTTTTTAGTGTAAATGCACCCTGTATGAAACACTATTTGAGGTGGCACAGAGTCATGGCCTCACAGCTCAACGTGTGGGAGATGTTCATAAGCTCCTCCTCCAGGTTCTCTGGGTTCCTTGTGGGACAGCTTGCCGTTCATGTGAACGGCGTATGTTCCCTCTGCTCAGCTACTGTTCGGACCTCATGGGGCGGCCTGGAGGACCACTGAGGCCCTGCCCTGCATCAGCGGTTCTGGGAAATGACTGAATTTATCGAATGAATGATTCATTAATGGTTGATGTTAGACAGTCGACCCAAGCGGAACGAAAAGAGCCCACTCAGCCAACAGTGAGGATGGGTTTGACTTCTGATGAACCTCTGACGATTAACGTCTGCCTTATGCTGGAGCAGCCCTCCAGAAAGGGTCCCGGGAGGTCGCTGTACGCGGAAGTTAGCATTACACAATGTAACACCTCATCAAACTGCTCTTTCATAACCAAGCAGCACAGACTTCCCTGTTCAAAGCCGGTGTGACATCTACAGAAGTTGGAAGCTGTTACTCTTCAAACATGAACTTGAGCTCTATGGGACATCAAAGCGTTTCCGTGAGAATCAGAGCTACGGAGGAGCGTTCTTAGGACACGAGGAGCATCGGCGAGCTGCGGAAGGTCTGCTCTCAGTTCTCTGCTTGGGAAGTGACTGCACCCAGGATGAGGTCAATCACCTACGTCACAGAGAATCTGCTTGTTGCTTCAGGGAGCACCATAAACCCAGGGGCAGGTTTCCCTCTCCTCCAAAAAAAACGTTTCAAAAACTAAATAAATAGCTAGTGAGCAGAGTCAGAAGATCATAGCAGAACATGCTGCTTCAGCAACTCCTAAATATGGGGAGCATTTATTTAACATTTACTGTTGTGGCTATTTGTGGCCAACAGGGGTCCCCCAAACCTCAGGGGCCCCATGCAAATGGATAGCTTGAGTGCTGACAAATGCAGCCACTGCCTTAGATCTATCATCCTATCATGGGCCTGCTGCTCTATATAAAAATTAACTGCTATTCATTTCATTTTAGATCCTCAGAACTCGAGAAGTATTTCTGAAGATCTCGATGTAAATCTCTTTTAAATTATGCCAGTTATATAAGTTTATATCTCATAAATATGGAGCTTACCCATGTGTCCATGAGTTCCTCGACCAAGGTACACGCTATCGTACTTATTCGATGAACCCTCCATTTCTGCAAAACATACATCGTTGAAATACAGGATGTGTGTCCCCTGAAGGGGCCCAGGTCCTTTGAAGCCATTCGCCGAGAGGAGAACCACGAAATAAATTAATAAAGGAAGCCATGGGGAGCGTTATCTGACAAAGAAAAAACACACACACAACAAAATCTCTTTAATAACGCATGAGGCACTTGAGGGACTGGAGAAGGTGAGAAAGAAGAGAGGAGGAGGGGAGCAGCGCACGGCTCCCCGAGGAGGAGGGAAGCGAGTGCAGGGGGGGGCGTGATCTATTCGATTGGAAACGGCAGCCTTTTGCAAAGCCCCACGGGCAGCTGGGCAAAGCCAGCCGTCCATCAATGACCAGGAGAAGCTCGATTTGGCTTTCTGCTCAGGTTCTGGAGGAATCATCAAAATGAAACTCATATGCATGTTCAGGATTCCAGCAGCTGCTGCAGAACTCACCTTTGCCCTGGTCTTGCACTATTATTACGCAAAGATCTGGTTTGTGAGGCGTTACTATGAAAAGATCAGCTTTAATAAAAAGTACTCCTCTCCAGGCCTTACTCTATACCGTGGTTAGAAGATGGATGGATGGATAGATGGATGGATTGAATAATAATAATAATAATAAACTTTTCCTACTGACTCAGTGACTTCCAGTGAACCAGTGTGCAGTCTGGAACTGCATGTGGTATTGTGACGCAACTTGTTGAACTTTGACCTCTCTGCGCCGGTTTCATAATTGCGTGGGCCAGATGGCCAGCTTGCCTATAGTAGGAACAATTTTGAAAGCGCTGTGCGCTCTAGCTTACGCCAGCTTGCGACGTTACTCTTCAGTGCCACCTGCAGGGTGGAGAACGCAACAGCCTCCTCCCCAACCACCCCTGAACTCTAGCTCTGGGTGTAGAAATCTGGAGTCTTACCTGGGGTGTTCTCTGGGTGTGTGCTGCTTGAGGGTGTGAGGATGTATGTATGTATTGAGGGGGGTGGGGGGTTTGGCAACCAGGTAATTATGAAGCAGGGAGTTTCCCCCGTAATTCCCACATCTTTGGGGCATTTCCAGAGTTCAAAAACCTTTTATGAATTCTGTCCCTGGCTCAAGTTCCACTAACAAGTAGTGTAACGGCAGAGAATTAAAATAACCCCCTCCCCCCATCCTAGTAGGGGTTAACCTTGGGTGGGTAATGGAGGCCGGATTTCATGGAGCCCAAGGTCTCGAGGTGGTCCTGCCCTTGAACACCAGGCACAGAAAGCCCCCTGGACACATGTTACCATGTGTGCGCCTCCCCCATCCTGTCAATCTGGGAGGTGGAAAATAATATACTCACCCGTGAACCCATTACGAGGGTGACATTTGTGCCTGGTTATAGGATTTCAGCAACTGTAAAGACTCTCCAAAACACCGTTCCAGCTAAACTGACGTTTAACAGCTGCTCTGACATCACCTGCAAATCTGTCTCTTGTATGCAAGGAGACTGAGTGGTTACGGTAATAGCTTGATAGTACATTGCGGTCTGTATGCATGGGTTTGAATCCTTTTCTTGTCAGGGAAGAAATAAATTTTATCTGATATCACTACCTGCAAAGAACTAGCAAAGAAAAAATAATAAAGTAATCTGCCAGACAGTAGCTGGCCCAGGTCAGTATTGAAAACAGGAGGTTGGACAGTAATCCTCGATCCTCCGCCTTTATCTGGCTCCTTCTAATGATGAAACATCACCCTCAGCCATCATCACCCTCACGCTGAGGCCCGGCCTCCTTGACATGCTGAAATGCCAGCACCGCGCCCCCAGAGCGCACCATGTGATGTGGTGTCATTAAACTGGCACGCTGGACGTTGCCCATCTGCCGCTTTTCATGCCTGGCCTTAAAATAAAGGCCTTAATCAGATCCCTCCCCGTCAGTCCTGGGAATTTGTCACTTATAACATGGGACCCTCTATATACCCGCGCTGGGTAGGATGCTCGTTTGACCAATGGATGTGTAGAATTTAACTAGCACTAATTGTCCTACTTTACTGGTAATTTAACCCAAAAAGAGTACCTTTGCTGGACACTGCTGGGAGTATCAGAGGCTAAAATCCCTGGACTTTGACCTGTTTACCCCATTGTGATTTTTCGTGCGAGCTTTATGAAATCGCCCTTGAGCACTGAGAGGTCACCATTACTCACTTCAGTTTGATTCATCGTTATACCCAAAGCACCATTAATAATCCTAAAGATCTATTTTAAGCGGTGATTGTGCAGGCTCCCTGTTTTGGGTGTTTTCTGTGTTCGCTGTGAAGCAGCATGTGATGATCACCTCTGGAACCCGCATCTCACCCGCCACGAGCCGGCAGGGAGGGGCATGATCTCTGAATGCCACCGTGCCAATGGAATGGATCTGAATGCCAATTCAGAGAGGAAAGCCTCTCTCCTTTCCAGGTGTAGAAGCCAGTGTTGCCAGGGCTGCTGTACAGGAACCCTGCTCCAAAGGGACGTGGCTCGCAGAGTTTTTGTTAAGGAGACAGCATATGCATATTTGCACGCATTCTCTGGGTGCTTTATGTTTCATGCTAGCGTCAAGATAATGGAGAGCATTACTCCCAGTGGATGTTCCATGTTATGATGATTTATATGCAAGGAATTCTGTTGATGAACATTCCTGCTGGCACATTCCTGCCAGGGTGCTTCTGACGGTGCATTCCTTATGGGGCATTCCTGGTGGGGCATTCCTGCCAACGTGTCCCTGATGGGGCATTCCTGCCAGTGTGTCCCTGATGGGACATTCCTGCCAGTGTGTTCCTGATGGGACATTCCTGCCAGTGTGTTCCTGATGGGACATTCCTGCCAGTGTGTTCCTGATGGGGCATTCCTGCCAGTGTATTTCTGATGCTGTGCTCCTGATGCTGTGTTCCTGCCAGCAGATTTCTGACAGGGCATTCATAATGCACTGTTTCTGACTCAGTGCTCTTGCCGACAAGGTCCTGATGCCATGTTCCTGCTAGGGTGTTCAGTTCAATTCAGTTCAGTTTTATTTGTATAACGCATTTTCACAACATTACATTGTCTCAAAGCACTTTACATTATCCTTTCCCAAAGCCCCCAGTGAGCAAGCCAGAGGCAACAGTGGCAAAGAAAAACTCCTTAGAAGGAAGAAACCTTGGGAGGAACCAGACTCAAAGGGGGAGCCCATCCTCCAGGGGCTGACAGAGGAAGTCAAATTAACAAAGTCCTATTATAAGCTTCAATTTACATTCAGTCTGGGTGTAAATGCAGAATCACTGACAGCAGGGCGGGCAGGAGAGATGTAACAGGCAGGAGGGCGGGCAAGCAGCAGGGGAGACAGGATATCCTGATTTTTTTGGGTCTCCAGGCAGCACACCCCAGGAGGGGTGCATTAGCCAAAGCAGGGGAGATTAGAGGCAGTGCAAAGAGTTAGATATGTGCAGTATGTAAGCTCCAGCAGATATGGCTGTGCATGGAGGGAGAGGCAAGTGGGAGTTCAGGCATTGGGAGTCCCTGAACATCAACACTCCAATTCCTCAAGGGAGTGTGAAGCTAGAGTGACAGACCAGTTCAGTTCATCCAAAGTCAATGGCACCGATCCCCACCCAGCTCTACACCTCACACTATAGGCCTAACTGGGAGTGAGCAGATACATAGAGCTAGAACTAGAGTCCCTATAAGAAGTGTGTTTTTAGTCTAGACATTTTAGTCTTGAGAGTGAGCCTGAATCTCGCACATCTGCTGAAAGGCTATTCCACAGCTGCAGTGCTCTGTAGGAGAATGTTCTACAGCTTTCCATAGTCCTTTCTACTCTAGGTACTGATAGATATCCTGCTCCTGGAAATGGAAGCAAGCAAGGATGGGTGTATGTAACTAGATGTCTCTAAGATATTCTGATGCAAGGCCACTCAGTGCTTTATGAGTTAACATCCAATATTTAACTGGAAACCAGTGAAGGGAGCATAGAATAGGGCTTACTGTATATGATCACATGTTTTAGTTTTTTTAAGAACTCTGGCTGCTGCATTTTGTATCAGCTGAAGTTTATTTAAGGATCCAAATGGATAACCAGAAAAGAGAGCATTATAGTAGTCCAGCCTAGAAGCTATAAAGGCATGGATTAGTTTTGCTGAATCATGGAAGATGGAAATCTTCTCAAGCTTGGCTGTGTTCCGTAGATAGTAGAGCGCAATTCTAGTGGTAGTTCTCATATGAACATCAAAACGTAGTCAACAAGGACACCAAGGTCCCTGACCACTGTGATAGGCTGAATAGGAAGACCACCAAGGTTGAGGTTGTCACACTTACTCCAAGCAGCCTTAGGGCCAACTAGCAGAACTTCCATTTTCTCTGTGTTTAGCATATTGGAATGTCTTCTAAGCCAGAGACCTTCATCTGCTTGGATGTATATAACTGTATGTCATCACCATAACCAAAGAAACTTAACACTACGATTTCTAATAATGTTACCAAGTGGTAGCATATATAAAGTGAACAATAGCGGGCCCAGGACTGATCCCTGTGGGACACCATAGTTAACTCTGGGTTTAGAGGTTCTGTTATTCACATGAACAAACTGATAATGATCAGTTAATTAAGAGTGAATCCAAGAGAGAGCTGTCCCCTTAATACCGACTACAGATTCCAGCCAGTCCAAGAGAATATTATGGCCCAGAATATCAAATGCTCATAAAAACGCTAACAATAGTAACACCAACAAAGATATACAGCCACAATCAAAGCCATAAGCAATTCATTCATTACTTTTTCTACTGCTGTTTCTGAGCTACAATATGGTCTGAATGCAAACCGAAATAATTAGAGATTGTTTCTTTGTAGGAAGGAAGACAGCTGATGAACAATAACTTTTTCCAAAATCTTTGAAATAAAAGGCAGATTTGAGATAGGTCTATAATTTCCTAGATCACTAGATTCAAGATTTGGTTTCTTGAGATTAGGTCTAATAACAGCAATTTCAAAAAGTTTTGGAACATATCCAAGCCTAAGAGACGAGTTTAACAGGGTAGTGCTAATCAGTGGTACAAGTTTAGTACAAGTTTAGTAGTTTATTAGTGAAAAAGGCAAGAAGAAGTTTTGCAGGAGGAAATTAAATTCAAAAGTTCTGCTTGTTTCATGTGAAGAAAGATTAAAATGTGTTATTATTAGTAGTAATGGGACTAGCAGAAGACTAGTATCTGTATGTAGCTACAGATTAAAAGTGTAATAAAGTCAGTGCGTTCCTAACAAAGTGACCCTGACACTGCATTCTTGACATCATATTCCCAATGGGACATTCCTGATGCCATGTTCCTGGAGGGGCATTCCTGATGGCAGGTCCCTGAGGGGCATTCCTGATGGCAGGTCCCTGAGGGGCATTCCTGATGGCATGTTCCTGGTGGGGCATTCCTGATGGCAGGTTCCTAATGGGTCATTCCTGGTGGCATGTTCCTGGTGGGGCATTCCTGATGTCGGGTTCCTGGTGGGGCATTCCTGATGGCATGTTCCTGATGGGACATTCCTGATGGCATGTTCCTGGTGGGGCATTCCTGATGGCAGGTTCCTGATGGGACATTCCTGATGGCAGGTTCCTGAGGGGGCATTCCTGATGGCATGTTCCTGGTGGGGCATTCCTGATGGCAGGTTCCTGATGGGTCATTCCTGATGGCATGTTCCTGGTGGGGCATTCCTGATGGTATGTTCCTGAGGGGGCATTCCTGATGGCATATTCCTGGTGGGACATTCCTGATGGCAGGTTCCTGAGGGGGCATTCCTGATAGCAGGTTCCTGATGGGACATTCCTGATGGCAGGTTCCTGAGGGGGCATTCCTGATAGCAGGTTCCTGATGGGACATTCCTGATGGCAGGTTCCTGAGGGGGCATTCCTGATGGCAGGTTCCTGATGCTGCCTTCCCGACGGAGTGTCTCTGATGGCATGTTTATTAGCACGAATGTCTAGGGAGAGGGTATCAGGAAAAGATGTCACCTGGGCAAGACCATGAGCAGTGGCCTTAATCCCAGCTGCCAGAGGTCAGCCAGATGCAGGCAGACCCTGATCCCTTGCCAAAGCTTTCCTCTCTGACATCACTGTGGACAAAGGAAACTGCTAAATAAGTCTCCCCCCTTAACCGCTATCTCTCAGCTTCTCTCCCCCAGCTGTCTTTATGAACACGTCTCCACTCGACAAATTCACGCCCAACGCCGCGGCACTAATTAGCAGTTTACACTGTCTAAGATGAAGAATTACGGAGCTGTTCAGAAACACCGGCTGCCGTTTTTAAGGACGTGATGTCTGACGGCGAGCCTGATGGGATCATATCAACCTGCAGACATCCAGCAGAGCAGGAAGAAGCTTGGAACCACATACTGAGACACAGGGACACAGGAACCAGAGAGATGGACCTCACAATATATTATTTGGCTTCATCCATCCACCCAGAACACAGACATTTTTAATTTAAATTATTAAGTCCCCCCCCCCCAATATCAAACATATCAAACTCTCTCTTGCTGATACAACAGAATTACTGTCCATATGCTGCAGATCCCTTATCAGCTGCTCTGAATGCAGGTGAATGTAATCTGAAAAAGATCTACAGATTAACTTTCATGCAACTGTAACAGTCCTGAATCTTTATATCCTAACCACGATATTCTCATAATTAAAAATGCCTCAGTGTAATTACAAATAGCCTTTGTCTTGCAATGATACTCTGAGCAAAGGGAAAATCGCTGTAGACTTGAAGTTACATCATGCTGTGTTACCTCTCCGTGAAATAATGTCCGCGCAAAATCATAAAGTTGGCTTAAGCCCAGCCAGAAAATCACATACACGGGAATATCTATAGGCACAAATCAGCGCATGGCAGAGAGCGGTGCTTCCAGACACTGTTTTGCATGAATAACTCCTTCCTGCCTTATCGCCGACGCCGCTGCCTGGCTCTGGTGCAGCCATCACTGCACCGAATCCCGGGACCCCAATCTCAGAAAGCGGGCCACCAAAATGAGATTCATCTTAAGACGAAGAATGGATGTTGAAAAAATGTGAACAGAATGGCAGGTTCAATCTCTAGGTATATCCCATGTATGCAATAATGCAATGTACCCAAAAAATCTTAATCATTCAACACATGCCTGCGAGCAAAATGGAAAATTGTAACAATGATTGAGTAGCTTTAGAAATACTAATAAGCAAAGTAAGTGAAACAGCAGTATAGAAGCTAATATTGATAAGCACTTAAAGCAGCATTTTAGCTTGGCTGCATTCCTGAAGATAAGGCCCATGTGTCCTGAGGATTGGGGAGATGGAGCGGGACCCCTTATTTGGGGTTGAACACCGGACTGCTTCTGGGGTCAGAGATGGACATTACGAGTAACATCTGTGAGACAGGGACACAGATGATTTTTGTGCCAACAGTTCCTGTTCTGAGACACCACAGCGGTAAAAACGCAGTCAAAACAGTGCATTCTGTCCCTCATGGCAAATGTGGGTGTGGGTGATGGGTCACTTAGTACAAAGTGACCTGGGGATCTGAGGGGTGGATATCTTAGTTAACATAAAGCTTTGAGCTGATTAAACATACATGTGCACCACAGACCTGGGTGTTGTTAGGAGGAGTCCAGCATAGTGACATCCGCTGTCATGCAATGTCCATGCCGATGGAAATCAGCGTTTTGGTGGGTCGGGGAGTAAATGTGAAAGTCTGCTGGGAATTTTAGTGCACTAGGTGGGCAGAGGTATCGCACAGTGATGGGGGTCTTGGGGGTAGTAGCAACAGTAAAAGCAGACCCCGGGCGGGAGGGGGGGGTACGTGTTTTCAGGGGAACCTGTTTTCCGTAGCCACACTTAAATTATAGATCATTTTGCTGAAATTTCTTGCTTGGAATAACATTCCTGTTGTTCTATTTTAAATGAAAGACAAAGCTACATGAGAAAAGAAAACTTAAAAACAGTCGATGCACTGAACAAAATGACAGATATGAAAGTTAAAGTCTGTATCTGACAATTTGGAAACATGAAACATGAAACAAAAAAGCAATAGTTTATAATTTTTTAGCATGCAAATGTTGGGTGTACTCTTGAGTACTCTTAGGCAGAAATATTTGTACTATTTTCTGTTTGTTTATAGCTGAATTTTATAGTAATAATTTGTGATTCTGTCAACAAATTTTTGTCATTTCGTCTCAAGGTATACTTAATATTTAACACGCACTGCAGTTTGACCATTGACCATTGAATCTCTGGTGCTCATTATGCACAGCATAATATAAATAAATATTTGAATGCAATTCTTTGAAATTCAATGAGCAGTCCACTTTGAGGTCTGTTTGGAGTCCATTCAATCAACTGCCAACTAGATAAATAAATCAATAAAATAGACTCAAATTTGCCCCCAGAGTCAACTATTGACCCTAAAGCCATCAATCTATGGTTTTGCAAGCTTCTGGGCCCTTTATACTAATAGCCTATATGTATATCTGTATGTAGTACTGTCACGTTACACCCCTAGGGCATCAGTCCAATGCCAAGGGAGTGTCGGTGTTTCTAAGTTGCCCATTGCGCATGTGTGTGGATAAGTACCTGGAAAACAGGGTGATGTTATATAGTGAAAGTATAAATATTTGGTCAAATATGGTGTGAATACCTAAGGACATATGCATATTTAAGACCTCAGTTAAATTCTGTACCATTTATATATTTATTGATTAACATCAAACGTACAATTAACATGAGGGTGGTGACGGTGAAAGTTATCGACCGGGGGGCCCCTATGTGATGCCCCCTGGACCTCAGCCTGGGTAAACCTGTGCACTAAAACTCCAGTGGTCATCATAGGTCGAGATTCATGCCCACTGAGTCTAATTGTTTACTGCAGAGTCTAACTGCTACTTCAGAATCTTATTGTTTGCCTTAGAGACTAAATGTTTAACCCAGGGACTCACTATTTACCTCAGAGACTCATTTTTGACCGCAGAGTCTCACTATTAACCCCAGAGGCTCACTGTTTACCCCAAAGTCCCATGTTTTACCCCAGACACTCACTATTTACCAAGAGTTTTAATGTTTACCCCAGAGGTTCCCTGTTTACCCCAAAGACTCACTATATACCCTAGAGGCTCCCTGTTTACCCCAAAGACTCACTATATACCCCAGAGGCTCACTGTTTACCCCAAAGGCTCACTATATACCCCAGAGGCTCCCTGTTTACCCCAAAGACTCACTATATACCCCAGAGGCTCCCTGTTTACCCCAAAGACTCACTATATACCCCATGGGCTCACTGTTTACCCCAAAGACTCACTATATACCCCAGAGGCTCACTGTTTACCCCAAAGACTCACTATATACCCCAGAGGCTCCCTGTTTTTAGCCAATTTTGCCATCTTAGGACTGTAAGATGCGACTCTCACAGAGTCATGCGCCAAATGTGATAATTTGATCATGGGGCAAATTTTGTTTTGAGTTGTGACTAGGGGTGTCGGAAAGACATAGATACCCTGACACATAGAGGGGGCCGCACCACTTGACAGGGGCTCACAAATATGTAGAATTTTATGTAATGTGATGTTTTTTCAAAGGGGTTGGAATTTCTAGGTATACCTCTGCTGGTGACCCCCTGCTTGTTCACCATTAAAGTCCATTACCTCCCACCCCTGTGTTTTCACCACAGCTACCTTGACTGCTATGGGTTATATATACACAAATACCCATTGATCAGATAGAGTTACTCCTGGAATATTCAGTCTGGTTATATGGCCCTATGTATAGGTGGTCATTCATTTTATTGTAGCAGTCGGCTGGGTTCCTCTGGGATGTCCTGGGTCTCCCCCCACCCCCACTCGGCGGGGGAGTTCACAAAGCTTGCTCAGCTCCCTTCACTCCCTGGCTAAAAAAGACCGTATTCTCAACTTTCATATACACACATATACATATATATTTAAAAAGTTATTTAATGTAATATAATCTTTATTTGTTTTTTGTTTTTTTGAGTGAAGCTGCAGAGACCAAGGGATGCCCATCTGATGGTTGTCCCGGAATTGGTATAAGCATGTGTGCGTGTGCTCTGTACCCAGTGAGACCCTCAGCTTTGTGTCATGCTAATTCAGCCCCCTGAAATCAATGCACACCCCCCCTTAGTTTGCCTTAATCACCCGTGATTTGTTTTCCATAGCCATACTCCAGTATTGACATCTCTGACCACTGCTCTGCACATACTCAAGGGAAAAGTCCTTCATTTCCACGGACAGGAGTGTGACTTTATTTCCATATGTAATCACTTTCATATTCTGTTTGTCTTCGCTGGCGCTGAAAAGTATTGATCTGTAGACGACATTAGTGCCAGTGGTGGGAAGAGACCCACCACGGGAGAAAGGGGAACACATTTCATATTTTAACAAAAGCTCATTTTTAACACAGCTATTTTTTTTCCAAATCTACTCTGTTAATGGTGCTAAAAAGTATATACGATTGTATGACTGAATTTTAGTTCGCTATGTAACAATATACTGCGTATGAATATATATATCAGTATTCTGTTTTGTTAATATTTTATTACGTTTAGTATTGATGCACACGGGGTTTCGTTGTACATGTACAAAGACGATGTTCTTGTTTATCAGCTGATAATCTTCAATGAGGACGTAGCGATGTTACTGCATGCTGTGCCTGCCACCTAGCGTTCAGAGACTGTCACTGCAGCATATCCCGGCACAGTGGGAAATAACGGATCCGCCACGGAACCCCGCCGCAACCATCATTTGGGTTTTAGTGAGAAGATCCATTGATCATTTTCATTTTTGCTTTCTGCCTGTAATAACAGATGCATGTGGGATCCATGAGTGGAGTAAAGAACAATATTGCAGCGAACAGTGCTTCTAGATTTCGATTTGTTGTTCATAGTCATGCCTTTTAGCTCGGGGTCAGACCCCCCCCTTTGTTTGTGTCTGAAAGGGTGCGTGCAGATTGCCTCCAGTCGGTGTGGCACCTTGGAGCCCCGTCTGGGATCAGCTGTCTGAAATACAGGGAAGAGCGCGGATTCATAATTCATACGCTTTTCAAATGAACGCATAATTATTAGATGAAGCCTGTACATTTATGATAAGGTAAAGCCTGTCTTAGGGCCCTTAACGGATCATTGGGGCTTAAGTTTGTTTTGCAGCAGATATAAAGAAAGCACGCTTCGCACCATGATTAAATATTTACTGAACACTACGTGGACGGGGGGGGGG
>JAODJU010000002.1:27941127-27964474 GCA_026776725.1 Gnathonemus echidnorhynchus
CACACACACACACACACACACACACACACACACACACACACACACACAAACACACACACACACACACACACACACACGCACGTTGGATAAAGATATCTTCATGGGGACCGCTCATTCATTTCTATGGGAAAAATGCTAACGCTAACTATGACAACCTTAATCCCTACCCAACCCTAACCATAACCATAAGTAACCAAACAAAATACCAGAGTTTTTGCATTTTTAGTTTTTTCATTGCAATCACAGGAAACTGGTCCCCATAAGGGAAAAAATGGGTATTCATCATGTTGTGGGGACATTGTGTCCCCATAAGGTAAGGTATACCCGCTCACACACACGCACACACACAAGAAATCATTCACGATGGGAAATTTAGAGACACCAATAAAATGTTTCTTCCTTCCATCCAACATACAACAGGGTTATGAGGTCAGTAACATGTTAACATAATAAAAGCGTTTTTGTGAGGTTAATCAGATAATGCTTACAGGCCACCCAGGCCCAGTCAGTCCTATTGGTGACATAGGCAGCCGCCTAGGGCACCAACTTCTGAGGGGGCATCAACTTGCCAGCCAGTTCCACTATACCTTGGACAGGGGGCACCGGTGCTGTTGCTCACCCAGGGTGCCACATTGTCTAGGCCCAGTACTGGCCCCATATCTGAAGAGTTTTCATTCAATACCCAGTTCCTTTTATACACAAATACAGAAATTTGAAAATATTTTTATCTATTTAATGAAAACAGAGGCCTTATCATTTGTTTTATTTAAAAATCGTTCCGTCACACAGCCACACAGAACTGTTAGTGAAACCGTCTTTCCTGAACTAGTGCACCACTAAGTGACAAGCAGAGGTCAACAATAGACTCAAAGTGGCGCCATGCCACGGTTTGACCACAGGGTGGCACTGTGACACAAGGCTGCCGAACAGCCTCGGAGAATACTGAAACAGACCTTGCCGCAGCTGTGTTCTGCTTTTATTCCTCTTCAATAATCCACAGTGAATAAGCTCAACATCAGAGTGCCCATTCACCTCCTGTGAGACCGAAACCATTCAAAGACATGCACACAGAAGGTCTCTCAAGAGGACTATAGCCACACAAAGACCTGTGGGTAGAACTTGTCAATAGACATGGTGGAGAAACTCAAAGTCGCTTTGCTGGTGGATTTCACACAGAAAGCATGGAAGCGGCCAGGTGTTAAGTCAGCGCCTGTCTGGGAATTCATGGATTTCCCAGATCCATTCTTGCACACTGCTTGATCAGACCTGAAACCTGTAGAAAGGACATGTCAAGAGTCCCAGAGAAGCTGCTTAGGACTGGGTCTGGGCCCTGAGGTGGCTTTGAGAGGAACCCAGTGGCTTCCTGTGCTCCTCAAATGCCAAGCTGACAACCTAGCAGCCAGGAGCACCGTGAGCCTGGATCCGTGGCAGCGAGACCGAACTGTTGCATCATGGGATGTGGCCAATTGCTCAAAATAAATTGCAGTTTAAAGGGCAGCAGTTATGAGCAGACATGTCAATGGTGACTGCAGACCAGGGAGAGCATTTACCGTCTCCTTGTTGATGCTACAGGAACAGAGTGTGAGAAATTATCTGAGGCTGGATATTCGGAAAAGGTTTATTTAACTCTAATACAGTGGTACCTCAGAACTCGAACTTAATCCGTTCAGAACTCCGGACTGAATCCTAAAAAGTTCGAGTTCTGATCGAATTTTCCCCATAAGAAATAATGGAAGGCCAATTAATTGGTTCCCGGCCCCAAAAAATTACACCTAAATATGTTTTTTTAGCATTTAAACACAAAATGGACCATATATTGTACTAAACACATCTAAGCACATTTATTAAAACAGTAATTTGTAAAGTAAGAAAATAAATGTACCCAAACAATGTGTAAAGTTAAAAAAAAACAATGTGTCCCGCCCCGATCGTCCGCTCCTTCCGTGTGCCACACCCCCTCGTTAACCCCGTGTGGTTTCTGGTTGTTGTCTTTAGTCCTCTGTATTTAGTCCACGTTTCAGTTTGTTTCCCCAGTCCGGTTATTGTATTGTCCGTCTGCGTTTTTCCTGCCTTACCTGTAATTAAACCCCGTATTCCCCGATACCCTGACGTCTGCGCCTTTGTCTTCGTTCCGTCCCCGCTCGGCAGGACAATATTATTGTAATTAAATGTATTAATGGTTTATTGTTGATATTAAAATAATTAATAAGAAATCTTTATTTTAAAATATATTTTATTATAATAATAATTACTGTTACTGTCTATCATTGTCTAAATGTATTTTTACTGGCTAAATATATGTATTCAGCTAGTGTAATCATGCAGGATGCTATCACAATTTTTAAATTTTTTTTCGAACTGGTTGGTTCGACTTTTAAGAAATTTGAGTTCTAATGAGTTCGATAACTGAGGTACCACTATAGTTTGTTTCTTTCTCATCTTATGATGAAAAATGGCTAGAACATTGAAATGAAATGAAATGAAATGAAATGAAAGAACATTTCTCATCAACTACAAGTTTGCATCAGTTCATTTTAAACTGGAGATTTTGAATGGATGGATGGATTGATTGATGGATGAATGGATGGATGAGAAACAGAAAATATGGAAAATATGAAGGGTCCTTATTTTAACAATGCAATGATAATTACTATATAGGTGACCACAACTGTGCTGGTACTGATTCCACCCCAGTGAATACTCCAGTCAGGTGTTAAATATCTGTAAGAAGTTTATGTCATTATGACGAGGGCAGGAGCTGTGATGATCAGCGGTATTTAAAAACGTATCCTATACATATTGCTTTTCCTTAATTAAAACATTTTGCCACGGACACGTTTGTCCTGGTTGAACGTCCCGGGGATGATTAAATGTGGCCCATCTTTCTGTCAGAACGTATGAGCTTTACGCGTATATTAAAGATCTGGAAGTGCGACTGATTCATGATATTACTGCTGGAATTAGGGTGTCACGCGTCGCTTTGAAATCCCTCTCCCAGAATCAGAAAAGGACAAGAAGCCGACGTCTGCGTCTTCTTCCAGTGATGCGTAATTTATGGATGTGACACCGTGTCACGCCCAGCCGTTGCAGGCAGCGGAAAGCGTGGTCGACCCCACCTTCCCCGATGGCGTCGGGAACGGTCGTAATTATTAAACTGTTGCGGCAGAAGAGCGAATCTTGCCGCAACGTTTCGGCAGAAATGACTTATACGCCCCACTCCCCCGTCAGTCTGTCCCAAAATAATCCGCGCTTCTGTATACCTGTCCATTGTGTTCAGTCTTTTCGTTTGCTTACGGTGTTAAGCTCTGGGTCTATGATAATGTCTCATAATCAGGCCGATACACAAGGGGCAATTGCGGAGGGCAGCTGAGTGGCGAAAGGTTGGGTTCCGGCTAGGGCACCGCATTCTCCAAATATAGAGAGAAGGAAGTGCAAGCCTGCTGTAACATCTTAAGCATAAATTAATTAGATAACAAGAAATAATATGCCGACCATTCCTGCATAAATTGCATTTTAAGTGTTTTAGCCGGTTAAATGTTAACGTGTTACGCACGGATTTAGCAGTTGTTTGCTTTGGTTAGCTGTTTGAATGTAGTTGTTTACCGTCAAGGCTCATTGGATTGGTGGTGGTGGTGTTATAACTTTGTTGTATGCTAGCGCTTTGCGCCTTTGCATAAGCGACTTGTTGCTATTTTCGAGAGCTACTTTTACAAAGAAAATAGGCCTACCGAATCCTGACAAATTTTGACTAGTAAGAACTCATAGCATAGTAAAAATATTGCAGATATCTACTTCTTAATTCTCACTAGTGAAAAATACAGGCTCACATATCCATAATGCATAATTACTGATATCCACAGTTATATTTTAGAGAACTGGAATAACACATCTTGAATGTGAATTTCTCCTAGTAACAACTGAATTGCAGATATCTGCAGCAACATATTTACTAGTAAAACCTTGAATTTTTACTAGTTGATATTAAAATGTAGATATCTACAGTATGAGTTTTTAGTAGTTAAAATTTAATTTTGGATGGCAAAAATTCAATGGAAGTCAATGGACATATATTACTAGTGTGTATGTCGTCGGCTTATTGTGGCTCGAGGTCAGAAGATCAGGAAAGAAATCAAGTGTAATAATAACATTGACAATAAAAAAATAATTCTTCTCCTTAGGCATATTACTATTATTATTATTATTATTATTATTATTACTATTATTATTATTATTAGTAGTAGTAGTAGTAGTACCACCACCATCATCATTGTTGTCTTCCCATCTTGCACACAAAACTTTCTGAAAAAACTTTAAACAACTTGAAATGGTGTCGTTTCATAAATCACGCCTTTATCTGTGCTGATCTTTCATCCAGACTACAGAGGCGGTTGGGGGCCGGGGGTCGAGTGGGAGGGGCAATGCGGGATGGCTTTATAACTTATCATCTATACCCTAACCATAACCATGAACCCCTCCTATCCTTCATGATAAACCCCTCCTATTATTTGACATTTCTGGTTGCAGCGATACGCATCTGAAACGATTAGCCTGACGGTAGAGGTTGTTTGCATGTCCCCGGTCCCGTACGGAACCCGCTGCATGCTGCCAGCTTCCGGATACGAGGTCTGACCTGCACGGGTTTCTGAGGTTGGAGGGACCCGGCAGGTAAAACTCATATACGCAGATCGAGGGGATAATGGGGAAAAAAGGAGACCGCGATCTCCGAATACTGATTGCACAATTAAAACGACATTATAATTAACATCATCATTATGCCATAATTATACCAGTTAAAAATAATAGTTTGCACATAAGGGCTGTTTGTAATTTAAATTGCAAAAGTTTAAATTGCGATTTTGCTTTGTTACATTTCGCCTCCTAGCATCCGTTTGTCGTCTAACTGCACCGGCGCCGGTGCCTTCATTCGTCTTTGTCCTTTGTCAGCCTTGCCTCGGGCCTGGACATAACCTGGCAAAATGCAAGCGGGCCAAATGAGAACCTATAAAACGAGCAAAATAAAACTATAAAACAGACAATAATGCAGATGAAGGGAGAGTTTCCTAATTAAACGGCGCGTGATTTTAGGATGGATCGAGCAGCACGCGCTATTCAGATGGATCCGGCGAGTGATTAACGGGATCTGAGTGTCTGTCCTCTGATGCCAGCACACAGAAAAGTGCATGTCAAACGAACCACGTGTTAAAAAAAAAGAACACAATGCCCAACAGTAAAACAAAAATTGTTTTAATAAGTTATCTTTAATCTTGTAATTTGCCCTGGGATTAGCAGTGAGGGTTATGTTATGAGCCAGCTGGGATCTGGAGCCTGTTGATGTTGCTTTAAACGCTGTCTTGCATAGCCGGGGTCCTATTGTGGTCCTACTGTGCTTCCATGAAACATTATTGCTAACGTGCAGCAGGGGCCCTCGTCAGCACAGAGAAAATGAGATTAGGGCCCAGGATGAGTCCGGGGGGGAGGAGTGTGATTGGCCGGGAATAAGGTACAAGAGATGCCCGCTGCCTTTTTATTTATTTTTAAACCGCTCCAGAAAACAACCGTGAACAAAGAAACTGCAAGATGTGCTTCTCTTCAGGGTCCTCGCACTCCTGTAAATGCGGGGGGGTTGTCACACCTTTCCCGTATTCTGTGACATTTTATGTTGTTGCGGGGCGCCGTGTGGGGGAATCTTTGTCCCCCCGGTCAGACTGAGGTGGCAGGATAGCTGTTCCTGGCGCTTTCAGAGTGCCACACTGTGCCGATCCTGCATAATGAGGAATGCCAGGCTGGGCTGTGAACAGGGACCACGGCGATCTGGGGAGGTCACTTTACAAACATAGTCACATGGCCGTGCCTTTCTCGCTCGTTTGCAAAACGTCTTTAGCTGCTGCCCCATTGCTTGATTCGGTGAGGTAGACCTAGTGGCCTTGGCTGTTAGCGGTAATGCTAGTGGTCATGGCCGTTAGCTGATTAGCGGTAATGCTAGTGGTCATGGCCGTTAGCTGATTAGCGGTAATGTTAGTAGCCATGTCCGTTAGCTGATTAGCGGTAATGCTAGTAGCCATGTCCGTTAGCTGATTAGTGGTAAAGCTAGTAGCCATTTCTGTTAGTTAATTAGCGGTAGCACTAGAGGCTATGGCTGTCAGCTGATTAGCGAAAGCGCAAGTCTGGGTTGCGTCTCCATGGAGGACCAGGCTGACACGCTAATGTTAGCTCCATCAATGTCCTCTGTTTACAGCTACTAGCTCCTTGTAACACCGATCCACTGCAGCAATTGGCTCTACTCCCTTAGGACTAGAACAGACCCATTAACATCCCAGTACCGCTCATTATCATCAAGCGGTAACATTCAGCTACAAGCTCTTTGGGGAAGATCAGGACAAAATAAAGGTCTGCATCCATCTGTGGCCGTAAATAGCTAGCGATGATGCCAGTTTGGCAAATTTACAAAAAGCAGTAACCCAAAGTCATATAGATTAGCCTTCTTTATTTTTCTTTTAAGCCACAAAATTATTGATGCATCTGCCGAAGCACATTTCTGTTCAGTCTAGGTTTTCGCTTAGCTGTCCTGGTTCACAGCCCCTGTTTCTGGCGATTCTCATTCTGCTGCTTTCAGCCATTGTGCCCCTTTGTAGCGAGGCAGCCGGCCATTGACCTGGGGATTTAAGCAATGCAATTTAGCGTGAGATGGCCGTCATTTGGCCTCACGGAGCCGTCTTGGGCATTTTCTCCATCCTTGGCGAGTCCGTGCTGATCGATACATTACCAGAGTGCGTGACTAAGTGCTTTTACTTTGCCAGTGGAGTTAATATGGCTGAATTACAGCCTCGACAGAGATGATTTTCTAGTATGGCGATGCCTGTCGGGTTCAGGTTACCAGACCTTTGGAGAATAAAACAGGCCATTGCGTTTTTGGACGCCAGTGAAATGCACTGGTGGGAAACAAAGCCGGACTGGCATGCCGTCTCAATGGATGCACCTGTGCAGTTCTAGCTTTGGCCTCTGGGTGGCAGCACAGACCTGCGTTTGCTGCTGGGGGGGATGCTTCAAAGCCTTTCGCTAAGAAATGTGCCAAAGGATTCGAGTCTCGGCGGTGCCAGATGGGGGTAATTGTCACAGAAGATGTAGCTTTCAATCCTTTGTTAAAATTCCCTGCTGTAAAATAAAATCACACAAACATTAAACATTAAAAATGGCAGCAATTATAGCTAACTACCTACAAATGCAAATTGTAGGCAGAAAACACATAGACGCAACTTGGGAGGACAACTGTTACGTTTCAATCCAAGCATATCCTGCTATTGTTGACGTATAGACTGCTTTCATTTAAGCCACGCGACCACACTTTTTTATATGCAAATACAATGCCTTTTCTCGGAATCCATTTTGAGTTACATAATTATAATCGTTCAAAGCTCTTTCTTGTCAATCTACAGGCTGTTGCGTGGTTGTTACCCCATTATAACAGCGCCCTGTGAAATCATCAGTGCTGGTGCTTGAATGCCTGTTCCCCGATATTCACGGTTCTTCCAGGATCAGTGGAGGGAGACTGGAAAGTAGGAGGCAAAGTACTTATAAGAGGGAGACCTTGATCCCAGAGGTCACTCTAGTATCGGCGCGTAAAATGCATTAAAAAACTGCAAAGGAGGGTCAAGATTTGAGGTGCTATCAAGTTTCCCATCCCCTGGTACCTGTGGACCGTTCTGCAAGGCGGAAATGTCCGAATTAGTCCTGCAGGAGTCCACAGAGCATTTTGAAACGTATGCGATGTGAAGGAATATGGGGGAAATTGGCCGTGAGAACCTTGGAAAGACGCTAAGCGAAAGTGCCGTCGTGTTTAAAAGAGAAGCGCCACGATTTGACAGGGATGAGGGTCCGACGGCTGACTCTGGGCCCCGTAAACGTCTCAGAATCAGCGCATAGACGCGTCTCTGGTGCACTCTTAAAGGCACCTTTTCTCGCCTGCTGTTTTTGTTCTCTCTCCGGTCAGGCCCGAGGCTGAGGAGATTACGCTCAACTCAGTCTAATTAATCCACTCTGTTTGGTGATTTCCAAATCTGCACGCCGCACGCCGTTTTGTAATAACCGGGGCACACAGCAGAACGTCAATTAAACGGCAGACGTGAGGAGAAAGTTTGAAATACTAGGTGGGTAAAATAAAATAGTCTGATTGCCTCATTATTGGCCATCTGGAACAAAAATAAAGGATGCAATTTGCAAGTTTACAGTGTGTTTCAGAAGTACAATTAAGTTAATAGTACTTGATAATCTAAAAATAAAGTACCCTTCCATGTTTTCCCCAAGTGTACTGCGGCATAACAGTAAAAGTTTTGATGAAAACAAACACCTCAATTGTTCATCACGCAATAAAGGATCTTCTATAAAGTTTCAAACACTGTAGCTCCCAGCAACTTTGTTATGGACTTAAACAGGCCAACATAATGACTGCAGGCCAAACACTATCCCCCGAACACGGTGGCTCTGATGTCAGAGGGGAGTAAGTGGTAGCTGCCACACACAATGAAAAACTGGGTAAAACACACTCACAGACACACACACAGACACACACACACACACTTTCTGGAGACTCTCCATTAATTTCTATGGGGAAAACCCTAATCCCAACATGACAACCTTAACCCCTACCCAGCCCTAACCTTAACCATAAGTAACCAAACGAATTACGAGACTTTTGGGATTTTTACTTTGTTGAATGCACTCTGGCTGGTGTGGTGGTGCAGTGGTTAGTGTTGCTGCCTCACAGCAAGCAGGTCCTGGGGTTGATCGCAGGTCCCTTCTTTGTGGAGTTCATACATGCTCCCTGTGTTCATGTGGTTTTTTGAGGGGGCTCTGGTTTCCTCCCACAGTCAAAAAGTATGCAGTATAGGTTGATTGCTCAGTCTAAATTGGCTCAGTGGTGTTTTGATGACTGCCCAGGGTGGGTTCCAGCCTGTACCCATTATTCCTGGGATAGGTTCTGGTCCCCCCCACGACCCCAGTTGGGATTTCAGAACATGGATGGGTGATTGCATTTACAGATCTTCGTGGGAACCTGAAAAATGGTCCGTACAAACATCGAAAAAATATGTTTTTATTACATTCTGGGTCCCCACAATAACCAAATCCACACACACACACACCCCTGATCACAGACCATCCGATATTTTGAGTGTGGACCACTTTAGGACACATGCACGCACTATATACTATGGGTAATTTGGAGAAAATAATTGACCCAAATGCATATCTTTGGACAGCAGGGGGGAACTCGTAAGTGCAGAGAGGACAGGCACACTCCCCTAGCACAGCTGGGGGGGGCGCTTAGGCTGTGAGTGAGGTGGCATGGAAAAGCAGGGAGCCGCGATCCTATGCTGATCATCACAGTCACTCAGCGCTTGCTGGAAGCGGAATGCCGGCACTGCTGTAGTCCTCACCCCCCCCGAGCTGAGTGCATACCTCACTGCATTAGGAAAGGTTCAAGTCAGATGAACTGAATCGTACATTTTCAGATTCACCCCCCCACTTCCCGAAAATCACTGCTGAGCCTTTTAAAGCTTTAGGATCACAGAAGATTACATGCCTGTGGATTGAGAGATAGCTGCTTGTGTCTTTGAAAGTGTTTTTCCTGACCTTCATGCAAATCTATATCCACGTCTATATTCTAGATATATCCGTCTCACTGGCATCCTTATGTAAAAACACACGTATTGGTTTGCAGCCATTGTAATGCGAGTGTTCTGACTCACCGGCATTCTGTACATTCTGTGCTCGCCATATCTATATCCCAGCTCCGTGGTGACTAAGATGTTCCTTTCACTTGGCATGTACTTCTGATTCCATCAGGAGTGTCTTTGCGTTGAGTTCTGGCTCTGCTTGGCGGTTCTGTTAGATTGATGTTCTGGACTCGGATCTCTGTTGGGTCACAGTGTCATATGGTTTCTGTGACCTTTTTGCTCACAGATTGAATGTGGTCATGGTGCCAATTTTTGCCCTCCTTTCTCTATCAGTGCGTGGTCACCTGCCTTCCCAGAGCGATGATGCGTTAGTGTGCGGGAATGTTACTGTGAGATGTGCTCCTGTTGGGATGGATGACAGGAATTCGTTAATGCAGGGATGAAAGGAAGCAACACGGAATTCCTATAGGGAAGGAGCTAAACAAAAGCAGAACAGCTGTTTCGGGATCAGGACTGTGGAGAGGGCTGCTGTGGGGTCCTGACTCGCTCAGCACGAGAGGAAAACCAAACTGAGTCCTGTAAGAAGATGCAGGTGAAATGACTGAGTGTTCCTGTCACCTGATCTTACCCCCGCCCTGAACGGCCATGCCCCCTCCCATCCCGCTGTGACCTTATTAATCTACCCATCCATCATGCAGCTGCTTTTCCTGCTTGGGGTCACAGGATGATCTTATTAATAATGCATATTATAAATCATGTCTCTCTGTTCAGGTACACATGCCCTGTTGTTTCCTCGACTTGACAGCTGGAGAATTTCATGCCCTTCATATAGACTGCATGTACTGATGTGTTAAGGCTATTGAAGGCCATCTGCTCTTCACGCAGAGTGAAATGAGTGTAATATAACATTTACGTTATTTGTAAATATGTACGCTTTTGTCAAAACAAACCTACATTTGAGGAATACTTTGAGTCTGTATGTCAGCTTCACTGCCACAATTTGGGTTAAAGATCTTGCTCAAGGGCCCAACAGATATGATTACTTAATCAACCATGGGATGCAATCTCACAACCTTCTGGACCCAAACACAGATTCCTAACCCACTGCTCTGTGCACGAGTTAGACACTCATATTTCTGGGCCCATTGCTGCAGTGTGCCTGGGTGTAAGACACTGATATAAAATCATAGGCGTTTGGCTCATTAAATATGAATCAGATCATTGGCTTGTAAAAAAAAAATCAAAACCATCTTACTGTCAACGTTGTATCAACGTTGTATTTTTTTTTTCTTGAACATTCTTTTGGTTTTAATTGGTGGGAGCAGCCAGATATTGACGTGTCAGAAACACAAGGTGTTGTCCCACATGGGTGTGTTATGATACATTCCTGCATCATTTATGCAGAATAATCCCAAACGAAAGATCCAGCATGTGGCTCAGTGCGGCTGACACGCTTAAAGCCGCGCACGTGTCTGGCAGACGGCGCCACTGGATCGTCCGCTAATCCCGGCAGCTACCGCTG
Source organism: Gnathonemus echidnorhynchus (assembly GCA_026776725.1). NCBI lineage: Eukaryota > Metazoa > Chordata > Actinopteri > Osteoglossiformes > Mormyridae > Gnathonemus > Gnathonemus echidnorhynchus. The sequence continues at coordinate 27,952,321 of JAODJU010000002.1, forward strand.
GGACGGGCTGGCCCCGCCTGGCCCCGCCGCGAGCATTACACCCTGCCCAAATTTGCATTTTAATTATAAGTTGTCGATTGCAATCATGTCAAGCATTACGAGATTCCTAATTATGGAGAGCACTGGAGCATTTTTTATTCTTTTCGCTGAAAAATGACAACTCCTGTGTGTTTCTGTCCCCCCCTTTCCCATGTTTTCTGTGAATGCAGAAACACGGCACGGGTGACGGGCCGGTTTGTACCGCCTCAGGAACAGTGAGCTTGTCCCCCCCGATGTCGAGCATCTAACTGGCAGATTCAGACAAAGCTGCTCGATTAAATTAGACACGTCTATTCTTTAAACAACTATACAGATCTTAAAAAATTAAGAGACCACTCCATATTTAAAAAAACAATTTGCATTTTTAAATCCAGGTTTAATGCTGGTTCTGCTGGCAGAAGGCTACACAACAGGCTGCTTCCAGACTCAAAACAGCAGCACACAAGAACAAGGTGAAGCAGGAGACACTGGGAATGACCAGAAACCAGCCAGGTAGCAACTTTCTAATGCCAGTGATGACCATCAACTTATCTGATAGTTTCTCATGAACTGGAGGATGACATCAAGTGACCTTCAAAAAGAAGGGGAAACATTAAGTATAGGTGTGAAGTGCACTGCTAGGACAGTTCATGTCAGGCTCTTAGAAGCAGGACTGAAGACCCATAAACCAGGCTGCAGGTTGCAGAAAGATTTTATAAGATCTCTTTTTGTTTAGCTTGTCTGCGCCTTTTACTTGATGTATATGCTATAATAAGACCTCTAGAAAAAGCTTTGGTTGTTTCCCATAATAAAGATATATATATACGTAGACCCATAAATGACAGAAACAAAAAATTGTGCTGTGGCCTACCCATGGCTGTACACTTTAGAAGAATTTGTCAGGTTAAGTGTCTTCTTCAGAGGTGCCTACTAGCCGGAAACGTAACTATTAGATGTTTGGCCTTTCAGCAGGAGGAGAAGGAGGAAGCTGCTTTGTCTCTGAGGCTCCAAGATGCCCAAAGCCATTTCCTGTTTGCTTCCATGCCGTAAATAAGGCTCTTAAGTATCTGTCTTCTGGTCAGGGATGGTGTGTGTGGGGGGGTGCATTGTAGGAAACACCTGCAGCCATCACCCCCCATGAACACTGGGATGGAACAATGGGGCCTTTTGAAGCTGGGGGATGCCTAAGATGGACCACACCAAGCCATGCCGTGCATTGTGTTTTGGGTGGGGGGCCGGTTGGGGCATATCTCTCACCGCTCATGTCTCATTTTAAACATCCACATTTTTCTGGTGGGGGAGCAGTCAGGAAGAAGTTTTTCTTAGGCAGGAAATGTCTCACAGGTCAGACGATCATGCGATGCACGTTGATGCCAGGCGGTGAGCTGAAGCAGAGCATCATCTCGTAGGGGTGGAGACAACTACAACTGCCATCAGTGAAGATAGATCTGCGACAGGAAGGTCCTGAACAATGTTTGTTGCCTTTGGTCTGTAGAAAACATCACGGACGTTCAGAGTCTCTGCTGGATGGTGCCACTGCTCCAAAGGTCCTCAAAGCTCAGATATTCCATACTGGGAACATTCTGTGCAGTTAATGGAGGGCTTAGGTGCATGTTAATCCAGGAGTATCCATGTATCCCCCCCCCAGGATAAACGCAGCTGGCCTCGACCCGGGGTCACCACACTAACCTTGTTGGCACAGTAGCAGAGCCGTGAATAATTTCGAAATTCATTTCCCTCCATTTCTGCGCCGGTCTGCCTGCTCACCCCCCCCCAACTCTTCAGGGGGCATCGATACTAATGCTTGGATGAAGTGTCAGGGGGTGGGCAGGGGAGCTACGTTGGGAGGAGGCCGGGCTCCCAGGACCCGCCTCCACTTCCTGTTCTCGAGTCCCCATTCTGCCTGCACATGCCATTTGCGCCCCACCCTGTTTTTGGAATGACTCAGCGTGACCCCCCCTGTACGCGTGCTAGGTCCTAACCGCCACCCGCCCATCTGCCCGCCCTTACTCCCCGCTTCCTGTTTGTGTGGACTGTAGATTGATGTGCTCTGTCGCCATGGCGCTGTGGTTTCCATGGAGCTTCTGTTGGCCACCTCACTGAGATGTGGGGAGGATGTGGTCAGGATGATGGAGTTAACACATTGGTGGCAGCATGAAGGTTCAGCCCCCCCCCTTTGCTGAATCACCGCTGACGTCAGCCTTACCGACCTATCCCAGCTGCATCGCTTGCCTCTGTGCAACTAATCATTTTTTCCAACTTCTGCTGGTAAAGTAGCTAGATAATAAGGTTCAGGCAATTATTTTGCTGAGGATAGTGAAATGTCAAGGTAAATAATGTAGGCTAAAAATTAAACAATAAAGATAGTGAGGAGGTATGAAAATTAAACACTGCAAAATTGAAGTAAAACAAGACTGTAGAACAAAAACATTATGTCATTAAATTTTGCAGCTTAAAATGAAGTCTCATTTAATATACAGCGCAGATGCCAGTTCTTCAGTTCCTTGTAAATGCTGGAAGGGTGTCTAGCTCAATGGTTTAGTGTGGTTTGTATCCAGAAGGCCATGGGTTCAAAGCTTAAAGAGAAGTCTCATTTAATATACCATACACATTCCAGATTCTTCAGTGGGAGCATGTGCAGCTCAGTGGTTTACTGATCTATACCTACTTCCAGAATGTCATAGGTTCGAAGCCCATAATTGACAGAAAAATCATTTCACAGCTGGACCCTTGAGCAAGGCTGGGGTGCGTGTCTCCTTCTCCTGAATGTACTTGTGGTCGCTGACCTGGGGCAGCTGAGGCACATTAACACGTATGGGCCACGAGGTCTTCAGCAGCCGGCACAGGTCCTGGCTCCAGATCAGTGCCGTCATGTCACCCATGCCGTCCACCTTGGCTGCTGCTGGAGCCTCCAGCGACAGCCCTAAGCCCATTGTCTAGCCAGCCAATCACAGTCAGAAAGGGAGGAATGGGTGGGACATCTGGAGAACTGCCCCCACGCACACAACCAATCTCCTGCTTCCAAAATCTTAAGGGACGAATACAAAACTAGAAGAGACAATACTGATGCTCCTTACTTTACAGTGTTTCAGCTTAAGATACTTGGACTTTACGATCCACATTCAGTAATCTTCAAACTGCTCTCTGATACTTGCTTGTGTATCTCTTCGGATGAAAGCATCTGCTATACTGGAAAGAAGGTGTGACCATCAGCTCCATCTTTTGTAATCTCTGCTGAGCCAGTAAGTGGTTCTGTGAAAGATACTTGTGCCCTGAAATGTAGCTCAGTCACTTCTGCCGGCACTGAAGCTCATCGACGGTGGCATTGCTGTAGCTCGCTGAGGTTACGGGACGTCCCCCCTTCCTGTGGTGACATATGGCCTCTCCTGTCCTGCGTGAAGATGTGCTCGATTGATAGGAAATGGCATTAAAACAGGTGCCTCAGTGGCGAGCAGCTGCTCCTGATTGGTCAGCTGTTTTTCTGCTTTTTTCTGGGGGTGTTTAGAACCACCTTCCCTGGGTTGCACATGACTCAGAAAACTGTATCACCCCACCCTCCTGTGAACGTCAGGCAAGAGGCTGCTTTCTGACAAGCCGTGCTTCCTGTGTTCCAAGGCCTGCTGGACGTTTGTCACTCAGAAGTGAGACATGTCTGGTTATTAATTTATTCAAACCTGAACCCAGGGTTACATATCTTGAAAGAGGAATGGGGCATTGAAGCAGGACTCCACCTGTAGGTGTGACTAGGTAATCCACCCGAAGCTAAACTGGTTTGGGCCAGGCCAGTACTTGAATGGGAGACAAACCAGGAAAGCTGGGTTGCTGCTGGAAGAGGTGTGGGTGTGGCCAATAGGTTTGCCCATCTGGTGGTCTGATAATCTTTCTGCAACCTGCAGCCTGGTTTATGGGTCTTCAGTCCTGCCCATCTGGCTAAAATAACACCCTGTGACCTTCTCAAATCCAGCCTCCTAATCATCCACCATATCTAACTGGTGAATTTTTTCCTGCCCCTTCACCACCATAACTACTGTTTGGTGCGCATATTGGTGTAGAGTGGCTGCTGTTGCATCATCTGGGTGGGGGCTACACGGTGGTGGTGGTTGAAGTGGTGGTGGGTGTCTTGAAAAGTGATATATAAATGCAATTTTCATCCATTTATACTGCCTGTGACCACCACCCAAACCACGTGTTGATCACAAATGACTCTACTTTCTTGCTGTTTATGTCATTTGTGGGCCCCTCCAGGAGCAATGGCCCAGGGAGGGATGGAGGCAAGCATTTGTCAAGGCCCAATCCGGTCCTCAGGGTCCTGCAGATGGTCCACATTTTTGCTCTCTCCCAGCTCTCTGCTGAGAAAGGGTCCCTGAGGACCAGGTTGGGAAACACTGATCAAAACTAACACGAACTGTCTGGCCCCTCCCAGCCTGGCTCTGTTAAAAGGACTCGTCACTGAAACTAAAACCTATTCGCAATTGCACATTACTGCTGATCCAGTTCCATTCCAGATTTGCACAATCTTTCCTCACCAGTCATATGCCTAAGTCTATTTCTGTTTTCTATCTTAACGTCCATGTGTTATATCATGATTATATGCTTCAGTATTTATGTGCTAGATGTTACTTTTCATATAATCAACAAGAACAATATTTCAATGTCTGACCCAGGAATCATATACAGTAAAATTCCGTTATAGTGGACTCGCTTATAACGGAATATCATCTATAATGGATGAGGTCCGCTGGTCCCGGCCGTGCGCCTTTAAGAACATGCAGAAAACCATCAGATATAGCGGACTTGCATATAACGGAATTTCACTTGTAACAGACAAACAATTTGGTCCCCTGGGCCGCTTTTAGCTGTAGTTTTGTTTTGCTATAACGGACATGCAGGCTCTGCCTACAAGGCGCGTGGCGTGCTGGTGATATCCAGCGCAGATACGGATTTGGGATTATTAATAGTCACGCATCTGCTGAGGTAAAGTTCGATTACTACATATACAGTATAATAACCTGTAGTTATGTCTTGGGCATACAGCAACTCTGGATATAACGGACTTTGGATATAAAAGACTGTTTTACCAGGTCCCTTGAAGTCCATTATAACTGGATTGTACTGTACCTCAAATTAGCTATAAAGATAGTTTGACTTTTGACTTCAATGATAACATCTATATTCAACAGGAGTGGTACTAAAATCTTGTAGGAGATTAGGGCTATTAAGGAGCTCCAGGCTGCTCGGAGGCCTTGCCTACGGAAAGGGACAATCCTGGCAGAGTGCCTAAGGCCCCCAGCTTATTGCACATGTTCTGTGTCACTGGGTCACCGGGCTGTGTGGGAGATCTAGCTGGGGTCTCGCCACGTCCGTCTCTCTGCTAAACGCCCCTCAGAATGAACCTTGTGATTTTAGCTATTTTGTTTGGCATAAACACAAGAAGAGGAACAAGGCCTGGACACGTGCGTTGGTGTCACAGACTCCAGGACCAGAGGGGGCCTGATATTCCACAATTACGCAACGTGTTTGGTTCTGCGACGGCTGAGCTCCGCCCCCACAATGGCCACTTTGACCTGCACCCTGAGCGCTCAGCACATGACAGATTCAGTGCTCAGTGCAGACTACTGCCACCACACTCAACACGGTACATTTCCTGTAACGTTTTCGCGACCCTTCTGTTGCCCTCTTTATGCTCGATACCCACATAATGAGATCTGCAAGCTTTTATCCTGCATGGCAGACGCCCCTGGACAGGATTCCAGGTCATTACAGGACACACACTTGCACACCATGTGCAATTTAGAGGCATTGATTGGCCAAGCTGAATATCCTTGGACTATGGCAGAAAACCAGAGACCTTAGAAGGACAGATGCCAGCATTTAGGTCTAAAGCACAGCGCTCATAAAAAGAGACCACAGCATCAATTTTTGCTTCACTCATTTCTCAATTTATAGGTGTGCATCTGGGAATGATATATATATTTTTGCAACCTGCAGCCTGGTTCTTCCCTGCTTCTCATTGTTGAGGCTCCTTCCTTGCTTTATGGGACTTCAGTCCTGCTTCTAGGAGTCTGACATGAACTGTCCTAGCAGTGCACTTCACACCTGCACTTAATGTTTCACATTCCTATTGAAGGTCACTTGATGTCATCCTACGATTCATGAGAAACAGTCAGATAAGGTAACAGTCATCTCTGGCATTAGAAAGTCACTTCCGCCCTCTACTTGGCTGGTTTCTGGTTGTTCTCAGTGTCTCCTGCTTCACCTTCTTCTTATGTGCTGCTGTCTTAGAAACTTTGAACCTGGAAGCAACCTGCTGCTCAGTGTAGCCTCTGCCAGCAGAGCCAGGATTAAACCAGGGTTTAAAAATGCAGATTTTTAAAAAATACAGAATAGAATGGTGTCATAATTGTTTCCAGTGCTGTATATTTATTTACAAAATCTTATATCATTTTATTTTTAAAAACTTTATTTTAGCAAGTTTTCACACCTAAGATGACAGATGTCATTGTTTGAGGAACTATACTTCAGCATCTGTTCGGTAATGAATGTGGCTCAGTGGGCTAAGCCTGTATACCTGTGACGGGAAGGTTGCCCGTTCGCCCAGCCTCGGCACGTCGGTGAGTCCTTGAGAAAGACCCTTAACCCCCAGCTCATTGGGCGCTGCAACAGGTGGCTGCCCTTCACAGCCAGTTTACTCTTGCCTGCAAAGAGCAAGTTTGAGGAGACATAGAGAGGATTTCCCCACAGGGATCAATTATTATTGTTAATAGAATGCACCTCCTGATGAAACTGCTGACTGCATAAGACTATGTGCCATGCCCTGACAGATGTGGGGTAGCGATGTAGCAGGGAAAGGCTGAGACACTAAAGCTACACCCACACTGCTAAGTTTCCATTTAAAAAAACAGACATTAATCTCTGTTTTTGCCTTTATTCCACTATACCCTGGACCTTTCAGCCTCCAAAAATAAAAGTGCCCTGATTGGTCCCTACTCATCACATGGCCCTTCCCTAATTTGATCCTGCTAGTTACAATGTCTTATTCCTTGTGCCCCATTTCAGGGGCTGCAGCCTTCTTCGTCTTAAAATGCGGCCTAGAAATGCATCCTTCTTTTCTAGGGGGCCATGAAGGATCCACCCCACGGATCTACCCAATAGGCCCAACCTATCCCAGGATTCATTGCATGGATTTTTAAAAGGATGTAGAATATAAGGCTATGTAGATACAGGCCCATAAATTGGGACTTGGCTATAGTCTGATCCGTGACTTGGTCATCCTACACAGAAGTAAACAGTATTCTAACATGGCGGACATGGACGGGCTGCTTGCAGTGACGCTTTCCCTGTTTCTGAGCTGCATGCAGCTAAATATTGTGTTACACGCCGTGATTTGCATATTTCTGCAAAAAGAAACTAATTTACCAGTCATTGTGTTGATGTGCGTCTGCCAAATGTAGGGCAATAGTTACGTCATGTACATTTCTGCTCGTTTCTGTGTGGATGGGAATACTTGCGTAAATGATATGACATCGCCGGTGTGGCATGTTCATTTGTGGACATGACCTAAGCTGATGCTGGGAGCCAGACACTGTCCAGTGGAAAACTCTGAGAAGAAAGGAGAGCTTCTGCTGTTACTGCTGTCATCGTCCAGCACAGGAACATAAGCTATCATCATATGCACAACATGACATTGTCATTGAATGGTGAGACATTATGGTAATGCAATATTAACTATTCACAGCTATTTAAAACTGAGTCCTTTTTAATGTTCTTTTTTTGGACCAGACGATCAGATGGATTTTTAGGTCTCATGAGTGACCAGCTTTGGTACTATTTAAACATACTAATTTCACTGGATTTGTTCATTATAATCAGAGAAAACCATTTACAGAGTAATAGTCCATGAAATACCTATTAACATAATTAGGGGTCAAATATTACCTTTAGTCTAACAAAGTTGTCTAGGCTGTTTTGTGTTATATACACTAGTGGCCAAAATTGTGGAAACGCCAAGCATTTTTGACATTATCAAAGAATGTTAAAAATAACATACATTGAATGATTTAATAGGTAACTGGAGCAACAGTTGATTAAAGTTCTGCTATTTATAAAAATTGGAAGTGTTTCCACAATTTTGGCTACCAGTGTATACATGCGTCACTTGAATCACCACTTTCTACTGGAAAATGGATGAGATGAATGTGTATCTCAAGCTGACTGTGCTTGGATGTGTGTGTGTGCTGTCTAATGGACTGGCATCCCCTCCGGGGGGAGGATAACCAGTGTGTGCTGATGGAGATGTTCTATAACACTACATCAAACACTGGGAGGCTTTTTAATCTCTAACAGTGCTGCCTCAGCACCTGATTGGCTGCCAGGTCTTGTAGCCTCAGTAGTTCATTGAATGTCACATCACACAGCTCATAATGGGCGCTCTGGCCTGGATAAGTTATCCAGTGTGCAGTGGGCTAGGAATTCTAGCCTGAACCTTCTAGCCCTGTATCAGACCAAAAGGACGTCAGGGTCCGCGCCCATCCGAGTCTGCTCCTTTGTGTTCCCTCCCCGTTTGGCCAGCAGGGGTTGCTGACCATCCTGTTCTCCTCCCTGTCCCTTGTGTTTTGCTTGTTCCCTGAGCTGCTGAGATGTAATCATCTGGTCACGGGTTTGAGGCTGGCCAGGGATCAGACTCATCTGTTTGTTTATATTTATTTGTTGATCCTAGTGTGTTCCCAGAGAGTAGCTTAGCGTTTCCCAGCTTTAGTGTTTGTAGTATTCCTGAGTTCTGTGCTTGTTAATTGTTCCACCCGTTGCTTGTTGTCCTGCTCCTTTTGTGATTGATTTATTTGATTTACAGTTTACACCCGTCCCTTGTTTGCCCTGAGTTTCTTGTGTATTTAAGTGCCTGTTCTGTTTGTCTGTGTATTAGAGGCCTGTGCTAATGTTGTTATACCTGGTTTCCTCAGTCCTGCTCCCCGATTGTGTCAAGTTATGGTTTCTTTAGTTGTTTTTTTTCCCCTCCTGTTTAGTCCTGACCCCTCGTGGTCCTTTTTGTTTTATAGTTTATAACAATTTGTTCCAATTTTCCCAATAAACCTCCTTTGTCTTGAAGCTGCCGGTGAATCGTCACCTCTTTTCCTGCCTGTGCCATGCTGTGCTGTGACAGGGGACACGTGTTATGTGGCCATCCAGGACTTTGACATGCAGAATCCATGTCTAGATATAAAACAACTACAAATCTGAAAGCCTATGTAATGTCTGGATTAAGTATAAGTTCACAATAATATGTTAATATTATTATCATAATAAGTTACTGCGCACGCTGTTTCCACAATCAGCCAGAAGAAAAACGCAGTGGTCAACAGCTAACTAATTATTTATGTGTATAAACTTTTGATGAGTCGTTTTGTTTTTTTCCGCTACGATAATCTTTATCTGCCTAGGCGTGCCGCTCATTTCAGTTTAATGTATCTCCTAAAAGCAGAATGGCGGATTGAACTGAAATAGCGAAGCAGAAAGAGAAAGATCGTATAACTTAAGTCGACCAGCCGAGATATAGCGGTTGCATTAGTTAATTCGGTGAACCATTCTGTCCAAAAGGGCACCATTAACGTACAAAAAAGCGAAGGACATATTCAACAGAACAAATAATACTAAATTAATCGGGCAATGAAAGACCAAACCTAAGGTCTTTACTTCAGCAGATTTTTTTTAAGAAGTCACTTGCAATTTCACTTCGATGCCCTGACGTGGCCCTACACCCTCGCGATGAGGACGAAGGGGACATCTGGAGGGACGTCTCTTGGTTTGGGACTGTCCAGACGGGGGGGGGGGGGGGGGGGGAGGGTTCTGCCTTTTTAATGCGATGTACAAAGAAACAATGTCCGTGTAGCGCACTGGCAGTGAGAAATGCCCGTAACAAATGAATTATTGTTGTTATTATTATTAAAAATAATAATAATAATAAAGTACTGCGAATACTTGTTGACAGAGGTGACAGTTCGTTCCCGAGACAGAGGAGCATTTCCCCGGTTCCTCTGCCGATCATCAGATTCCCAGGGCCGGTAATCATGTGACGCTTCATGTATTATTTGATAGGTCAGACTTTGATTCGCCCTCATTTCCCCCCATCAACCACGTGAGATACAGTACAGACCGGGAAGGAGGACCATCCAAGTCAAGCAGAGCTGGTGGGGCTGAGAGATAGGGGAGGAAGTCATTGGGAGCCAGCGATAGCGGGTTATCGGGATTGCCGCTACAGCTGGCGTCAGGTTGTGGTGAAATCGGCCAAAACGCTTCTCTTAAAAATTGTGGAGCACGAGATATCGCAGCGCCTGGAGTGAACAAGACATTTAACGATAAAGTAAAAAATATGTTCTCTTACTGGTGGAATGCATTGTAGATTTTATTTTACAGCACCATAAAGAAACACTCCTGTCACGGTTCAAACCTCATTACTGGCGTTACCGGTGTGATCCACGACCGAGTGGTGTGTTTTGAGACACACCTGCCTTATGCCATTGTGTGAAGCTGCGATCACGGCACGCACTGACGTACAGCCATGAATTTAAATGACTTTATTCACTGTCGGTGAGTTGGAAGAAACATTTAAACCAAGTGTATCTAAAATTGGATTAATATGTGGTGCGATCTGCAAATTTATGTTAGCTATGAAGAATGATACACGAGTAACATAACCATCGAAGCAGCAGTTGGAAAGCAACCTGGGTCAGTTTTAACCAACCCGTCCCCTTTCGATTTAACTCCTCCACCCGTCTTTATTCATATATTATAAATGCAGTTTTACTGTAATTCAACTGAAGTATGCAAACTAAATTTACCAAGAATTTTCTGGAAAATGATCAAATGTATGTAGTTCGGATGTTTATTATTGTTTATTATTAAAAACGTGATTTTTAATGCGCAAAAACACAAATAGGTATTAACTATACTTAATACTTATTAGTAATAGTATATTTATAAGAGATAGCGCAGTCTGCTTTAATTAGCTGCGATTTAAGAATCCTTGTATAAAAACCGTAAAGGGGGTTGTAAATAACGGCAGTAAACTTAAGAGAGCATCACACTGGGGCGCCAGCACGCACCTTACATCTCCTGCGCGTCATTGTGACCATAGAAGCACCTGCCGCTTTCAGTAACAAAGCTGACCTCTTGATTGACAGACCAGAGAGCCAATGGAAATGCGGCGCCTGCACGGTTGATCCCCTTTCCTAGGCGAATCGGAGCGCCATGTGGGTGCGTCTGTAGAGGGCCTGCGTCTCGTGGTTTGGTTGTGATGGTAAGCTTTACGGTTGGGATTTACCTAGGGAGTTTTGTTTGACAGGTTAATATGGTTTGCTATTTAAATATAATTTGATATCAAATCAGTGTGTGTTACTAGTCAGACGTATTTAATAGTGCTTTCTAATGCATCGGGGTATTGCATTTGTTGAATATTGATGTCTTTTATGTTGGAGCTTGGACTATGCAACGGTGATTTATTTCTTATAAATAAAAATGGTGGAGTCTAAAACGATAGGAGTCATTTTCTTCATTTTACGGGATTCCCATGACTTAAAATGCGGTGCATAACTGTGGGCGACCGATGTGATTTGACTAGCTGGTTAGAAAAACCTCTATCAATTGTATTGAACCCACCAAGGCACAGACAACTGACTACAGACATGTATGGCTGCTGAATGAAGTTTTGTTCTGTGATCGCGTTGAAACGCCGCATTTGGTGCCCCTTGGACCGTACTTCTGACTTTCCCGGAGTACATTTAGCAGTTGTGTTGCTACTCCAGCTTTTTCCAGGGTGATCGGATTGAGTAACCCCGGCTACCGGGCTAGTTAAGACGGGTGTAACTGGCAATCTGAATGGGCGTTTACAGCGCCGTTTTCATACACTGTTGACAAAAGTTACACGTGAAACATTGAATCCTTTTGTTACACGCGAACGAGTGTACCCTGTTCTTTCCCGAAACATTTTCATCTTGTTTTCCTGAAATGTGTCGAATGTGATTGCCGCTGTTGTCTGTTTACACAGATCTTCTCGGCCTCCGGGATAGGACCGTTTTGGCAGCACGTCTGAACCCCCCCCCCCCCCCCCCCCCCCCCCCCCCCCCCCCCCCCCCCCCCCCCCGCC
>JAODJU010000002.1:27988378-28003925 GCA_026776725.1 Gnathonemus echidnorhynchus
CAGCCAGTCACCCCCCCCCCCCACCCGCCCCCCCAGGCGTGTTTCTAAGACAAATCGCGACAAGAGGAGAATTTTAAATTGTAGTCTGCGCAGACATCAAAATGGCAGACATTATCTGGAAAGAGCGTGGCAGGCGTCCATATGAATGCAGTTAGCCATGTGGGGCAGCTCCACTGCCCCCGCACTCTCGCAAAGCGCACTCAGCCCTGGGGGGCCGACCCACTAACGACTCTGCTGTTTGTTTCTCTCGCACCCTAACCGCTCTGCGCTGACCACTGCATGCAGATAACCGGAAGCAAAGTTGCGGTAAGTAGCAATTATTTTGTTGCTTGTGAGCCCGTCTCCCTTTCCTCCCCCCCCCCCAACCCTTTCAAAATATGCCGTCAATTTCCACAAGACTTGCTTTAGGTGGTGGTGGTGTCTTGCCCTTAATTTAGCTAATATTCCATAATTTGAAAGGCTGTGAATTTGTGTGTGGGGGGGGCATCTCTGGGTAAACAGAAGTCACATCAAATGAGGGATTTCCAAATTGCGCAGCCAAAAATGAACTGGGGGGGGCGTGGGTATTGTTAATTCGAGCCGTTTTTCTCAGAAATGAATCGCAGGCCGGCACATATTAGCATTTAAACTCTGTAATGTTAGCGGTGAGCGATTTGTTTTTAAGTGAATCGTCAGCGTCTGCGATCCCTAATCTGTTTATTTTAACATATTGCATCTAAATGACTTTGCTCGCATGCATCTGTCCCTCCTGACAGGGCAATGAGGATGCATCGCCTAATTATATTCTGCACATTGTTCTCTGATTGAACAGCCCCCCTAGATATTGAATGCATCCCCCCCCATGAATATGCGGCCACAGTGATCTCCCCCTCAGTTATTGGGGCCCCTTTCTTTGTTCCGTTTCTTCTCTTCCTCTTCTTTCCCTCCTGCCATTGCTTTCTCAGAAATGCTTGTTTTTTTTCTTCTGTATTGATGAGGCTTTCCTTTCCCCCATCCTCAGTAATCTTTGTAAACACACAGCCTCCCACCTGAAGGGGGCGCTGCCTGATTCTCAGTCCCTGTTCACATTGCACTCACGGTGTGGTTCTCTGATTTCCTGGCCCCAGGTTCTTCCTTGGCTCTTTTGTGGGGTCATGGTGCTGGGGGGGATGTTATCTGTGGTTTGGGCCCTCGATGCCTCCCCTTGTTCTCCTCTTTTGACTAGTTGGAAAATCCCTGGGGGAGGTGCGGGGGGGTGGGCAATGTGCTTACTGCCAAGAGGGGCAGGGAGCAGGAGTGAGGAGCTGAGTGAGTGAGGAGCGTTCTAACTGCCTTTGAGCTCCCTGCATATTCACGAGCTCCGTCTCAGTAAGGCTCCTGCCGTGTCTCTCACCGGTGTCTGCAGCCTTCACGATACCCACAGCGTGCAGTAGTGTGACTCCATGCTGCTGACCCCCACCTCTGGCCCAGACAAGGGGCCCCGTGGGGGCCGACGGGGGCCCTACGTGAGAGCTGCCATCTCGACAAGACTTTAAATAAACCCGCCAGCTTCTCATCGTGTGGCCTGGTTAGAGGTCGCCGTGATGCTGGGGCACTTAGTGTTTTCGGTGGGGGGGGTCTGGGGAGCCATGCTTCTGCTCAGCCTCAGGTGTGAAATTGAGATGGTATGTAACGGCAGCAGTGTCACCTGGTGATGTGATTCTGAGTCCTTGATAATTAGCTCTGGTTGCCGTCGGCGACCATGCTGCCTCCTGTCTTTAAAGGGCCGGCCAGCTCCTCCCCTCAGGAGCTTCGGCGGAGATTGATGTCTGCGGGGTCACTGGTTGCCATGGAAACATCCTGCCAAGTGCCGATTGTGTCCGGAGGATGGGGTGAATTAAATAAAAATAGCCAAAAAAGCTCTGATACATGTGGTGGGTGTGGACACTACTTATAATGTAGTGCATGGGGGTCTGTTTGAGGAAATGCGTCCCCCCCCTGTGGTGGTGGGGACCTGCTGTGACGTTTTCCCTTGTACAGGTATCATGGGTGAGTTTCCAGCTCTTTCTGACTGGTCAGTGTTGGGGACCCGGCGCCGCTTCTCGCCCATTTGCCGTGGCGGGGGCCTACTGTACGTTTGCTGGTTTCTGTCACTCTGCCACCTCTGCTGGAGCTGTATTTGGTCCTCCTTCCCTGATGGGGGCGCTCACCCGAGGAGTTGCCGCAGTCTCGCAGGGGCCACCGGCCTGGAGCTCCGCCTTTAAATGCCGTGTGTCCTTGCCGCCCTCAAGAGCGACTGTTTGACACAAATTGATGCCTGACGTACGATTGGCTAATTGCCCGGCTATGAGGGCGGGTGCATAGGGCAGGAGTCACAGTGGAGAGCCCTGCCGAATTCACTTTCACTTCCTCTTTGGAAAGTGAAAAGGTCTCTTTCACTTCTCTGAGATCATGAAAGCTGCATGTCTCCCTTAGAGCATAATGACGACAGACAGGAGCTGCACATACACCCTGCTGCATGCGTGTGCACGTGTTTGTATGTATATGTGTGTGTGTGTGTGTGTCTGCATATGTGTGTTCATATAGGGATGGACAGATAGGAACCTTCTGCTCCTGCTGGGGTTCCATCCTCCTCCTCTTCCTCCTCCTCTTCCTCCTGTGCATGCTGACACGTGGGCTTTTGGCCATCAGTTTGTTGAGCAGTAGTATCCGCTTTTTCCTGGGGCGGGGTTAAATGCGGCTCCCCAGTACAGGATTAAACAGGGTCTTAATTGTTCTCTCCTAATGGCTGTACGACCCGAGCAGACCCCCCTCCCCGATGAGCCGTACCACTTGGAATGGACCCCCCTCTTTGACGAGCCGTACCACTCGAACGGGCCACCCCCACAACGAGCCCGCTTGGGCCTTTCTTAGTGTGGTGGCTGAGAGTGTGAGAACCTGCTATGGCACGACATAGTCTGGGGGTGGGGGGGCGCCCTGCGGGGGTGTCAGTGGAGTCGGGTCCCTTGTGTGCTGGGGTGCTGGTAGTGTTTCTTTCCACCCCCCCACCCCCCCACCTTCCTGGAGTTTTCTAACTTCTGAAACTCGGTCAGAGAGGAGCGAGGTGTGACATGTATGTGTAGCTGACACGCCGCTCCGCATTCCGCTTGCCCCCCCCTTGGCTGGAGTAAATAGTGTCAGCCTCGGTGCCGGAATGCTCCCTGGCTCATCAGCACATTTAATAATGATAATAATTGACACTTTATTGATCCCCATGGGGAAATTGTCTTTACACCTCCCTCAACTTGCCCTTTGTAGAGTAAGTTGTCCGCGAAGGGCAGCCACCCGTAGATGTGCTGAGGCTGGGTTTGAACCGGCGACCTTCTGATCACAGGCACACAGGCTTAGCCTAAAACCCACACAAACGCGGGGAGAGTGTGCGAACTCCCCACAGGAAGCACCTCCCACCCCAGGATCGAACCCAGGACCTTCTTCATGCACGGCAGCAGCGCCTCCATATATACACGTTCTCCTTCTGCTGTTTCTCCAGAGGCGTCTCCTCTGTGAGGTTCTCCCCTTCGCCACCGTTATTTCCTCATCAGCGGCAGGAGCAGAGACCGGGATGGACGCCTGCGTGGTGATGATCAGAGACTCTATTGTGCTTCCATGCTGTTGACCTTGCCTTTCTCCTAAAGAATGCCCAGGAGGAGTGGTTCGTACCGTATGACTCCTTTAAAGCCCCCCCCCCCCCATTAAAATGCCTCGATGGCCAGTAGATAAGCAACAGAGCTGCACCTAGCGGAGCACACCTCAGCGCTTCGGGGGAGAGTCGCTGCTTCCACCGGCCACTAGATGGCAGCAGATCACGGGGATTGGAGCTGCTGGAGCGGAGAGGCTCAGTGTTGCCATGGTATTGACCTGATGCGTTTCGTCCCGGTCCCTGTGCGCCCGTCTGCCGTTTCGGGCTGTAATGCCATTTAAATACCCTCCCTGCGCCGAGCGCGTTCTGCCGGCGGTGCGCTGAGCCGCGAGGACGTGTGCAGCACTTTATCACTGCGCTCACATTGACTTTTGATAAATCGATACTTTTCGTCTCATTTGACAAACAGGCTTTTTAATTTTTTTTTTCTTTCTTTTTTTTGCTTTTTCAGTTTTTAAGATTTCGTCACCCAGCCAATCGGGGCTGGTCTTACAGCCGTGGCTTTTTTGCCACCTCTGCTTTTCAAGTTTCTGGTTTACTTGGCAGCGATGGGGGGGGGGAGGAAGCAGCTGATTAGTGGGTGCCACGGAATGGGCCCCTTCTTTCAGCCTCCTCTGTCTGTCTGGCACTGCTGTTTGGGTGCATTCCGTCCCGGCAGCTAGGTGGCGCTGTGCCGGTTGTTTCGGCAGCCCTGTGGGAGCTGGATTCCAACCCTTTTCGGCTGCAGACCCAGCCTGTTTTCATAGTTACCACGATATCTGGTGACTTGCTTAATGCACAGTGAGGTCAGGGCCCCCTGCATGTGACCCCATCCCCGACCCTGAGCCCAAGAGGAGGACCCCTCTGACCCCCCCGGACCCCCCCGGACCCCCGAGATCCTTCTGCTGCCAGTGAGGGAGCAGGAACCAACGGGAAACTTCCGCTAACGAGCCGCACAGACGAGCGTGCCGCTGATTGCGTTAGCGGCTTCTTAGCGCTTCTAAAATAAATGGGGGGGGGCGGGGGGGGGGCTCTGAAATTGTCATTTGAATTGTGGCTTTCATTTCCCTGCGGTTTTGTTTAAGCAGATCAGCTCGAACCTCTCGTGTTATTTTCCCCTCTGTTTGCATTTCTGAACAAGCCACGTCGTCGTAATGAATTCCATTATTATAAAACCAATTACTTTAGTTAGCTTCTTTAAAAAATAAATCAGGTTCTTTTTGTGGCCTTTTCCTCTATGGAATTGAGGCACCGCCAGTTTTCACGGTGACAGGCGTAATCTCCTGTCTTCAGTTGGCCAGGTGAGGGAGACGCGTAACGTTTCTCTCTCCTCTCTTTGGCCTTTTGGCCATTTTGCTTTTTTTTTGTTCGTCAATCTTTTTCCCTCAATTCGTGTTTAGGCTTGATCTGCGATCATCCCAGCTGGCAGGATGTCGGCAAGAGTCCGCCAAGGGGTAACCGTGGTAACCTGGGGAATTTGGAGTTGGGCACAGGGAGCAGATGAAGGAGCGCCAAGGGTTCGATAAGATCCCACAATCAAATGTAATCAAGTGCCGATAAGGGGCCTAATTAAATTAACTAATTAAAGGCAAACACGTACGAGGTTGGCCAGATAATGTGCAAGACGGCTTTCAAATGATAAAACTGATTAGGGAGGGGACCGGTGAATGGAACCCAATTAATTACTCATTCAAAGGAAATTTCTGGAAACGCTGGAAGGTGTAGAGGGTGCCCCCCCCCTTCCCCTCCCCCAATTCCTCCCTGCACCTAAAACCACACCGTGAGAGTTTACAGACTTATAGAACACAGCTACCTCTTGGATATTTGGATTGTGCTCTGTTAAAAGAATTTTAGATTTAAAAGATCTCTGGCTGGTAATTGGACCCTTAGACATTGGGAGGTGTGGATAATTTGGGCATTGGGAGCATGACTTTATGTGACATGGGGGGGTTGTGTAACCCAGTGGTTCTCAACCTTCTTTATCCAATAATACTCCGTGCCTCACCCCCCCTCCCCCAGAGGTTTAGCAATGATGACAAAAATTACCAATGTTTATTAATATAAATTAATATATTTTAATTTGGTTACGCTGCCAAATTTCAACGTGACTCAGACAAGGTTTCGCTCCAGTATGTCCTTTTTTTCCAGTCGATGACATTGTGGCTCTAACATCAGAAGCCTGACAACCATTAAAAGTGCTTAATAACTAGAAAGACCCTCAATTTAGCCTTCAACAGAATTAAATATTGCAAATTTTGATATTTTTAACAACGTGATTTCTGACATTCTGTGTGACGTCACGACCGAAGCTTTCGTGCTGTTTACAACCAGGAAAAATCTTTAATAAAGGCCCTATTTTAATGCATGATGAAAGTATACTGATATACATGATATTGTCAGCATATCTCTCGCTTTGAAAATATATTGACATACTGTAAATGTTTAATGTAGGCGACCCCAGCTTAGCGATGCCATATTATTTTCCATGCTTTTCAAATAAACTCGCTGAGGCCCCCTAGTGGACGGCGGCTCCCTACTTGAGACACACTGCGCTGGCCTGTTCCGGATGGCTGATGTGATGACAGAGGGTGACACGTGTGCTTCTGCCGTTAGAGCAGAATTTTCAAAAGGGAAATAAGATTTTGGGCTTTTTTCCTTCTTTTTCCCCCTTTGTGTGGTAAAAGTAATTAACTGTTCACAATAATAACAATCGAGTGTCTGTCAGAAAGCCTGTCTCACAACGTGGCTCTTTGTTCAGCGTAATTATATTTATTAATGATCACCAAAGACCCAGCAAAGGCAGCCGAATGTGACGTCTTCTCCTCCCTTTTCCTATTAGTTTTGCAGATTTAATTGTCTGTTGCCGGGAGTTCAGCGAGATGGATTTTAATAATGAACACTTTTCTCTGCGTTTCGTCTGCAAGGGGACATTTCTATTTAGTGTTCTCCTTTTCTTTCTTTCTGGCGATTCTGCCGCAGGAAAGGGGCGATTCGGGTAGCCTGCCGTTCCCCCCAACCCCCCCACCCACCCTTGAGGACTATAATTTGGTTCGTACGGTATTCGTCTTGGGAACGCTGGTCAGAATGGGGTGGATATGGCCTGGGATTTGAGTGCAGCACTAAACGGTACCTGTTGTGTTAGCAGGGAGTTTGGACGCTGCTCACGCTGTGGTTTTTCAGCTTGGGGGTTACAGGTTGGAGAATGGATGGGGTCCCCTCAGTAACGGCAGCACCTCTTCAAAACGTTCTGGGGGGGCACCAGCTTCGGCCAGATCCTGTATTTACTGCCTATGTGGCAAAGCTTTGCAGTGTAACCAGATGGAATTGCGCCCCGTCCATCTCGCGTGTTTAACGGTAAACGTCGATCTGCGCGTTCTTTTCGAGCCTGGAACGGGACTCGCTATCTGCCGCCAGATTCCCACCTTTTAATTGACCAATTTATATCGTCCAATGGGCATCGCTGTGAGGAACCGGCACGTGAATGTTTCACACCCTGTTTTATATGCCTGCTCTCTGCCAGCAACAAAAAATTAGCACTCACGTAATTAATTGATGGTAATAATTAGTCAATCCAGTAATTAATTTGTGATATTTGAGAGGTTGGAGGGGAGGTTTTCACTTTCTAGCTGGCAGTAATTACCAGCTGTCCCCTTCAATGGATACCGGTCCAATTTGGCCCGTTTTGTCGAGCAGATGTTGGCTATTAGCGGGTTTTTGTTTTCGGCCTCTCATTACGGGCGGATGGATTGGTGTGACAGGCCTGGCCGATGACGGTGGCAACATTACTGTAAGCGTGGCTTTCCGCGGGTCGCGGCGTTGGGCACGGTGCCGCGGTCGGGCCCCGGAAAATGCCGTGAGCTATGGCCGACGAACCACGCTGCCGCCGTCATCGCTAATGCTAGCACATCGCTTACGCCGACATAATGGGCCATAAAGGGGACCGCAAATGAGGCAGGACAGGTCCAGATATATTGCCGTACATGCCAGATAGAGTCCGACGCTGCCTCAGAACATAATGGCCCCCCCACCTCAAGGCTAAATGGTTGATTTCCTCGCAGAAACTGCTCTCTCTTGTTGTGCTTATATGAACCGAGTGCTAATGTACGAGCAGGACCCATTCTTGTTTTCCGCGTGCAGTCATTCATCCTGGCAGGCAGACAAAGTCCCTATCAGCCGTCCACCGGTCCTGCAGGCACGTACGTGTTTCACGTGTGTGTTATGTGTCTGTGAAGCGGTTCCGGCCTGAGTGTTTATGTATGCAACGGGGGTGTGTTCCTCTCTGAAGGGGAGAGCACTGGGGGTGTTTTATGGAGTGGGTTGGTTGTAGTTCAGCAGAGGAGCTTCTGTCTATCTCTCTCCGGAGAGTTCGACCCCACCGCCTACCGGTGCCCCCTCTCTTTATCTGGCAGGGAGCACCGAGACGTGCCATTTCATGTACCTTCCGCTCCCTCCTGCCACCTGGCCTTTATGTTTCTTTGCGTGGGGAGCCTTTGATGACACGAGGCAGCAGCAGTGGGAGGGGTCGGATGGGAAACAGGCCCACTGCCACTCAGCCTGCATCCTTGCGGCGCGTCAGCAGGTGGACGGCTCCCACCCCTCCGATAATGACCGCCTCCTATCGATCTTAATTTTTCTTCTGTTATTTATTTTACTTGTCAGACTCCAAAATGACCCCTTGCGTAATACAGACAGAAGGGCCTCATTTTGATTGCAAGACTCTTGTGTGGTGTTTGGATAATTAGTATTATTCTGTTGTAATGAATTTTTCATCAGTCCATCATTAACATTGTGCCGTTTAACGACTTTGGCCCCCTCCACAGAAAACTGTCTGTTGTTTTTCTGTAGCTGCAGGGTGGGACTCCAGTTCCTTATTAAAAGAAGAAAAATTAACGTTATCGTCATTTTGGGTAATTTCCTACTGGAGGTAAAGGGATTTGAAATAATTAATAAACATCGATTTTGTGTGAAGTTTATGAGATAATTATGTTGAGGTTGGACCCCAGGTCGGCTGGGATTAAGCCTGATTTAGATGTACATATATACTGCTGCCCTCCCCAGAATGCGGCTGGTCCCTGTATCTCTGGTGTGCGGACTGGTTATGCCGACCATTAACTTTTTATGGTCACAATATTTTTGGGGAGAATGAGTCAGCCAAAGTTGACTAAAGACATGAGGGAAAAAACGTTAATTTCTTGCCACTTGTTCTTGATAACTCTCTGTGGACCCGACGAGTTTGATACGCAAGCGTGCCCAGATCTTTCCGTGGGACCTACTGGGTTTAATACGCAAGCGTGCCCTGATCTCTCTGTGGACCCACCAGGTTTGATATGCAACCCCACTGCCTCTGTGAACCCGTGGGGTTTGATATGCGAGCGCATCCCCCCTCTCTCCATGAACCTGCCGCGTTTCACGTACAAGTGCACCCCGCTCGCCTCTCCTTTTTCATCGGAGGTGCGTTTAATGCGATATCGGGCCGCATAATGGCATGTGAGCTCTGCTATTCGCTTTTGTTCACGAAACAATCCCCTGGGCTATTGCGTTTTACGGCTGGGGGAGCTAATCACTCACATTACGGTGATGTTGATGGGAGTAAATCATTTAAAACCTGATTAAAGACAGTGCCCTCACCTTTTCCCCTTTTTTGGGGGGTGGGGAGTTTATTTGCTAGAAGAGCAGCATTTTTTTAAAATCCAATATTTTAAATATTCCACATTGTAAATACCCCCAATAGGATAAGCGGTTTCAGAAAATGGTTGGATGGAAGTACCTTACATATCGCCCTTTATCTTTATTACAATGATCTGTTTCTTTCTTTCTCCCTCATGCAGTAGTTGAACCTAAGGACCAAAATGGCCCCATATTGATACGCTCCCATGAGAATAACGTTGTTGTCATCCTCGGTTCTGAGGTGCATGGTGGTTTGCTGCTGATCCATTATTTTCCCGTATTCCGATGCCATCTCCCGACACCCTCCCGTCTTTCCCAGGATTCTCCCGTATTCCGAGGCCATCTCCCGACACCCTCCTGTCTTTCCCAGGATTCTCCCGTATTCCCAGACCACCCTCCCATTTTGTTGTTTCCCGTAATTTCATGGCTTTCAAACTTCATTATTAAGAATCGTCATACATGGATCCATAAGTTTTGCATACGTTTTCCTTACCTAAGTTACCACCGCGTAGTCTGGCAGGCCAGTTTAATTCTAAATTAATTAGCTAGCAAATTTAGCTATCTGAATGAATTGGCTAGCTAACTTTGTCATATCATAAATAGAAATCTAAATCTGGTTATTTGCTTACTTATCCTTACGCATTTATTTACTTGTCCTACCTCCCCACCCGTCCCCACTCCCACATGCTGGCGAAAAAAAAAAAAAAAATCCCAAATCTAAAAATCTAAACCGTACCCATTGTTTACGTTTACACCAGCAAAATGCAAATTTCCCTAAAAAAACGAGCAAAAAAGAAAAATCTAAGCTTAAATAAAGGCAGAACACGAGCGCCAAGTTTGCGCCGGTGTAATTATGAAAAACCGGCATAATTACTCGCAGCTTCTTAATCTTATTCATGAGAGGAGATCCGGAACTCAACAGAGAGATGAATAAATGTGTTCGCCCTCCTCTTTTGGATGGAGGGGAATGAAATGATGTAAGTAACAAACAGATGGTGCAGGTCTGCTACTTTCTGCTGACCGTCGTCCGCTTCGGGAAAGTGCTGATGAGCAGAGACCCGCCCAGACACCCCCCCCGCCACACTGCATGAGGGAGGGGGAGGGGCCTTTAACACACGGCAAAAACATATAGGCTATATGACTGTAAAAAGAATGAGGTAATTAGTCGACTGGCAAATTACAGCACTCATTTATAAACAGACACAAAGTAACCGAAATGCTTCTTAGAATCTCAGTAACATCAACTCTTTTATTAAAGTTACAAACAACAGAGACCATCTTGGGAGATTCAGTGGCAGCTTTAGTGATCGTGTCCTTAACCATTACGCCACCTGCTGGTTATATAACCGAGTCAGTCGGATGATAGTGTCGATTGCGGTTTTCAGCTTCTTAACGGATTTGTTTGTGTACTTATCTGCTTTTCCGTGACTACAAAGCAGCTGGGATCACAGCTGGAGTCGTGACCCCCACCGAGAGCTGCTGGTGTGTGGTCAGGGTGCGTGGTCAGGGTGTGTGGGGCTCAGGCGGGTGCGGTAATGGGCCTGCATGACGAACACCTGCATGGGCTTTAGTGCATAGCGCGTGCGACGCTTAGAGGATAGCCTTAATTATGCTATCAACACCTCCCCCCCCCGGGTGTACCCCCAGAGAGCTCCAGATTCAGCCGGGCGACAGTCCCCTGAAGTCCGCCTCGGCCTTGATGGTTAACCTGGGAAACTGTCCTGAAGGTGGAGCCCCCATCGGTGTCAGGAGAGGGGCGCTGATGGCGTTTTGGGGAGCCCCAAGTCTTTACCACGGCTGGAGAGGGGTTACTGGAATGTCGTCCAGCTGGTTGCTGGGGTCTCTGTCTGTCTGTCTGTCTGCCTGCCTGCCTGCATGTATGTGTGTGTGTCAGTCTTTTTGTATGTGTGTGTTGGTCTGTGTATATGTCTCTGTCTGTCTGTGTGTATGTTTGTGTCGGTCTTTCTGTGTGTGTGTGTGTGTTGGTCTCTGCATGTGTATTTGTGTATGTCTCTGCATGTATGTGTGCATGTGTGTGAGTATGTATGTCTGTGTGTGTGTCTGTCTGTATGTTTCTGCCTGTTTGTCTGTATGTGTGTGTATCTCTCTCCGTGTTTGTCTGCGTGTGTGTGTCTGTATGTTTCTGCCTGTTTATCTGTGTGTGTGTGTATCTCTCCGTGTTTGTCTGCGTGTGTGTGTGTGTATCTCTCTCCGTGTTTGTCTGTGTGTGTGTGTATCTCCGTGTTTGTCTGCGTGTGTGTGTGTGTATCTCTCTCCGTGTTTGTCTGTGTGTGTGTGTATCTCCGTGTTTGTCTGCGTGTGTGTGTGTGCACGTTGGAGCCCCAGTTATATCCAGCTGTACCCCTTGGCCTCTGTGAATGAACGCCCCAGACAAGCATAGCTTGGACAGCCATGATTAAACAAGGCCCAACTTCATCATTCTTTTGCATTTCATAATTAGGACCCCAGGCTGCCTGTTGGTGCCCGGCTTGGCGCCTGCTTACAGGCTGACTACTGCAAAATTGCACAAGATTAATCTGTTATTGGGATGCCGGTCTGCCGACGGCTCACGTTGGATTGGTGCTGGTCCTGCACCGTACCACCATACAAGAGATTTCAGTCTTCGTTCTTCCTATATATCCTGTAGTACTTTTACCACAATCATTTGAAGGTTTGATTAAAAAAAAAAAACAAAGCTTTTGAGTTTTAGAAAGCCAAGGCACATTTTCAGACACCTGTTTTTCTGAGGACCCCTTTGAATTTTGTAGGTCAGACTATTGTCGTTGTCGTTGGTTGGGGGTGTCTAGTGTGGTTTATTAGCTTTCCTCCTGTCACTGCTGCAGCAAGCTTTACCTCTGCTAGCTGCTTCCCCCCCTTCCGTTTTTGGTGACGGCCAGCCCGCAATGCTCACTGTTTGGGAATACCAGCTTTCGTTTTTAGTGCCTGCTGACAGTTTTGGCAGATTTATCTCTGATGTCATGCAAAAGCAGCTAATCAGGGGTTATTAAGGATTACCAAAAACACTGATACATTGTAATCTGCCGGTTTGAATGTTCATTTGTCAGCTTGACGCATCGTCCAGTCGGATCTCGATGTTTTTGCCGTGGATGAGATGACTGGGGGGGGGCTGTCCTGTATCGGCTATGTCCGCGAAATGACTGAACCTGTACAGCAATGATGTTCTTCTTTTGCTCGACCTTGTGTAACCCATCCATCTGATTTCCATAAATGTGCACCAGATTCAGGGGAGCCTGGATCATGAAATGGGGAATGATGAGGCGATGAGTACAGGTGGTCCCCACAATGTAATATAAACAAAATCCACACACATGCACACACACCTGTACACAATGGCATGCTTTGAGGCATGCAAAGTGCCTATATTCCTATCATTGTAGGGACTGTGCATTCATTTCTATGGCCAAAACTCTAATTGCAACTATGACAACCTTAACCCCTACCCAGCCCTAACCATAACCATAAGTAACCAAACAAAATACAAGACTTTTGGCATTTTTGGTTTTTGATTGCATTCGCAGATATTGTGGGGACCTGAAAAATGTCCCCACAAGCTAAAAAAGTAACAGGTTTTACCACATTGTGGGGACATTTGGTTGCCCCATTGTGGGAAGTACTGACAGATGCACAGACACTATGCACAATGGAGAGTTTAGCTGGATTCTGAGATGAATGCACACAGGAGACACACACAGTAACAGGAAAACACAGCCAAACAAAAGGCCCGAATCAGGGATCGAACCCATAGCTATGGGGTTGTGAGCTGTGACCCCCCCCTGCAGCACAGTTTGTCGGCAAGACCATAGAATTGCGCACAAATCTGGTTCAGCTGTGTGACCAAATCTAAAGCTGCTCGTTTGGAGGTCTTTGGGGGGCAAAGTTCTTGTACTTGACTGAGCTACTTCACCTGAATTGCTCCAGCAAAATATCCGGCGTTGGGAGAGCAGCACCAGGTCAAGAACATTTTCAGCATGATGTACAGTTTTGTGTGAGTGCTGCCGGAGATGAGCTGTAAACATGACATGTAGCCAGGTAGAGTTAGGTTTACGGCGCCCCCTTGTGTGCTTGTGCTGTGACTCAGTCGCAGCCCATCCACCCACTATTCCACTTGGTCATACGCACCACGGTTCACATGCTGTTGAAATTGCTCTACACGTAGTTCCCAGAGTCATGTGACCCTCCGGAATGCAGACCAACACTGAGTCCCTACCGTGTTGGCCACTGTGGATGAAGGCTTCCGGCACTGGGCCGCAGGAAGACAATGACAGCAGCCATGAAGAGCTCACCAAGACCCAAGGATTCTACTGTCGGTTAGCAGGTGGGCGAGGTCCACCAGTTGGAAGATAAGCATTCCCGGAAATAAAGCTCGCTCTCCGCGTCTGTTTCCCTCCGGATAGACAGATCGCTCCTCATTTAGCTCCGTTTCACAATTTAGCGGCAGCTTACGCTGCTTTAATGAAGCAGGCAGCCGTATGTGTTTTCTGGCACGACCCAGTGATGACCTTTTGTTTAAAATAAATCTCTCATCAGATATTGGATTGTAAAAACCTCCTGAACTCTGTGGGATGGATATTGCCACTGCATCTTTGAGTAGAAATTTGCATAAATGTTCCGGAAGTAAGTGGTGCCTCCAGCGATTTTTAAATTGTACAATATATTTAAATTATGTTTCGCTGTTTAAGCGGGCGGCCAGCAGCGTGAACTTGGGTCCGTCTCCGAAGACGACATCAGGATGTATGGGTGCCTTCCTGCTCTCCGCCTATGTAATCAGGCCATTAGTTTTTCTGCCAATAAAATATATATATATGTTTTTGTTTTTGGGATCTGAATGACCCTGGAAAAGTCAATCAAATGCACTGTAAATGCTTGCTTTGAGATGGCCAGCGTATAACAGCTGTGAAACGCGGGGGTATTAAACGAAAGCTTGAAAGGGCACCCAGTTCACTCTGCTTAAGGGATTCAGCCAGCAGGAGCACGGATGAATCATTCCTACTTCTTTGAGGGACTGGGATCTGCTGGTGTGGCCACGTCGCTGTACAGCCCTTACCACCTGGGGGCGATCTTGACCCCATTCAGCATTCTCGGTCCGCGCTCCCCCTTCCCCTCCTGACCCGTGCTTGTTGCTCCCCGAATAACATTTGAAGAAAATGAATAATCGGTTTTAATAAAGCAATGCTTTAAGTTGCAGTATGAGACTCTCCACAAATGGAAAAGCCTTCTCTGTCACCTGTGCATGTTAGAAAAATCCCAGTCCAGGCCATTAACACACTGATTTATACTGAGTTTTATGGAGGGAAAAAAAAAATACAACGCAACACTCAACCACTAATAAAATGGGTAAAATAGTTCCATTAAATATACTTCTTATGTGTCTTGGAGCTACTTTTAATTTATAAAGTCTTAGTGTTTCAACATCAATATTGTTTAAATAGTCCGTTAAATGGGCCTGTCATGACATTTAGAAAATGTATTTCATTTTAAATGATGCTGACTCTTTTATTGGGGGGGGGATACTGCTTGTATAAAAAGCCCCCATAATTTAGTTGGGAGGTATAGAGGAGGAGCTTTCTGGGTTTTGAAAGCATGTAGGTGAACCACGAACATTCTGACTGTCGCCGTCTGTGTCGAGGGCCGGGTTGTGTTGGAGCTCCTTGAGGTGTCGGTTGGCCCGTTTGACGGTCCACGGCGCGCCCACATCTGGAGACCTTGAAGGAGGACATGCGGCAGGCCTGGGATGGGCGGGTCACAGCGGGTATCGCCGCCCCTGCTCCCCCCAGGTGTGTCCGGTGAGCCTGTTCAGCTAGTGCTGCTAAGTTAATCAAGTGAACCGGCAGATGCCCCGCTGTTAACTGGAATACTACACCGCCCCCCCCCCCCAGAACCGGGGAGCAGGCCACATCGGCACGCGCCTCTCGCATCTCCGTATAAATGTCCGCCTTCAACTCGACAAGAGGGACAAAGTGGCACTGCTCTCTCGCGTGTGATATTGCCACGCGCCGCCTCAGATCTGCCGTGCCTCCGGCCTCGCGCTTTCATCCCGCTTCCGCCGCCGTCTCCAGCTCTTCACAGGGCCGCTCCGCACTGCGCGCCTGTCATCCCTAATGCCTTTCTTCCCACTCCTTCTCCTTCTTTAATGCCGAGCGCGACATCGTGTCGACTTATGTACTTTGTAGAGTTAACGCTCGCCGGCTCCGTCGCCTCGACGACCCTAAGTGGTTACGGATGGGGGGGGGGGGGGAACCGGAA
>JAODJU010000002.1:28161216-28171220 GCA_026776725.1 Gnathonemus echidnorhynchus
GGGGGGGGGGGGGGGGGGGGGGGGGGTCACGCCCTCCGCTCACCCAGGAAGGCGGACGGGGAGACGGTGCCATTACTCCGGGACACCATGACGCTGATCCCCGTCTCCACGAAGGGCACGGAAAAGTCGATGACCTCCGAGCGCTCCTCGTTGATCGTCAGTGAGCCCACAGCCATGACGGCCTTCTTGTACACCACCTGGACGTTGGGGGGGGGGGTATGATTAAT
This sequence comes from Gnathonemus echidnorhynchus, assembly GCA_026776725.1. Classification (NCBI taxonomy): domain Eukaryota; kingdom Metazoa; phylum Chordata; class Actinopteri; order Osteoglossiformes; family Mormyridae; genus Gnathonemus; species Gnathonemus echidnorhynchus. Next base: position 28,161,444 of record JAODJU010000002.1, read on the forward strand.
GCTGTGTCCCCCCCACCCCGCCGGGTCCTGGGTCTGTGTGATCTGACTGCACGATCCCCGCCCGCCTCGCCGCTAATTCTGTTCATTATTCACAGAGCCGACTTTCCGGGTCGGCACACGGCACGCTTCAGCCTGTCCCCATTAATTGCTGAAATTAGAGCGGAGGCGATGGATTGGACGGAAGGCACGCATTGCCCTGTCATGTGACCCAAGCGTACCTGGGCATGAATGTACAGAGTGTCTAAGCGGAACATGGGAGTGGAGCCTGTGCTGGCTTTCACTGAGATCTATGGAGGTCTTTGTTCTGCTGTTGTGTGCTGTCGATACATCTAGAACCGTGTTTTAACTGCCCGCTGGGGACAGATACCCAGAATGTGGCACCCCCCAGGGCCTGGCTGCCTCCCAGAGGCACTGTGGCAGTGTTTCAGGAATAAAGTCTACGCTAACCTGATTTCATCCTCATTTTGTTTCTTTATAAAGAACTCCATTCATGTCTGGGACCAGTTAGTTTGAAGATATTTATTGTTATTCTCCATTCTATCAATTTCTCTGCCTGGAGCGTATCCCAGAATGCCCTGGGAATGAGTAGCGAGGCGTGACACGGGGTCTGTCGCACAGGATTCTCCATGTAGACCCTGGTCCACTGTCTCTTTAAGCTGTAGGGGGAAACGTGGAGGAGCCCCAGACAGGCAGAGAGACAGAGTGGGCTTCAAACCCACATCCCGACCGGTGTCAGGCTGCACTGCCTCCACCTTGTTTTATTTATTCTGTTTGATTTGTGGATGAAGAAAGTATTAGACGTCTCTTAATATTTTGTGTTGTAATCTCGCCTACGTGTGTGTGAGATGGGATCAACGTAAATCCCCAGGCCAGACGCTCACTAGCGAAGTCACGAGCCAGGAGTCACGACAAGTCACTATCAGTGTAAATCTAACCGGGGGCCCACGATCAGAGTCTCTGCGCTTTGACTCGGCCTCCCTGAAGAATAGGCTCGAAAACTTAACGTTGCAATTACGGAATGTGCGGCCATAGATAAATGACTGAAGGTAAATGCATTAAGATGCATAGAACCCCCCCCCCCTCTGCGTGAGCACCCACGTCGTCCTGCTGGATCGCTCCTTCTTTTCGGGGGGGGGGGGGTGGGAGACGACGGACCGCCTCATTTGAGTACCGCTGCTGAGCAGCAGCCGGCCCAAAAGCAAAATCCGAGTGTCCCGGACAGCAGAGGGGCAGGGAGCGGGAATGATGATGCGTGCGGACACACTGTCCGCTCCTCCCGGCCCCTCCTGGCTCCTCCCGGCTCCTCCCGGCTCCTCCCGGCTCCCGGGGCTCCGCTGCCTTTCCTTCCTCCCTTTTCTCCTCGGCTCGGCGGGGCAGTGGCACCGTGAGCCTCATCCGCACCGTCCCGGCGGAAATCCGCACAGCGGCATGTCACACTGCCTCGGAGAACAAGCCCCGCAGCGGAAACAGAAAGTCATGTAAACAGGCTGCCGTGCCGTTATGGCAGCCGACGGCATTTGGGGCGGCGCGGCTTTCTGCAGAGCCGTCGTTATAAACCTGAAAGCGACAGAGCTAACGAGGCCTGGGCTGTGTGAGTCATACAGGGAGCCCCACACGAGGGGCCGCTCTCTGCCACCTGCCTGATGCTTCCTTAATCCTGTAGGAGTCTCCTGTCCTTCTCCTGTCTCTCCACCTCCTTCCGCTTTTCCAAGAGCAGGAAGAAACGTTTGATACTAAATTAATTTCTACCTGAATAGTTCTACCTCCGGTGTCGATTTCACTTGTTTTTTTTTGTGTCTTTTTCCTCTTTGGCCCCTGTTAGGCTTCTGCCCTCTCTGTGAAGATCTGTGGTCCGGCTTTGTGGGCGGGGCTTTGGCGGGGAGCCTTTGTGGGTGTGGCTTTGAGGGTGCGTCTTCACAGTTGGGGCTTTGTGGGTGGGGCTTCATGGGTGCGTCTTCACAGTTGGGGCTTTGTGGGTGGGGCTTCATGGGTGCGTCTTCACAGTTGGGTCTTCACAGGTAGGGCTTGGTGGGCAGGTCCATGTCTCCCACGGAATAGTACAGAAACATATACAGGCTGCTCCTAGCAGTACAGCTGTAGATGTTGTTTTCTTGCCACTCTGATGCTTTTTCCAGAGCAGGAGGCCATTTTTTAACCCATTTACCAAGCGCACTGTTTTTTCCCTCAATGACCCAACCTTGCTCAAGGGTACAACAGAACAGCCCTAACAGGCTTTGTTTGTCTGCTTCAGCCCCCTGCTACCTGCGTATTTTTTTTTTTTTAAATTAAGAACGTTGTGCTTATGTTACTGGGGTCATCTGCTTTAATACTTGAGGGTGTTAGACGGAGAACGCCCTTGAATGTCCTCTGTCGGTATCTGAGCCACCCCGATTCTCCAGGCCTGACCACTAACATGGAATTTGTGGGCGGGTCCTTCCTCCAGATGACATCCACAGGGCAGCTTTCGCTACAGGAAGTGGGATTTTAAACGTCTGAGACACATGGGACAGAATGCACTGGGTGTTTCATCATCTTCTTCACTGCGGCTTCCAGGATTCCGGCAGCTTCCATAATCTCCGAGCGGTTTTGTCTTGCGGCCTGCCTGCTTCCCTGCCTCCCTTGCTGCTGTTATTGTTGTTGTTTTTTGTCATTTTTTCCTTTTTTTTTTTTTTTTTTTAAGCACATCACATGTCATGCGGAGGTGATCGGCAGACGGGACAGCCAGGAGGTCTGGTCCCACGCTTCTCTGTTCGCCTGACAGCGTGAGCACGTCGTCCGGATATATTTAGACGCGCCGCAGAATTGTTGACACTGACATGAGCGAAATTCCGACTTGTGCTGCACCGAGGAGTCAAAAGCAGATTAAACCCAGGAGTTGACCTAGTTTGGAAACCCTGGCTCTCGGCGTCAATTGTCTGCGTCACGCAGCCGTATAGGCAAATTATAGACAGCCCCTTAGTAGTCTTAAGCCTGATTTACCTGATCAAGGCTTCCGTGAAAACATGGTACGTGTGTGCCATGCAGCCTCACTATGCGGGGATCACCGCTGCGGAACCAGCAGGTTTACCGTCAAGTGGCTTAGCCGGTGAGATCGGGGGTAGATACCGCCACCCTAGTTTTCAGAATAAGGCTCGATTCTGTGCACTTTCCAGCTTAGAAAGTAGCTTCCTAAACGTCTGTGTGCGTGTGAGCAGGGTTTTAAGGCCGAGGTGTCTGTGTACCGCTGAGAGTGGGAAAGCCTCTGCGAGGGGCTTTACCATGTAAGACATCGCTGATATATATATGGACTTTAAGCATTTATAGAGCCAGTTTCCCCTGACCTGAATCGAGGGTGGGGGGAATCTGCAGGCTGACCTCTGGGAGGCGCTGGCTAGTCCTGGGAGATGAGCAGTTTGGGGAAAAGATTTAGGCACATTCTGATGAGACCCTGACACGGATTTCATTAAGCCAAACCTCCATTTGCATATGTGGGAGGGAGGGGGTTGCTTTTGGAAGAGCATTGAAAAAAATCCATGACAGGTTTTATGGTTACGGTTAAAGACAGTGGGAGAGTGCCACCCCCCCCCCCCACCAAACACCTCCAACCTGTGACAAGATGCTTATTTATTTATCAAAAAAAGCGTGTTCTGTTTTTGCCTCGACTCTGGAACTACGCAGGCACCACGCTCTGAAATTAGACATCAGCCGACAGGCCGACAGATGAGGTGGGGGGGGGGGTGGTTGAGGGGAGGCGGAGGGAGGGGGGTAAATAAATAAACAGAGTGACAGGCAGATAAAGGGACTGACGTGTTCATAGAGTTGGGTTGACAGATGGTTCTACATGAAAATGCTGATGAAAGACTGTAGGAACAGCAAGGGCTTGGGGACAGAGAAGCTCCTCTGGGGGAGAGTGGGGGACAGCGGGAGGGATGCCCTGGGTCTCCTCCCCCCCCTCGTCCTGGCCTTCTTTCTGTCTGCATGGGGGGTCTCTTCTGGAGGGGCCCAGCGTGAAATCCAGGATGTGCTCGCTCCATAACGCACTTCAGTCTGCGCCCAACAAGTTGTAAACATCTGTCTCAGCAGTTCTCCTCCACAGATGTGCTGTAGCGAGAGTCTGGGGGGTGGGGATGGACACGGGGGGGGGGGGGACGTTTGCGTTAACTTAGGTCTACCAGGTTAACTGGAGCAGGTTCAGTAAGGCCGCCGAAAGGTCCAACAGCATGACCCTTCTGGGATTTGAACTGGAAACCTTCAGTGTTATTCACTGTCTTTCAGTAGAATCCCAGCTGCAGTGCCATCTGGTGGTCCTGCATGTGGAAAAGCGGGGTGTCAGGTTTGGCTGCCGGGTCCGCTGTGCCTCTTGAGGCGGCCCTGGACCGAGGCAGTTTCACTAGCACGCGCTAAGCGGCTTGCCCCTCCGCAGGGGTGGGGGGGCAAGGGGATGGGGTTACCTTCAGCTAGTTTCTCCATTAGGTGGACATTATGTTATAGACAAACATGGCTTGGGTGCCACTGCTCATCACTCATTAGACTCCCAAACCCTAACCCCCCCCCCCCCAGCTCCAGCAGACGACTGGAGACCTACATCTCCATAAATCTCCTTAAAGCTCCACTAAAGAAACTCGCCGAGATCATTTTATCTTCAACTTGATTGCCAGATAATTATCAGTTAATTATTTAGAGCCTTAAATTAATTTGCTAAAAATAGTCACCGTGTCTCCTTGTCTCCGATGGAGATGGTTCCATTACTTCTATGCACTTCCACCCGCCCCCCCGCATGACGTGCCCCCCCCTAGATATTCTATCTTTATTTTTATTTACTTGCCCATTTAAAGACCAGAATAAGTGGCTTATCAGTGGTGGCCAGCCCAGATCCTTTCTGGGTATGAATGACCAAGATCCGGGCCCCCCAGGCAGGAATTCCACCCCCCCCCCCACCTTGACCACAGGATGTCCTCTTCCCGCTTTATTTTCCTGACACTTCATTAAGCTGAAGTCACTCCGAACAGAGTCCGCAGTAAAAGGTCCGTTAATGAATTTCTGTGGCTCAAGAAATCATGCTGACCCCCCAGGCCTTACGTACGCTGTTGTTACGGTGGGAGGCGGTGGATGGAGCCGTTCCCCATCATGGCGGCGGGTGGGTGGCGGGGGATCGATTTTCATGCTCCTCGAACAAGGCCAGCTGTCTGGGCCCGTCGCCTTGCCTTAATTTGCCTCTTTTTCTCCTTTTACGACCCCTTCAGGAAGCACGTGAACAGCTGGTGGGGGGTGTACATGTGTGCAATTGGACAGTCTTCCTGGGCGTGGTCCCTCTGACCCCTCGGGGGGAGGGGGAGGCTAATTAGGGTAATGAAAGTGGCTGGCCCTGCTTTCCGCCACACTGTCCAACATCGATCACGTTTGTATGAGTGCTTAAAGTGCTTTGTAGGGTTTGACTGTGGGTCCCCAAAAGTCTCCGGGTCCCCGCTGATGTTTGGCAGTCTGTCCGGTGAAGACTGCCTTCCTAGTCCACCCCCAATATGTTGGGACCGGCTCTGAAGGTGGACCACCTGCACCAAGGTACCAATTTAGGAACACGTCCCCGAGAAGCTTCTAAAGAGATGTTATCTCTCTGGCCTTTATTTCCCCGCTTGCTGGCGCCTCCCCGCGACTCCTAGCCATCTACCTGTGTATGTGTGTTTACTCGCTCTCCCGGAGAGCCCACGGAGGCTTCCTGTTCATAGGGACCCTCTACAGTCATTTCCATTTCATTAGTGGCGAGATACAATCAGTAGATCCAATTGTGTAACTCAAATAATCACCGCGCAGTTTGTCTGAGGCGATAAACTTAATTACAATCAGGTGAGAGCGCACTGAGCCGTGCCGTCAGGGGGGGTGGGGGGGGGGTGGGAGTACTGCGGCAGCCTCCTGCAGCACACGCCGGGGTGCGTCTCAGACACAAGCGCAGTGCGCTAGTGACCCCGCTGCACAGAGGTCGTCATGGCGATGGGAGAAGCGGGCCTGGACCACAGCTCCGGCCCTGTAGCCCACGTACGCTAACGATTAGCTGTCTTAGGGTGAGGTTCCTATCATGACCTGCTGGCCCATTCCTGGTCTCAGTCCTGCCATCCCCTGGGAGCATCAGCTTTTTCCTGGCCCCCGGTCCCCCCACGTAAGCGACGCTGTTACGGGGAAGCCAGCAGTTAAAAACCGGTCGCTGCGTGAGCCTCTCCGTGCTGTTCGATTTATTTATCATCCGTTAGACTTTTCCGAAGGCACGGAGACTCGCCTTTTTTTCCCAAGGATCGTTATTTTTGTCAACGCTCAGAAAGATCCTTGAGATTTTAATCGGAGCGCGTGCTGAAGGCTCCGTTCGCCACCCGCGCTCCCACGGCGTGCCGGGGAATTTAATTTGGTAAAGTTCAGAGCGCTGCCTCAGCGTGGCTGGCTCCCTCGCTGCCATCATGCCACACTTGTGTACACACTGCTAACTTCCAGAGGGGCCAATTTGAACTCCGAGAGCGCTCTCTCGTTTCTGCAATTTTCATTCGCCTCCGTGCGGGGGCTGGTGGGGGGGGTATCTCTCGAGGTTAATTGAATAATTAGATGAGATGATGTAAGACCGTAAGCCTGGTAGCACACTGCCTGACATCTGTCCCTGGCGCCGGCGGTGTGGATAAAGACGTTTCACCCGGCCCGCCAGGCTGCCTCTGAGCCCCGAGCTCCGAGCGTGAGACGTACCGTGACATAGCCAGTGTCTTGGATGTCAGATCCCTTTAGCATGTCTCTCTCCATGTGCCCCGCCCCCTTGCCCCCCCACGTGATTGCATCCCATGTTATTTATACTAGGCTAAACATAGGTTAACTAAAAGCACCCCCCCGGAGGTAAACTTTGGAAATGGGTTAGGAGAGATGCATCCGGTTGCTTTTCTGTCTGTACTGAGAGCCGAACGCCACTTTAATAAGTTTTCCATGCACAAAGGTAGACAAGCGTCCGTTTCTGAAGTGCCTACTCCAGTTCTCCATACTTCCCATTTATGTCTGTGCTTTTCTTCAACCTGCCTGTGGATGGTGCCGCTGATCAGCATTCCGTGCCTGCACCGATGGGTATTCACGTGCAGAAATTCACCTTGCATGCCTGGGATTCGAACCCATAACCATATGCAGCGCTTGGGCCGGGGGTGGGGGGGGGAGGGCATCTCTGCTGTAAATGACACACAGACCCCCCTCCATCAGATTTCAGGAAAATCCCAACCGGGACAAACAACCGGACAATGAATGCAATCAGCTGTTGCAGCGGTTCTAAGCCTCCCCGGCGAAACGCATTTCCATTCCCTGCTGGCTGTCGCCGTTGGAGAGATGAGCCATTGAAATGCCATATTAGTTCTGCTGACCTTTTGTGTTTAGAAGTAGAGCCATGCCTGATGTCGAAAGCACGACCCTGGAATGGCTTCTGTTTTTTTTGCCATTTGCTCGCTGAGCCGCATGTTTTATCGCTGGGGTGAAGTCACGGTAATGGCGAGGATGTGGAATACAGGCGAGCGCACTGCCATTATTCAGGAGCGAGTCCCACATGGAGCTGCCGCTACCTGCCCTCTGGGATTCTCTCCTGTTGTTGGTCCTCTAAAACAAATATAGCATTGCTGTTATTTTGTAGTCATAATGTCATGTATGTAATATGATTATTCTAAATACATAATATGATGAGAAAAAGATCTCTAGCTCTCTACAGGGGCAGTGGTAGCCTAATGGTTAGGAAAGTATGTTTGTCGTTGAAAGGTTGTTGGTTTGAATCCCTGATCAGCAAGGTACCCCTGAGGTACTCTGAGCACGGTACTCTGCCCCCACGCCCTGCTCCCGGGGTGTTAATTAACAGCTGCCCACTGATATGTCACATAGAGGTTAAATGCAGTGGACACCTTTCCTTGTTGCGTGCTGTGGTGTATGAATAATGATAATTAATGATCTAAAAACAAGATTAAAAAGTATGAAGTTGACTCTTCAGCTTCAGGCCTTGAGGTGACACTGCTTTGGGTTGATTCAGATCCCACAGACTATCTGGTTGTTGTCATGTTAACAATCCTTGGCTGAACTGGATGCCGCCTTTAACATTAAAAGATGAAACTGAGTTGAAGTTTGCCTTGGTGCCAGTGTCTGAAGGTATTTCCTTAACGGGCGTCGCCCACGGCTTCTGCAAACAGGCGCGAGAGCAGTATGAGAAGCTGTCCACCATGCACAAGAACATGCTGAAGCTTTACGAGGACCTGGGCAGCTACTTCGCCTTTGACGCACATTCTGTCAGCATCGAGGACTTCTTCGGGGACCTGGCCAACTTCCGCACCCTCTTTCTGGTGAGTTACTGGGGGCGCTCTCTCCCTAGCACCCACGAGTGAGCGAGGCCGGCAGCACCGTCGCAACCTGGAAAAGAGGCACCTTGGATGAAAGGAACCATTTCTGGATAAAACTGCAGGATTTGGCTTGTCTGAAAGCGCTGTTCCCAAATCTCACAGAGGGACTTTAATTACCTGCATTTAGCTGTAAGATCAATGTGACACTTTTCCTGTTACTTATATGCTTATAGTTCTGCTGTCTGCGTTTATGTCTGGTCTCCTGTGGGGTTCTGCGTCTGCCTTCAGAATAGCGGCTACTCTCGGGGATTCCTCGTCCTCGTGAAAGCCAGAGCAGTCCACGTTTTCCTGGCCAGCGGTTTCTCCTCCGGGAGATAAACGTCTCCGTTGTCTGTCTATCGCTCAGAGGTCTGTGTTTTTCCTTACTTTAGGAGAGTTGAGATGTGTGTGAGAAAACGAACGCAAATCCCTGTTTCAGTAAGTGTTATCGACATCGGAAGCATTATAATGCACCAAGGCTCTGTATTATTGTTTTTAATAGTTTCATGACTAAAGGTGACATTTGGCACAGTGGACTGAAATGTCTGTCAGTTGGTTAGTTGTACATGGTTTGATGCAGATGGATTAGGCTGTATAATGCAGAACGCCTGATCCTCATTACTAAAATGTGCAAAAAATATGAAATCGTACAGGTTGTCCGTAGTATTCAGTGTCCGTTACCGAATCCAGTCTGGAGGTGGGTCGGTAGGAGGGGCTGGTCTGGTGTTTTGGCCTGGTTCCTTTTCAAACCGGTGTTATTTTGGTACGCTATGAAGGGACAGATAGCGCAGTGCTAGTTTTTATGTTGCCATGGGAGATGGGGTGAGGGGAGGACTCCCCCCACCGTCCCATATCCGGCGGGGGGCCGCCGTCTCCGAGCACGAGTCCCATATTGCGTCTGTGGGCCTTGAATTAACTCATTTCATCAAGGTCAGTGGCGAAATTTTTTCTGACAGGCATCGCGAGCCGATCGAAGAGCAAGATTATAGCGCAGATGAAGCCAGCGTAAAGTGAGCTCAGAGCTCGATGTATAATGCATCAGCAAGCTTGCGAGCTCTGTGGCTGATGAAAGGGACTCTGGGTACTCTTTATGCTTTAAACACGGTTTCATTAGTGCGGTGTGGCACCACATACGTCAGCCTCGCAAACGGTGCCTCTAGGATGCACCGTCAAAGTGCTAACGAGGGCTTGGGCTTCTGCACATTAGGGAAGCACTGCAGGCTGGGAATACACACTGGGATCTGCAGTGTCAGACTCACTGGAATACACACTGGGATCTGCAGGGTCAGACTCACTGGAATACACACTGGGATCTGCAGGCTCAGACTCAGTAAAACACACCGGGATCTGCAGGGTCAGACTCACAGTAATACACACCGGGATCTGCAGGCTCAGACTCACAGTAATACACACCGGGATCTGCAGGGTCAGA
>JAODJU010000002.1:28205584-28225052 GCA_026776725.1 Gnathonemus echidnorhynchus
CCCCCCCCCCCCCCCCCCCCCCCAAAAAAAAAAAGCACCATAATAAATAACAGCACCTTACATCAGAGACTCTGAAATGAGTCACGGATTTCCAGCGAATCATTTCCTGCTCTGAGGAATAAAAAGGTCCTCTGCAGGCTCTGATTGGCTCCCGCTCTGTGTTTATCTCTTCTCTCTGCATGGTGGACTCTCCACAGGAATCCCTACTGATAGGTGTCAGGCTGCGTTGCTGGGCAGCGAGAGTGGGGGGGGGTGGGGAGGGGGGGGTGTTTGTACATAGGGCACTGCTGTCAGGTCCGATGGCGCGGCTCATGCTGTGATGTGAAAGGCTGCTCTGGGGGGACAAGACAGGTACCAGCAAACAGTCCCCCCCCCATAGTGACTCACTGTGACGCTGACTGGGCTGGCACGCTCCCCTATGACCTACGGCAAGTCGGCCGCAGTGAGGGTCCTCCAATACTGGAAGCGAGCGACCAGCTTAACGTGGGACAGAACCACTTGACCCAAAGATTCTGGGTGGATGCTGGGTTTCTTCTGGGTTTATTAGGCTACCTCTGTATGGAGGGGCTGCAGTGGCTTGCTGCCCGGTACAGCGGGGTGGGGCAGGGTACCAGCCTAGAGTGTGGTGCGTCTCCAATCCTGACGTCCACGCAGAGAGACGCCCAGCACCTTCTCCGTTCCCAGGCAGCCGGACAGGCACCCCGTGTCCCGGGAACGCCTCCGAGCTTGAAGTTCGGCTTCTCCCGTGTTTCTCTCTCCACCTCCCGCTTCTCCATGGGCGGGATATAAATGAGTGATGAGCCATGTCTGTGAAGCACCGTGCAGCTCCCTTTATTCAGACACCATGACTTATTCATGGCTGCTGGAATCATGTTGTTTGCTTGTTTTATTGAAAACCTTGCAGCTGAAGTGCCTGGCTGGGATTTCGGAATGTTCTCCGGAGGCCCCCCTGCCGAATCCCGCTTCCTCATGAATAAATCAGCATGGATGAATTTGTAATTCCTCCCCAAAACTCGGTGTTGGGGAGATCCCTCTGGGGCTGCGTTTCAGTCACGTGGGCGCTTTAAGAGCAAGCCCCGCCTCCTGGCCCCACCCCCTTTCCTCATCCAATTAAGTGTTTGATGGCTGGGGCCTTAATATTGTGAACTTAGACGATTACAGCCGGTTAATTGCCCTCCCCACAGCTGTTCTGATTGATCCGAAATAATCTGGATGGATCTGAATTCCTCCCTAGGAACGTTTCACAAAACAGAGCGACGGATTTTAAAAGCTACATCGCGTCTGCGGTTACCGGGGGGGCGCCGTGGAGCAGCTCGTCAGGGAGATCTGCCTAATTGGGAGCGGCTCCCCGAACATGGTCTTGCGTGTGACAGCGCAGTTTATTTGCCTAAACGCTCTCGGTGAAGCAGCAAGGATCAGCGCCTCCCATGTAACTCTGTACCCATTAGCCGTAAACAGTGACATCATTCACCGGGTAGGTCAGCAGGTTTGCTTCCCGGAGGGTCTGGTGGTATGACACCTCGTTGCCGCTGTATCAGAACCAATCGCTGACAGAATCCGGGGGGTTCGATCAGAAGAGAGAGTGCTGGGCTACACCCCTGACTGGCACCTGCTCTTATCTGCACCAAAACTGTACCGATGCCCGGGGGGGACCTCTGCAGTGACCGCCAGTCATGCAGTGACCGCCAGCAGCCGCTCACGGTTTTCAGTCTGGTCCCACTGCGTATTGCGTTAGGGCGGGCGCCGTCCCCTTGTGTTTGCGCTCCCATGGCCCTTGACCCCGATCCAGCCCAACCCACACTGGTTTGGCCCGGCCTGCTCTGACCCCACCCCACTTCCTATTGTTTGTCACTACTTTAGCTACTCATATCCTGTTACCTAAGCTAATAGCTCACGGTTCATATGTAGTGCAGGATGTCACCTGCAGCGGCAGTCTTCCGCATTCCAGACGGCCTACACAGCCTCTCAGACGGTCGTGTCTCCACGGGGAGTGTGGAAGCTTAACTCTTCGCCTCCTGCAACGCCGGAGCCCTGGTCCCTTTTCCGGTCGGGAGCTGACGGGTCCGTGTCTTATCGGGATCGGTGACACAGCGTGCCGTGGCTCAATTCTACCTAAAAATATCACAGAATCCCCCCCCACCCGGCTGCCTCCGGAGTTGTGTCAGCTGTACTCAAAAATCATTTGCGTTGCATGGAGGAAAATGTAAGCCTTTGTGCGGGGGGGGGGAGGTATCGATCCGTCCATGTCACAATTTATATTTGTCTCTGGTATCTGGCTTCCTGATGCTGTGGGTTTACCTCTGCATCCTACATTTCCCCCCCGTCTGTGGGATGATCCATCAGACTGTTTACTTTATCACGCTGCCAAACCATCCATTTACACATCCATCTGTCTGTCAAACTGTATCTGAGCATCCATTTGTCTAACTATCTCTGTGTCCAGTTATGCTGCTGTCAGTCAAGCTGTGAGGGGCGGGGCTTTGCTCTCACTGGCTGTCTCTGTAAGCCGCATTCCTGCTGTTCTGCGTAATGCCACTTGTAACTAATGAGGCGTCTCGGTGGCCTGTGGCAGCCAGGGTTCACCCAACATGGTGCATTGTGGGTACGCAATGTAGCACTTTGTGCCACTTTTGGTGAATTCAAGGAAAATGGGTTTTTTTCTGCTGTATCTTTCCAGCACTTTGGTCAAAACTTCTGCTGTACTTGCACTCCCCCCTCCACTTTCTGCTCTTGTGGCTCACTTCCCACCCCTGTGCCTCGCTTCCTGCCCCATGTCTCAATTACCTCCCCTATGCCTCGCTTCCTGCCCCTTATGCCTCACTTCCAACCCCTATGCCTTGCTTCCCACCTCTATGTTTCGCTTCCCACCCCTATGCCTCGTTTCCCGCCCCATGCCTCGCTTCCTGCCCCTATGCCTTGCTTCCCGCCCCTATGCCTTGCTTCCCACCCCTATGCCTCACTTCCCAGCCCTATGCCTCACTTCCCACCCCTATGCCTCACTTCCCACCCCTATGCCTCGCTTCCTGCCCCTATGCCTCGCTTCCTGCTCCTGTACCTCACTTCCTGATCCTGGCCTCATTTGGCTGTGTACTCACCTCCATTTCTGGTGTTTTTTTTTTTTTGCTGCTCCAGAACTCAGTGTCACTCTCTGCCAGTAACCAAAGATGAACGCTTGGCCTTTTCTGCAACTTCCGAGCTGCTGTCACCTCCCTTCCGCTCGGCCCGTCCGCGGCGAGCGCATTTCCAGGCCCTCTCGCCGCAGCAGTAATGTACTGCTTTCCTACCTCTAAAAAAAGCATTTGTTTATCGATGTGTGTAGTGATTCTCAGCTTTCCTGCGCTGTATTGTGTACTGAGCTGTCAGGAGACGTTACCCTCCAGCCTGGCTCCATTTTCAGGCATGCCGTGCCGGGAGGGGAACTGAACCGGATAATATGGGACAGGGGTGGGGGTGGGGCAGGGCGAGGGGGTGTCTCTGCCTGTAGCGAAATCTGTTAGGATGCCTTTTAAATGAGGGTGCAGACTTCGGTCTGAGGTATGGGCTGGGGAGGGCACTGTGTTCCCGAGGGAGGGGCTGGGGGAGGCGGCAAGGATGGAGGATCCGGACAATCTGGGTCACCGGCACGCCGTCTGGTGAGGTGGCGGGCCTGGGGGGGGGTAGCAGTTAGCCCAGGAGGGGCTCGCCGGTCCACCTGGGTACCGCCGTGTTCTGATCCGACACTTTCGTCAGACACTTGCCGTGACACTCATTTTCCTGAAGGTGCTGGATGGATCGTGGGGCTCCAGTTTGCCATTACAAACCGGATCGGTGCCACGGGAGGCTGGAATACGCGATGGCCAGGTGCCGACAGGCGGCGCTATTTATTGATCGACATGTTTGGGGGCTGGTCAGTCGTTGCGTCTGTGTCTCCTCCTCGTCGCCTCTCTGTCTCCGCCACGTGTGCCCGTCTCCCTCCTGCTGCGCCACCTTTAAATCTCCCCCCGTCTGAGAAGCACATTTTACGGAGGTGGCCGGTTGCCCCCGGTTTTGTGACCTCCTTCTCTGACCCCCTCAGATCTGAAGCTGCTTTTCAGGTTGATGCTCCCTTCTTCCACCCAAAGTAATTACTCGTACCTCAGAGTCGGAGCCTGTAGTTTGTGGAAAGCCCCCCCCCCCCTTCCCATGCCCCTGACCCCCGTCCTATTTTTCTTGTCCTCTTGTTTGAGAGAAAGGCATGTGATTGTAGCGAGGGCCACGGCTTGGAGCCAGACATTCGGCAGATGAGGGAGCAGATATTAGCTGTCTGTCGCGTGAGCTCGCCGTGTTGACAGTGCATACGAAGCTTTCATCATTCTTATTGCATTTTTCTTCTCTGGGGGTGCAGATTCATGTGCATTTCTGCATTCCTGCTTGTGCATGTGCATCTGCCAACGTACGCTTTGACAGCCATTTGCATTTCTGCACCATAGTCGTGTCTTGGTGCCGTGATGTGTGTTTCTTTGTGGATTTGTGAGCAAGTTTTTGTTTTGCTGTCTGCGCGCTTACAGGTGCCCGTGTCGTTTGTGTGTGTGTATATGTGTGTGTCTCATGTGTCTGTTTTGCTGGAAGCCCACGCTCTCAGTTCACCGATCTTAGTTCTGTTTTGATCAGAGTCCAAGAAAATGGAAAAGCGTATCACTTTATCAGTTTATCGCTTTTTCTGAGTTAAGCTGAGGAGTAGAATTCGCACTTAGGGAGGTGCCCCCCCCCCCCCGCTGCTACATATGCTAGGGGTAGTAAAACATGAAAGTGTATTTCGAATCAGTCGACAGGGGGACCAGACGTTAAACCGGAATGCGGAGAGAGACGCTTAATCACTTAACCTCGATGGGTTTTTCCCGTCACATATAATCACGCATATTTACGTTCATTTGATCCCGGAACGGAACGACAGCGAGGTTACTAATGGGGCTGCCTGCTTTACGGCTGACTTTAATATCGTAAAAATGCAGGCAAATGGGGCCAGTTTACTGCTGATGATGTAATTGGCTGCAATTACTAAAAAAAGATGACAGCGGTATGCACGCCATTACGCCATTAATCCGTCCGCGAGCGCTAGCGGCATTCTGCCGTGTCCAATCTAGCGATTGCGGCATGGCGTGCCGTGTGGCCGGCTGGCGCATCCAGACAATCAGGCGAGCGTGAATGTAGATAGTCACTTAGCGCTTGGGGCATCTTTGGTGTCTATGGTGAACCCCCCCCCTCCCCTTGATGCAGTTGATTAGGAAACAGACTCTAAATAGATTGATGGCGTTCTCATCTGGCCCCCTTGACATGTTGCTTGACACCTGAAAAACAATGGCAGCCCCTAACATTTAATTAAGTTCTGGATTGCAGGCATTTCCCCACTGTATCCCGTGATGTTTTACTTCCTCCCCCCCCCTCCCCTACCGCTCCTCACCACCCTCTCCCGCTTCTGCGCTTCGAAACTCTGAAAGATGTCGCCTTGGGGAGAAGCAGGTAAAGAAGCCATCAAACCGACAACAGGAGACAGATTGGTGATCAGTGACGGAAACCTCTCTGTCGTATCTGCCTGCGTTTTTTTTTTTTAGTCCTGTAGAGGATGGCTTTAATATTCCTCCCTAGAAGAAACGGCTGCCATTTTTTCAATTGCTCCCCTAGGTCGGTGCGGGGAAAGTCAGGTGTTTACGCTGGCCTGCTGACGACACGGGGGCAGTCTGCCTAAGGAAACCTGTTCACTGTGCCGTGTTTTTCATCATATGCGGGTTTTGGTTTGATGTGGGGTTATAGTGTCATTTTGACACCGCCTAACGTTGCCTGTGCCAGTTTATTGAGGTTCAGCCTTTGTAAGAAATCCCAAGGTGTACCTCCTGGATGCCGTTGATGTTCCGTTTTCACTCCTGGTTGATGGAAATCAGTCGTGTGTCTGTTTGCCTCTAAATGGGAGCTGAAACAGGGCTGAGTCTCCTTGCAGAAATGTTCCACACATCTACAACTGTTTCAAGACAGGATCGCTCCTCGTTCAGGTTCCCTCCTCTCATTTTCTCCTTATTCACCCACGTCCCGACTCTGCATGCCGGCCCCCTCTGCTGCCTGCTCCCTCTCCCTCACCCTCCCACGCGTTTTAATAGATGTAGCTCTTCTGACCTCGGCCGCGGTGGTGCTGGAGTCTCCAGTGGATTTCCGCAGAAAGGCTCTCCGAATGTTGTTAGGTCTTGTGGGGGATGAGGGTGGGGAAGAGCGAGACGGAAGTGCGGAGTGAGAAATGAGGTCACCTTTTAGGGAATTGCAAATTAATGGCAGAAATACAATGTGCATATTTTTGCAGCATTTTTTGAAGTCAGTTCCTTTGTTTTTGTTCTCTCATTTTTTTCTGCACCAGTTGCTCGTTCACATTCTAGATTCTTCTGTTTGCTTTTTTTTCTTTTTTTTGCCCAGAAGGATTGCAGATGCTTGGGGGTGATGGAGACTCAGGAATGATTATTGAAGCTGGTGCTGCTGACGACCGCTTTTCCTTTCTGGTGTTTTGACATTTGCAGTGCTCGGTGTTGCGTGACGTCAAATTGCCTGTCCATCTTAACTGCTCCCCCCCACCACCCTTCTGAGATCTTAGTGAATCAGGCTCTTTGCCACTTTCTGCCGTGAATGCGGAGCTTTTTAGCACATGCCTGCCGTCATTTGGGGTGCCTGCGTACCACCCATCAGCTGGCATGACCGGGCGGGCAGCGGGGTGCCACAGCTCCCCCCAGCTTGCTGAAGGCTCCTCAGTTTTGAATAAGGAGCTTTAGGATTAGCCATTGTCATCCTGGCGCACCCTGAAGTCCAAATAGGTGTAAATAAAGCCAAAATGTCCAAACTTCTGGAAATTTCAGCTTCAGGAGTGTCTCAGGGATGGGCTCTAGTTGACTGAAGAAGAACTGCTGCAGTGTTATTTTATAATGCAGTGCGTAAGCTTGGGGCCGAGGAAGACATCAGCACCAGGCCACCGCTGCGTTCCATCCTATATATCTGCAGCTGCCACCTTTCATTTCAGACAGCTATCCTGCCCCATGCGAGCCCACTCTCTGGCCTTGCATCACTCGTCGTCTGCCGAATCCTGCGAGTTCCCCCACCTTCCCATTCTCCCTCCCCCCTTGTCCAGTGCCGCAGTCATTCCCTGTACCCTTATCTTGCTAATGCATCGGGCCTGACTCCTTCCTCTTCAGGGCTGTGCCTCTGCATCCAAATTGCACTCACTCTCGGCCTCCCCCCCCGATGAGTGCTAGGTGAAACAGCTTTTGAGAAAAGCCCAGGAGCAGGTGCTCAGTGGGGTTACTGTGGAACCAGACAAAAGAGGCCTGATCCAAGCCCTTCACCCACTCATCCTCCTTCTGCGCTTCCCTTAATCAGTTTGTTGCTTGTCTTCCCCCCCCCCTGGTTTGTTAGGGTCCCTCTCTGTGTAGCAAGAGATGAATCCCTAATTCCCTTTCCCGCGTCTCCAGTCAACGCCTCCTCACCTCAGTAGTTTTTCTTCCTGTTGATCTTGTTTTTTTTCTCTCCCCCCCCCCCCCCCCCCCGCTCTCTCTTTCTGGGGTAACAGAGAACCGCCACTTGGCCCTGGAGAGGTCCCGCTCCCGCCATAACGGAAACCCGTCCGGCCGGTGACCTCAGCCAGATCTCGCCAGCCTCGGCCAGCCTCACAGGAAGGAATCTGACGTGTGCCAAAGATGGAGCTTGGGGGGGGGGGCATCTGGAGTGAAGGGAACTGCAGGGTGAACCCGCGGGTCCGAAGGGGACAGCTTGAGGGGCTGACAAACGCAGAGGTCCGAAGGGGAGCAGACCGTCATCGACCAGCCGACGGTCCGGCGCCCTCAACATATTTATTTATTCCTACTGTGGCTTTGTTTGCAAAGGACATGTTTAATTACGCCTGCAGTTGATTTTAATCTCCTTTCCATTTTTATTTGCTTGTTTGCTCTCTGTCTGGCACGCTCACTTGCCCATCTGTCCCGCTTGGTGAAGCTGACTGACTTGTGCTGGTTTACCGCCGGCTGACTTTCAGTTTACTCAATCAGCAGCAGAACAAAAAAAAAAAAGAAACAGGAAAAAAGAACAGTCAGGTAACTTCAGGTTTGAAGTTTTACCACTTTTGTATTCTCTAAAATCGGGGGGGTGGGGGGGGGTGTAGAAAGGATAGACCTTTGCCCCAAACAGAGACATCTTGCCATCAGGACGTTCATCACAGCTGCATTTTTCTTTGCGAAACCTCTTCATCTCCCTGCCCCAAAAAGGACTCCTCCATTTTAACATCCTGGCCTGTATGTTCAGCTCTCTACCTTCCATGGATAGTCTGCCGTTATCCACTGCACGCCATTTATATCTACGCTGAGACGCAAGGTGTAAATGAGAATTACGATGACATGAACATGCTGTGTGGAGGACGATCCTCACGTTTGCTTCATCATGGTGCTTTTGCTACCTTGAGGGTGTCTCTGTTGGCAATCCCCAAGGAGAACGTGGGATACTTCTGCTGCATGTAACAGAAAGGAAATGGAGGAGGTGAATGTGGACTCTTGAGATGGATGCCCTTGGTGCTGGCCCAGAGCTCGCAGATGAAAAGATGCAGCTCTCAGACTCCCAGTTACTCTGGCTGGGAACAATTCCATCGAGAAGGTTAGGCTCTTCATCTGCAGATGTTTGTCAAGGTGCGTCTTCAGAACCCGCACGTTATGTCTCACGGCGAGCAGGGCACCTCCCCCTGCGGGGAAGTCCACTCATCCACTGGCAGAGGACTCGCATGTGGGGACTCCAGACACTAAGCCAAGGCGAGACGTGGAAGAGGAAGCGATGAGGCAGGTGTTATGAGGAGATGGCAGGGTCAGTAGTGGGTGCTGCTGTCTCCTCGGATGAGATTTAGGATTCAGGCCTTCTAAACGTTTCCTATCCCTGATCCTTTTGATTCGAGAGCAGAGCACTGCACCTCACTGGAAAGCCACCATTCCCTGGATGGGCATCAAGTGTGGGGGGGTGAATTTGTAAAGGCCTGAGACTGTTTCCAGAGGTGCCCCCCACCCCGGGTCTAGCCATAAATAGAGCCAGCAACAGAGATTTAAGTGCACAGTTTAAGGCGTGACACACCGTTCACCCCCCCGGCTCGCCCTCTCACTGAAGGGCTGGTCTCCAGCAACTAAAGAGAGTTTTTATTAATGTGGTTTTGTGTGTTTATATGTCTCGAGACTCTTGCATTTCCCTGCCCCGTGAAGCTGATCCATTCAAAAAGTGAGATAAATTAATTCTGTCGACGCACAGGAACACCGTCGAGTTCAACAGCCCACAGCGAAATACAATAAGCAATTTGAGCTGAGCGCATTTTCCAGATGTCTCGAAAAATTCTGCGGAAAATCTGATATTTCTCCCCGTAAAGGAAGGCCATTAGGAGTCACATCGCAGGACGGGCGGCAGCAAGGCAGGGGGGGCCAGCCCTTTGTCCGCCCGTTTACCGCGGTGCGATACCATCGTCGCCTGCACCTTAACCGTTCTGCGTAGCGCAGATTCACGTCGCCGCGTCCCGTCACGAGTTGCCGGGGGTCGTGCCAGTTTAATTCATCAGATTTCCCGTTGGGAAACAGAGTCGAGGCTTTTCCTTGCGCTGCCGGCTTGCGGAGCAGGGGGAGCAAATCAGGAAGTCCAGGCATATGTAGGAAACAGTAAAAATTACTTATTTAAGAAGTCTGTTAAAAACAGTAACATCATCAAGTGATTAAATAGCAGTTAATCGATTGACAATTGAGCTCTTCCAGATGAAAAAAACCTATGACTATGAACAATGGGAAGAATCCTCAACGAGCCCCGGAAACTCGATCCGAGCCGGAATGACCCTGGAATGCCTCTGCCTTACGTGATATTAGGAAGACAGCTGTCATTTCCCTGCCTGGACCCAGCCAGCGTGTACGCCCGCCCGCCTGCTCGCCCGCCCGCTCGCCCGCCCGCTCGCTCGCCCGCTCTCTCCTGAGCCACCAGGATGCAGCTAGAGCCTGTTTTCTAAGGATAGCTGCCACGCTGCCATACAGTACACATGTTCAGACCCCTGCCGTAACCGAATCCCGCTGACTGCGACTTGGGTGGGGGCCGGGGGTCAGTCTCAGAATGCCATTCATTTGCTTTTTTTGTGTGTTTATTATGTCACAAAAATGGACGCCAACCTTTGATGAATTAAACTGTGTGTAAGTAGAATTTCGATAGCAGAGTTGTGCCATTGGTAGGGTTGTTTACGCAGGTGGGGTGGGGATAGGGGGTGGTTTCTATGACGATGGAATCACATTTCAAACGGTGCACTTTAACCCGCTGTAGGCTGCCAGTTTGATTTTTAGGTTTTATTAAGAAAAGGTGGCACCGGCACACTTGCCAGCTGTGCGTCTCCAGGGAGTCGCTGCGTCTCGGACACACGCAGAGAGGAGACGGGGAAACATGAAGAATGGGGAAACTCCCAGTGACCTGATTAAACAGCCATGGCTCACGCTGTTATGACCGCCATGTCATATTGTCCTAAAACACTGTTTTGATTTGTAACATCTGTTTCTTTTTTGTCCTTAATAAAAAGAAGGGGTATGCATGCTGTGTCTGAGTGGATCATGTGATCGAAAATCGGACTTCATTCTCTTTATTTGTTCATTTATCTGCATTTAGCAGCGCCGTGAACGCCTGTGGAAATCGACGCTTGTCTTACAACCCGCGCGGAGCACAGACGGAGATTAACCGCGATTAACAGCATTCGGCTTTGCGGGGTTGCGATACTATCAGATGATTGCTTTGGTCCTCAGCCGGTCGTTCAGTCCAGAGCGGCTGACGCGTCACTAACGCGGCCGGAACCCTTTCTGCTCCGAGACCCCGGACCAGGATCCGGGTCTCCGCGACGGTGTACGGAGGAGCCGATTCCGGGGCTGGCAGCTGGAGGCCGGGCTTGGGAATCGATCGAATTCAGCTGAACTTGATTCGATTTACAGGTCGTGTACACGAGCACATTGTTGTGAAACACCTTACGATTGAATTCACAGGGGGAATTAGAGCAGGCCGAGTGACAGCGGAGGGAGAATGAACGGAATGTTCCGGGGAAGGAGAGGGGCGGTATAGGTGCATAGAACATGAGTGTGACTGTAAAACTCCCGCGAACTCTGGCTCTCACCTGCGACTGGGGGGGGGCAGGGTGTGCCGATCTGCCGAGGTCCAGGGTTAAGCGTCCTTTCCGTGGTGTTGCTGTGCTCAGCTGGCCGGCAGTAAACATCAGCGTACCCCTGGGGCCCTGCACCGATCTGCCAGCCGCCACTGAGGTACCACACTGAACCTCGGGGCTCCAGTGAAGACGTCGAGCATTTAGTCTGTGGGGGCAGCGGGGGGCATCATTACCGTCCCAACATGGCCTAACAAGCATCATGAACGAAGATGGGGGGGGCACCCCCAACAAGATCCTGCAACCCCCCCCCCAAATTCAGCAACTTCAAACGGTTCCCCTAATTTAAGAGCCGCGGAGCCTTCTGGGGGGGGGGGCTAACAGCTTGCGTGTTCGTAAATAAAACTCACCCGCGGCTGGTGTCTGCACTACTCGGGACTGGGGGGTGGGGGTGTATCCAGAGTAATGTTTGGATTCTTTTAAAATTCACCCTGCCGCTGTGGTCCGGAGCCCCCGCTGTGCCGGAGCGCGATGGCACAGAGCCTGGGTGTTTCAAACGAGCCCCCCTCCATCTCCCGGACGCGACCAGCCTCCTTCTCAGTACACACACAGAAATACCCAGTGCCCCCCCCCCACCCAGCCCCCTCTGTCGGCTCCTGAAGTCCCGCACGAGCAGCTTGGCGCCCGTGTCCTGCCGCCGGCGAACGTGGCACCATATGCGAGCTAAAGAAGCTCGCTGGTGTCTCGGGGGGCGGGGGGGGGGGGGCATCCACACATACGCTTATAATATATCCTTAATCGCGGATCATCCGTGTTGTCATTCCCGTCTGCGGCGCCGGCGCGGACACAGATGGAGCCGATCGCAGCCAGTAGAGACGCTCCTCTCTGCCATACCAACAGCGCGCGTAACGCCACTGCCAATTACCCGCTTTGTTCACATTCTCTTTAAACCTCTCCCCCCTCGGAAGCAAGGAAAGGCAGCGAGACACAGACAAACAGACGGCATTGACCTTGCGGTGCGAGTAACCCCCTCCCTCACCACGCGCCGCCCCCCCATCCCAATGGGGTCGTCCATCTCTCCCTGCTAATTATACAATTCTGCTGTGCTCCGTCTTCCTGCGATTGGGCCCATCCTGAGCATGCGGCACGGACCACAGGATCTGTGATGGGGGGTGCACACTGCTGGGGGGGGGGGTTATTTTTACACCATGGTACTGTAAGTACCCCTTGACAGCCTCTGAAGGATGAGCGCAGCCCACACACACACACACACATACTTGCCTCCCCAACCCCAACACTCTCCCTGCTGGTAAAACCGCACACACACACACACACACACACATCACCTGACCAGCTGTCGAACGGACCGCGGCTCAGTCATTAAACAGGTACGCTCTGCCCAGCCCCATCTTTCGACTGTGTGTGTACTGTGTGTGTACTGTGTGTGTACTGTATGTGTACTGTGTGTGTACTGTGTTGTGAACTGTCTACTTTAATGTACTGCGTTATGTTCTGTCTAATGTACTGTGTGTACTGTCTGCGTGGTGTTTATCCAAAAATTAATATGAAACAGTTATTTTTCAGCCAATGGAAGGTTAAAAATACTTTTAAACGATTGTGTTCTAAAATAGAAGATGCGCATCCGAGGCTTTCCAAGTCTCTTCAGTGTGTTGTGGTTCCGTTTCCAAACAGATGTTCTCTCCAGCTGTGCTAAAACACATCATGGACCCAGTGTGACCAAATGCCACGTGAGCCCTGCCCCCCCCCTCCTGGGTTACCTCATTCCCCTGTGAATCGTCCCTAAGAGCTCACGTGGATGCTGTAATGGTCTTGTGTCCCCCCCCCTACCTCTACCCCTCTAGGCCAGCATGTGACCCTATCTCCTGTTTGTGAATCTGGCCAACCCCCCCCCCCCCCCGGGGGGGTTCAGTGTGTCAGTGATGGGTGGGTGGGCTTCCTGGGGTTGGGGGGAATGCAGTGTGGCCTTTCAGAAGCGATGCCTCCTAGATACTTTTTTCACTCCCTAATTTCTCTTGCCCCCCCCACCAAAGCCGGCATCTACAAAAGGGGTGAACATGGGGGGGGGGGTAGTTATCCTCCAGCTACCAATGCAGGAAGTCGCCATCGTTCAGAGCAGCACTTAAGATGCTGGCAAAACTGGCTCCTGCCCAGGAGGTTGCAGGTTTTAATCTCTGGCTGCCGGTTGCTGTTGTACCCTACAGCAAGGTGCCTAATTAAAACTACTTAAACAGCTTTTTATTTTTAAATATTCCAAAAATATTGCTGAAAATGACCTCAGCATGGAACACATGACCTGTTAAATAAAGAATAGAGTTCAGTGTTTCTTCAGCTTTGGAGCTAATGCTGTATTTCCGGGCTGGCTGTGCAGACACACACACACACACACACACACACACACACACAGAGAGGGGGCAGTGTGAATGGGATGGACCGCACACACACCCCTCCAGCTCGAACCCTAACCCCACATTATAAATAAGGCTCCCGCCAGAACGGACCGGCGTCTCTGAGCCGCCGAAATGTTCAAAGTGGGCCGGGGGCGGGCAAGTGGAACACCAGCAAAGCAGCGTTTCATCTCCAGCAACTTCTCCTCTGGGCAGCGGCGAGACGACCGGGCCGTGCTGAGCGTCGCACATGAAAGCAGCCGAGAGGAGTTTTACCTCAATTAAGGGCCCTTTAGCCTCGTTAACATACGGCGGGCTCCGCTATCACAGTACGGCCCAGTACCCATGACGGCATTTCCGAGAAGCTGCTTCCTCACCGATGGCTTGCGGTCGATGCCTGGAGTTTTGGCATCTGGATTTTCCGAATTATGGGACAACGACGCCAATCCCGTCATTGCCCCAGGTGATAGGTGCTCACCGAGCTGGGAACGTCGTTGCACAAGCAGTCAGGCAGAGCCCGTTCAAATGGCCTTTGCATGTTCCTTTACGTCAGCCGACGGTTATAATACCTCTTTGTTTGGGCATCTCCTCTGTATAGAGTGACTGCAGATTTACGTGATAATCACACGTATTAAACCAAATTGTCCTCAGTTTTATGGTTTCTCTCTCCTATGTTCTGTCGTCAGGCAGAGTCCGATGTGTTGAGTGAGTTGCTTGTTTGGGGGATGGGACCGTACCTCACATAGGTCTCATCGCACCAGACTGGCAGTGTGACCAAAATGGCCGTCCCTGATCCACAGGGGCAAGGACACCCCCGGAGCGAGCCTCTCGGGGGCCTGACATCCCAGACAGCCCAGCTCAGCCATGCTCCCGCTCTGACAGCCCGCTGTGGTATTCCGAAACTCATGCGCCGTCCATGATGAGCCATTCCAGCTGTCGTGTGCCAGCCTCCCCCCCCCCCCCCCAGCGACGGGCACGGGGACCGCTCAGCACAGCCAGAAGAGATGGCTGTCTAGCCGTCTTTGGAGTTTTATTTTTGCTTTGCCCTTAGCAGGTGGCCATGTTGATCAGGCCAAAAAAACAAGCGCACACACACACACACACACACACGCACGCACCCTCCTCCCGCTCTGACCAGCTGTGTTGCCATAAAACACCGCAGAGATGTCCCGGCTGTCCCCGAGGCAGGATCCGGCTCTGTCGGGCCATGAGGCTGCAGATGTGACTGTGGCTGTCAGATGCCCAGCCGCCGAGCGCTCGGCGATATTCACGGGGGCTGTGAAGGACAGATAACACTGACTTCATTGTGGGAGCAGCGAGTCACCGAGGATGTTTACAGACGTATTTACCAAATAATGGGCCGCAGACAGGCTCCTGGCTGCTTGGCCGCCAGTCCGCCACACCTGCTCCTTTTACTTCCCACCTCTTCCTCACTTTTATCAGCATTTCATCCACCATTTCTCCTTGAATTAGCTCCTGCTTTCACGACCTGCCTCGCCTCCAGTCTCCCCTTTTGTCCCCCTCGCCCAGTCGAGACGACGCCGATCAACAGGCGCACTGGAGTGAGGTGTTTCCAATCCGGAAAGGCGGCGGACCGGAAAGCAAGCCCCCCCCCCCCCCATCCGGGCCCAACTGATCCTAAAGCCACCCTCCAAAGCCATAAAGGGAATAGTCAGACGGGCTGGGGTTCCGAGTGAATGACAGAGCGCTCGATAAAGTTCTGATGGCCCGTCTGGCGGGGGCTGTAACAGCCTTGTTTGTTTCTTGGCTCCCCCCACCCCCAACACCCAAACGACCGATGTGGAATCGTTTACACTGAGGCAGTATAGGAGGCCTTCCGGAATGTTCTCGGGGTGACATCCGAAGCTGCCGGCGTCGGCCTTTATTCCCATCTCGGAATTCCTGGAATGTGCGAAGTCCTGTACCTCAGGAGTAATGCTGTGTAACATCTTAGCCCAAGGATGGATAGTGCCCTCCCGCAGGGAAAAAGGCCCCCGCATTGATATTTGGAAGCAGCACCCATGATACCTCCATTTTTGGGAAGCTCTCCCCTGGAAGGCCCCTCTCCAAGGCGCTGCCGATGCCAGCATCTTGCTGGGCTCCCCAGGTCATCAGATTCCGTCCTTTGATAATGGTGGTGTGAGATAGGGCAGAGAAGCAGACCAGTGTCACAGTAGGTCGTGAGAGAAGATTTGATACCTTATTTACTTATTTTTCCCAACATGTCGCTTTTATCCAGAGTGCAGAGGATTAGGATTTAAATACACCTTTAGTCGGACTCACTGCTTAACACATATGGAGAGGCTGGGTCAGGACATCCATAAAATCCTCTGAGCTGGTCTGATGTCCTGCACGAGGGGAAAATCGGGGTGTGAGTATCGGGACAAACGGGAATGTGGGCGAGAATAACCATGGCAAGTGATGAACACCAGGGCGGCGCCAATGTCACCCCGGTTCCTGCAGTGTGTGGATACGCCAGACCATGCAGTGTGGTCTTCCTGCATTTCAGTATTTCATAAGTTAGACTGTGTTTGCATGAACGCACCGGAACAGGCCAAACGCTCGGGCTTTATAAATGTTTAATTTTGTTGGGAGTCAGCAGAAAAACTGTTAACAACGGGTGATCGAATCCCTGTCGGACACGACGCGGACTTGCACCACCACACCTGGACGGTTCCTCGAGCGTAAGGCTCCGTAAAGCCGTTTAAAGCGATGCTTTGTCCTCACGTGTCTATTCAACAAAGTCCATCTGCCTCCTAACTAGTAAAATGATTTTTATGTGATTTAAGGCAGCTGTTAAGGATAAGGCCTAGGGTGCCTGGATCAAGTATATAACCTGGGTTTGTTCTGGAAAATATCTGCCTGTGTTGCCTGGAGAAGCACTGGGCCATTTGTACAGGAACCTCAGCTACACAGTCGGCTGTAAGGGTTAAATTCCCTCACCCAGATTCTGATGCTGGCTCATTACTGTGGTTAATAAATAAACCATTCCGGTGTTTATATCACAATTGATGTGATGACGACTAACATTCATGAAAAGAGTGATTAGTTATTTGTCTGATTAATAATTGATTTTGCGCTTAATCACAGCTCAGTGAGGAATCAGGTCGAATCCTGCCCAGCTGTTGGAGAAACAGTATGTTATAGTAAATAGCTCATTTTCCCCGAGTCAGAGGTGCATCTGAGCGCTCCGAGGAGTCTCACTGTTATTAAACTCATTATCTGCTGTATCCAGGGTAACCCGCACATAACGATTTGACCCAGTCGGCTGTTTATGTGGTGTCATGTGTTTTGTTAGAACCAGTCAAGCTGGTTTCCCCTGTTTCACATCACGCCACTCAACCCGTGGTCTTGCGATTAAAAGCCTGGGTCTGCAATGCAATGCATTGTTGAGAACGGAACCAAGGTTTTCTTTCAACCAAGCAGATGAATATTCTGTGACTGTTACTCTTTATACTCAACTGGTTGGTTGAAACAAAACCTTGGTCTGGATTTGTACTTTCTGGACCTAAACTTTCCTCCTCTCTCTTTAATGGATTACTTTTGTGAGTAACTTCCCCAAGACTTCAAACTGCATGTGACACTTGGGCTTGCATGTGACACTAAGGGGGGGGGGGGGGTCACAGCTAACCACTCAGTGTCTAACCACTCAGACTCTTCCCTGTGGATCTTCCCATGACTGAAGGCCTGATTTATTCCCAGACCATAGAGGTACAAGGTGTAGCTGTGGAGGGGGGGTCATCTCTTATTGGACACATTGCTAGCACACAAAAAAAACGATGAGAAGCTGGGCCCCCACGTGCTTAGGGAGGGAACATACCGGGCACACATCACCTGTATGCATCAAATGGGGGGGGGGTGAGCTGAATGGGGCCCATCTGCTCCCACCGTAGTGCTCCTCCCCCCCACTCGGCTTGGCGACTGCCGGCCGCCCTCTCCCCTGGGGCATGGGGGGGCAATCTGTCTCTTAAAGGCCAGCTGTGCTCCCCTCTTTTTCCTGGCCAAATATTCTGCCATCCAGCTGTTCACCTCAGGTGTAGGGCACCATACCCCCCTCTCCATGCCCCCGCAGTATTTGTAATATCTGGACTGTTTGCTGTGATGCTCTTTGACAAGGACAACACGTGTCTCTCTATTGCAACGTGGCATGGCGCCGAAGTCGAATGCATGTCGTGCCGATTACGTATCACTTACGGCACAGTGACAAACGCACGTAACGGCCTTTTACGTATCGGCTACGGCACATTAACAAATGCACGTAACGGCCTTTTACATATTGGTTATGGCACAGTGGCAAACGCACGTAACGGTCGATTACGTATCGCTTACGGCACGTTGAGAAACGCACGTAATGGCTGATGATGTATCGACTGCAGTGCCTACTCTGAATACATGCAATGACCGATTATGTGTTGCTTACACATTTCTAACATCCCCCCCCCACACACACACCCGTGTTTTCCATGCACTGGCCTCCTCACGGCCCACCGCAGTATTTTTCTTGAAATTGCTTTTGTGCCACCTTTAAATCAGCCTTTTATCCAAGCTGAAGTCACCCCCGTGAGAGATTTCTTTGGATCTGTCCATCACGCCACCACTGCCGCCACTGCAAGAGTACTGCTTTGTACTCTCCCGCCATCCCAGATTAAAATGGCTCCGGATCATGGTGCCCCTACCTGCGCAAGGTGGCTGCCGGCAAAGGTGACGTCAGTGGGGACCGTGGGCACGCAAGAGAGGGACACTCTCGTGAAACCAGGATTTCACTGCATGGTTTGTCCATTCTGCATTGTCAGTGACCTCTTATAATGTAACGTGACTCTCAATAAAAGGGGGTGTGGCCTATGTGAGTGAGTTGTTTGTATGGGATATTGCCAGCTGCCTCTTGTTCTCGGCAAATAGCATAAAATGACATTGCTTGTTTCATGTCTGCCCATCACCCAGAACCCCCCAGTTTACGACACCCTCTCCCTCACCCCCACATCACAGATTCATGGTTCAGTTGGACGGCCCTGACCTGAAACTCCTCTCACACTGGTGCTGGCAGGGGTGCGTGCCTCAAATGCTCAAGGCATTAAGAGGCAAAGAGGCATCCTGGGGATTTGAATGGGGCGTGAGTGTCATTGTCCGCTGCGAGGTGAAGGTTACAACATCGGCCTCAGGTACAGAAGTAAAGACATCATTATCAAAGAAGCAAAGTGACTGGAGCGTACACAACCGATCTGTGACATCCATATGAAGGAGGGCCGACGGGGACCCAAATGTGGATGAGTCAAGGCCAGCGCCTGCTACAGGGCTGCAGGGACTCGGCTTGGCGCAGGACTCATAAAGGGGCCTCTGTCCCGCAGCCAGAGAGGATGTAACCGCACCGGCGTGCCGAGAGCACCGACGGTGTGATTGATGAGCTTGCTGCCGTGACGGCCAACGGTGCGAGTAATTTACGAGCGAACCGCTCCGCCGCCGCCGTGGCCTGGTTCCGTGTTCTAAATGAGTCGCGCCGGCTCTCCTCCGCCGCGGCCAGAACCGGCCCAGCTCATCCATTTCACCTGCAGCCTCTGACAATTAAGTGGAAGATGGTCCGCCGCTAATGTAACACTAACGAGCCAAAGGGCGACGGATGTAGCAGTAAGGCAGCGTCGTTCCAGTGGGCGGGGTCACAGATGTTCCTTCCCTCCCTCACTGCTCACCCCCACACACCCTTTTTGGAATGTGACCACACCCACAGAGAGCTTTCTCTGCCGTGTTTATCACTCGCACCCACCTTTAACTCGTCTGCGGTGGTCCTCCACCACGCCCCCAGTGCCCCCCCCATGTCTCTGGAAGCCGCCAACTGTCTGCCGTTTGCCATTTGCCGAGCCGCCACTTGCCTTGCTATGTGCAGGCTGGTTAATAGAGCCCAGTGGGGCGTCATTCCTATTCTGCTCATGATAAAGATGTCCCC
>JAODJU010000002.1:28239521-28257085 GCA_026776725.1 Gnathonemus echidnorhynchus
CTCTCGTTTTTATGGAAAAAAGAACACTAATGGGTGGATGGCGAGTCTCATTCCTGTGGCTCAGGCTGACTGTGTGTTCGACTCACATACATCCCACGGTTGAACCGCAAACCCCACACAGAAGTCTTTCACACTGAACCTTTAGCACGTCACCTGATTCCCGGTTAACAGTACGTGTTGTTTTGTCGCTCACTTCATAAGGTTTCATAGCCCTTTAGCTATACACATCCTTCGATTTGCATTCCATTAGCTGTGTACATACTTCTATAATCACTTCATGTTGTGAAGTTTAGCTCAGCGCTCTTACGACTGCTTATGACTTTATTTAGATAATCTCTTAAATACCCAGCTTTAATTACAGCAAAATATAGCAATCAAGCTCTTCCCTCCATTACGGGTTTGGTTTGGTTTGGTTTGGTTTACCTCTACAGAGCTTAAATTAGCTGAAACTCTCAGATCTGGGGTGGCATACGGATGTAGTTTTACTTTACTGTACTTCAAAGTGCCATAGGCCAGCAGTGCAAACAGCCAAACTTTCCTGGCGGTTCAGCGTTTATTGGGATTCGCTGCTGCGTAATCATTCACTGAAAGCTTACTGAAACACCTCACGCATCAGGTACACCTGCTATCCTGTAGCCCTGGTCCACAAGTCATGATCCAGGCCTGGTTGGTCCTCCCCTGTATTCATATGACTAAGGTGATCTTCGTGAATATTATTATTATTATTATTATTATTATTATTGTCAGATGACTGGGGGGCTAGCGTTACAATAGCATGGTTTGTACCACATGAATATTCATATAGAGAATGAAAGGGATGCTTTTAAAAGCCTTTGGGGCCGTGCTGACTGGGGCATTGTAGAACTGGGCTACCGATTAGCACGTTAGCATTGAGCACCGGCTCGGTGCTGGCACCTTTCACCGCGCCAGAGTCACACGAGCAATTCCTCGCTCAGCCCCGTGAGGGAGAGACAATTAGCCCACCACTGCGCCGCTTCTGCCTCGATAATGAGTGATTGATCGCGCAGAGCGTTTTCATTTTAGACAACACTTAACGGCAGAATCGGGCCCATTAAAGAGGGAATCGGGCCTGTTGGTGCAAGCAGAGCTCTGTTTGAGTTTGATGAATGGATACCAATCATTTCGACACTGCCGCAAAGATTAAGTTTGTCTAATTAGCAATGGGCTCCATTTCGCTTTTGGCTGTAAGTGAAAATATGGATGATTTTCTTTATGGCACGAGAGAAACCCAGAGGACAGGAGGGAGCCTCAGCAGAGCATGTAGAAATCTGCAGTGCTGTCACGTCCCAGTGTATTCTGGGTAGCATCGCCGTTTCACACCGCGCTCAGCACGGCTCTCCGTATCAGCGCCCGCCTCTGGGGATCCTGATGGGCCTCCTCCTTCTTCACACCCCTGGCCAGCCACCGTCGCCATCCCCGAAGGTGGGTCCTTTCACACTGCTCAGGTGTGAACTCCGAGGGCCTAGGTGTGATCTTCTGGCTGAGACCCCGGGCTCCCTCCCGCTGCCCCTCGCTGTCATGCCCGGTGCCGGTGCCTGCAAAACGCCCGCAGTGGCATGCAAGCTTTCACCAATAGGGGAAGAAAAGGATAAAACTGGAGCTGGCTGGAGCTGGCGGGGGTGCCTGGGCACGCTGAATCCCAGGCTGGCCGCGGTCACGCGTGGTTGTGTCCCCAGTGGCCCTGCGGTGACTCTGGGCCTGGGACTGGGGCCAGGTGTCCGTCCAGCCGGCCAGCACCGTCCTCCAGCATGCTGTGGGGGATAATGAACACGACACAGGCTCGGCAGGTCACCGCGAGCCGGGGACAGAGAATTCACGCGTTTTGTTTAAAAAAGAAATGTCCTTTTCCCACTAAGCTGCTCGGGGTCGGCTGCTGGTGTGAGGGCTACAGGGCCGTGCCAGCAGGGGGCAGTCTGGTGTACCCTTGATTGATTTAGACGTATATAGTTCAGAGCTCCGTGCCAGTCAGTTGGATCAAGGGTTTCCCAAAATGCAGCGACGAGTCGTAATGAATATAATAATTAAATGTGATATTTTCTCAAAACTGGTATCTGAATGTCATACAATTTGGTTTTGGAATGGAATGTCCTGGACCAGCCTGGTACCCTTGATGCAAGTCTAGAATTGTACAGTATTCACACACGTTGCGACATTGGTATATGGGGTAGTATCTGGTGGTAACACTCCTGCACTGACTTGCCTTTCTCCCCTAAAAAAGAGCATGTTGGTTTCCCCTAGAGCTGTTTAACGGTGTGTCTCTCCGATGGGCCTGCTCTGTTAATGAAGCCCAGAGTAGACACGACCGCAGGGCTGCTCTCAACACAGACTCCCCACTAAGATTCTGGCTCCAGCATAATAGCCCAGCTGTGGACAGGCATCACTGCATAGTGACGCAAAATCAGTCAAAATGAAGATGCATGAATACTTGCTGTCTTTGTGGTATGTGATTGCCTCAGAGGGATTTCTGGGTAAAGTGGACCTGTGGTGCAATGGTTACTCTTCTCCAGCTTGGATATTATTATTGTAATATATTAGTGTGTTGTAGAAATCACTGGCATAGTGATGCAATTGGCCCACCTGTGACTGACTCACCTGTGATTGGCCCATCTGCGAATGGCTCCCATGCAATTGGCCTGTCTATGACTGGCTTGCTTGCGATTGGCCTGCCTGCGACCAGCTTGCCTGTGATTGGCCTATCTGTCTCCAAAGGAATGGAAGCTCATGAAGAGACAGCCCCCACCCCACTGAGCCGGTCATCCACTGGTCATTGGGACACGGCTTTGGGGCAGGTGGGGTGCAGTGACGCAGAGTGGTGGCCCTCCCCCTTTCCCCCATGGCCAATCAGGTGTCTTGACGCCATGAGGGGAGCTGGCGGGGATTTGGGAATGTGTCTGGCATCCCTCAGCAGGCCCACAGCCCCAGAACTAATCCCGTCACAGGTGATTACGGAGGAAAAATGAGGCCCCGGTGGGGCTACACCCCCCCCACGCCGCTCCCAGGGCCCGGCCCAGCCCGACGGGACTCTGTCAGCCTGGTCTGGTGGCCCGAACCCGCTTGGAGCAGATGGAGAGCTCGAGGCTTCAGATTCTGATCAGCAGGCTGTGGAGATGAGGGAAGGTGGTCCCCATCCAGCAGCCTGGGCGTGCTGGTGCCCGCTGAGCCGGGCCTGGCTGCACCGCGTGGTCCGTCTGGCCGCATTTGGTGATTTCTGTCTGACTTGTTTGTTTATCACGCTGGTCGTGTCTGATTCCCGTCCTTGTTTACTCGAACGTGCTGGCTTGTGCGTGCGCGGATGTCGAGGCGGCTCGTGAACACGCCGCCCGGGAGTGAGGGGGGAGGGCGCCGATGGCCCGAGAACGTCTCATCTCGCGCAAATTCTTTTGTTTCATTTTTTTCAAAGGCACGGAATCGACGCAGCACAGAATCGCTCTACCAAGGCCGTCAAGGAGATGCCAGCGTTCACTGCTCCCACATACCAAAGAGGTGCTCCGCCACACCCGCCATCACCGCCGCCGTCAGGAAGCTGGGCACGTAGCTTAGGGAGGACATTAAAGTAACAGCCCCTCGCTCTCCCGGTATTTATTATGCCTCCCTTTGACTGCTGAGGGCGCCGCAGACACAGTTTGTGAGGGGGCGGCCTGCGTGGGTGCATTGTTAAGTACGCTACTCACTTCATGGCGCATTAAGTAGCGTGTTACCGCGGTCCGGTCGAGTGCTGCGTCCTATGTGCAAAGGCAACCAAGGTTATGTGCCATTAGCCAAGACGAGCCACTCTCGTGACCATAAGGGTTTGGCAGACGGCCCTGCGTGACGGACACGTGAGGGACATGACAGGTGAGGCGCCGACCGGGGGCTGGATCCGAGTCACTGAAACCGGCATGGCTTAGCGGGCAAGGAGATTAGCCCTGTAGATCCCCGTCCCCCGTCGCCGGGCCGAACCGGAGCCTTGCTGTGAGCTTGGTGGCTGACGTCACCATCACAGTGGTTTCTGAATGAACTCCTGCTACATAATCGACGGGCAAACAAAGGGGCCTCTGGTCACCCGCCGTTGTGCACAGGTGTGCGCGGTGGAAGCGGCCTTCTGCTCGAGGGGCTTAAACGTCGCCCTTCTGGATGGCGGCTCGCCTGTGCTGGACTGTGACCCGGTCAACGTGGATGACCGCGAACAGGAACGAGTCCGGCCTGTGATCCGGGCCGTGCTCAGTCCAGCCAGATCTAAGCGGGGAGTCACACACGTAGATCCACATCGGCAAATCGGAGTGTGAAATCCCAGGATGTTGCGAGGCCCTCGAGGCAAAGAGCCCCACTCGCTGACTGCTTAATTCAGTCTGACTCGGCGCGGTTTAGTTATGGCTCGTTTGGTGATCAACTGACGATCCTCCATACACGAAATCTGTGGAAACGTGACACTGAGCTGTTAGCTTGGGCCAATTATCATGTCATGGGGGGTGGGGGGGTGGGGTGCTAAGTGTTATTTCCTTCCATATGAGATCAGGTTTTACAGTCTATGTAATTAGTAATAAAGTATTTTAATTCCAAGCCCTGCTGAACATGGAGTCTTCTCAAAACGTATTATCAAGCAGAAAAAGTACAGTAAACAGAATGAGGCTAATTTTCATTTAAAGACATACTGATTATCACAAAAAAAAATGAATCATATAAAAACAAATACTAAAAAATAGTTTCCTGCAAATACTTATGTGGAAGTTGTTTAGCTGTTTACAAAAAAGATGAGGGTCAATAATTTTTTTCCCCTACATTTCACCATTGTTTGTAAAAGTTCCGCACATTCCAAAATGTCCACATCCAATCCTGTCCTGTTTATGACAACCCGGGCTGATTGCTGGAATGCAGACTCAACCTTCCAGAACAATCTCCAAAACAAGATCATAATTTAATTGCTGCCGTTGTCCAACTATTTGCAGTTTCCGCTAACAAAACTTGGACATTTGCACTGTGACGATTTTGTACAATTACCTCTGATTACAATCTAGTATAAAGGTGTAATTTCAGGTTTTGATTTTGATACACAAAATGCCGATTCCTCACCCAGCTTTTATCAATCAGCAATAAACCACACAGAAGCGACAAAACAATTCTTCACATCGGTCCAGGCCAGCTTTTATTTCTACGTTCTTTCTGACGTTTCCTGCCCGTGTTCTGGTGCTTTCTGATGGGAATGTCAGCCTTGTGATTCACGTGGTACTGATGAGTATATCGATGGGTGTACCTCAGTCATGGAGGGTGGGCTGGACCATATCGATGGGTGTACCTCAGTCGTGGAGGGTGGGCTAGACCATTTTAAAAACTGTGAAATTGTCAGTCCTGCTAGTGCCATCAAAAGAACTTCTCCAGGTGGATGATGGGATTGTGCCTGTCACGTGACCCGGTTTGACTGGACTGATCTGGTGGGGAGGGGGGGTTTGGGGGGGCTCCCTCATGGACTATCCACGGATTACTATCCAAACACAGTGCCTCTGAAAGCAAACGTTTGTCAAAGCTTAAGGTTTCCACACCAGCAGCTGAACAAATCGGCTGTTTGGTTTACGATAATCTGTGGCGTTTTACAATAGCAAGAGGCTGGATGCCTCATAGTTTGGAGGCTCCTGCGTGAAACCAGTGTCACGTGTGTGTCCATGACCCAGTGTTGTACGCAATAATGGCCATTAATAATGGCCATTAATAAGCCTTAACAGGCATTAATGAGCCTTAACTGGTCTTTTTACGAACTGCTAAAGCTAGCTATGCTAACAAGTGAGCGTTAACCAAGCTCAGCCCTCTCGCCAGTTTTCCTTGTGGCCGGCTTGCTGACACCCGATCTGGGACGAGTCCCCATCCCGCAGACGCCCGCATAGCGCTACCTTCACCATCCCAGTTGTTTTGTTTGTCCTTTTAATCCTCCTGACTCTTACTGGCATATTTTGCCGCATTCCTGCATCTTCGCACGCGGGCTGTTTCGCCGAGTGAGATGGGGGACGCCGGCCGAGGCACAGATGACACCGATGACACCGCTCCTCTGCCCCTCCCTTTCTGTGGCCGGAGCGGGGGGTCTGCAGATGTACGCTCTAAAGTTGACTTAAGGAAAGTTACAAAGATAATCTGGTATTTTGATCAGGTCACCACCACTGTACTTTCCATTTCCAGTGGAGGCTGTTTGGTCAGCCGGGTAGCTAAGCGTGGCCAACACTGGGCCGGTCTGGCTCCCCGCCGCGCTTCCTGTGTGTGTGAGGCCTCTAGCCGGGCCGGAGTGATGTATCAAACCTGTATCCCCTCCATTTTCTGCTCTGTTGGTCCTCTTGCTCTTTAGAGACGGGCACCTGCTAGCCGCTGATATCCTGACCTACCGGCGACACTGATCATGATGGATGAATCCCCCCCCCCACCCATCCCAGGTCCAGTATTTGTTACGGGGAACACAGGGGACCTGTGAAGAGGGAGGCGAGGAAATGACTGTATAAATATATATATATTTAAATATAACTGTGTGTGTGTGTGTGTGTGTATATATATATATATATATGTATAAATAATTTTCATGTGGCATTTAAGGGACGTGGAGCAAGTCTGTGGCAGATAAAGATAATTTCAGGATTTATCCGAGGGGATTAAGGGGTCTGCTGTTAATCCCTTTGGTGACATCGCTACATGCGGAATCTTTAATTAAAGAGGCCCAGAGAGCGAGCGAAATGCAACAACACAAAAAAAAGCCACGTTAATTAACTTTTGCCGGCCGCCACACTCTCCTGCTGCTTTACGCCCCCTCGGCCTGCGTGAGGACGGTGGATCGATGCTGCTCTCCCTTGTGATCGCGGGGAAGGAGTGACCCGGGGGTGGGGGGCACTGGGGTGGACAGGAGTCTCCATGACTGTTCCAGGGCTCTGGATCCACACCTACCCCCGCCGCTCTTGCCAAAGATGAGCTGTTTGTTTTATTCATCATTTCTGCTTATTCATGTATTTTTTTTACATGCTGATGCTACACTGAGCCTCCCCCACCTCGGCCACGGGGCTGTTACTGTTCAGGCACGCAGTTTAAATAAAGGGACAAACTCAGGCTTGATCTTACAGGACGGCAGGCGGCAGACAGCCTGAGGTTAAGGGGCTGAGATATTGATCAAAGGGTCTTGGGATCAGGGCCCAGGAGGGGGTGTCCTTACAGGGTCAAACTGGATCAACTATCCTAGAGTCTGAAAGAGTTGGGGGTGGAGGTAGGAGCTGCAGTTTTAGGTTAACTAGGTGGGTAAACTTAATGGGGCAGGTGTTCTTCCTGCATGTGTGCTGGTCCTTACCTGGATGCGTAGGTGCTATCTGTTCTGAGGGACTTGCTTTACTTTAAATTTCTACTGAATTCCTTCTCCTGTTCACATCAGCCCGGGCAGGAATGGCTCTGCGTTCTTCATTGCTGGAGTCGTGCCTTAATCCTGTCGCAATAAAAGATCGCATTACTCTATGTTTCCTGTCCAAGCGTGTGATGTCGAAACTCTACACGGTTTTCTCTTGTTTTTCTTTTTCGCTCTCATTTCCACGGATCGAATCGCCTGGCAGCAGGAGGTCAGCATGATGTATGTCATTACTTAGCAACTCGAGAAGCACTCGGAACCTTCAGGGCGTTAATCACGTCGGCCTGGTCAGGGGTGACGTTTAACGCCGTTTGTGTCCTGTGCTTGTTCCCGATCGGTTCTGCTCCTTGAAAGCGGTCGACCTCCGAGCGAACAGACAGCGTCCTGCAGTCCATACAACAAAAGCCTGTTTTCCGTGACCCCCGCTTCTGACCCAGTCCGAGGCCTGAAAAGCCAGTCTCGAGTGGCTCCGGGTGGGGGGATGGGTGGCCACCAGCACCAAAACAAACTCGGTTAGAGTGCCATCTGTTCCGGGTCACGCTAAGCTAATTCCCACTGCCTGCAGGGACAGCCGATGCTTCCTCCGGTGGCTGCGGGGGGCGCTGCAGACGGGCACTTCGGCTCCGAATGTACGCTAGCAGGCAGCGGCTCGGTGATGGCACACAGTGTGGCGGTGCTTACGGCACACCTCCACTGCCGTAATTCCCGATGCCCCCCCTCAGCTGTCGCACAGAGAGATTGGAAAGACGTGCGCTGGGTGATTGATTAGCACGATGACATCGGCACAATAGCTCCGAGGGCGAACGGATCCCTAAATAGAGCAGAGCGGGAGCGGCAGATCCCAGCGAGGCACGCAGCCCGGGGGGGGGGGGTTGGGGGGGAAGCCCCGGGGCCCCTTTAAGCCGCGGCACCTTCCCCGAGAAGCGGAGCGGCAGGAAATGAAAGAGTTTTGTTGTCACAGGGTCTCTGCGCAGACCCCGACGGGAGACGGTTTGGGATTTTAAAGCTGTTTAAGGAGACATAATGAAAACCATTTAAGGGAAATATTACGGCAATAAGTCATTTTTAACTTGCACGCAAGTTTTGTGTCAAATGTGAAGCCCTGACTGGATTTTCCCAGATAACTGTTGCATCAGTGAGTAGAAAGAGGTTTGTCGGAGTAGGAAAGGCACTGTAGGGAAAGAGATCATTTTTTACTTGCCGGGTTTGCCCTCACGTTCAGTGAATGGCGCTGGGGTGACCCTTCCTCAGCCAGACCCTAATTCTGTGTGCAGCACTGTGGTTTAGAATTTGAACCTGTGACCCAAAAGTTACCATATGCGGCTCTGCACGATGTGGTGTGAGACACACCACCTCACAGAAACTCACAGAAAGTACACAGAGGGGAGTATGTACAGGAGCAGTACCTGTCCTAGTCAATGTGGCAGCCTAGACGGCCACCTATGTCTCCCATAGGGTTGACTGGCTCTACACAGGAGTGTACTCAAGGGAGTGTATCAACAGAAAATATACAAGGGAGAGTATGCACAGGAGTGTACTCACGGAAAATTCACAGGAGAGTACTCACAAAAAATATAGAGGGGAGTGTAAGTACAGGAGTATACTCATGGAAAAGACAGAAAAAGTAGGCAGGAGTGTACTCACAGAAAACACGTAGAGGAGAGTATGCACAGGCATGTACTCATGGAAAATACACAGAGGAGAGTACGCACAGGAGTGTACTCATGGAAAATAAACAGAGGAGAGTACTCACAAGTGTGTACTCACAGAAAATACACAAAGGAGAGTATATACAGGAGTGTACTCATGGAAATTACACAGAGGAGAGTACTGACAGGGGTGTATTCACAGAAAATACAGGGGGGAGTGTAAGTACAGGAGTGTACTCATGGAAAAGAGAAAAGAGTATGCAGGAGTAATACATAAAGGAGAGTATGCACAGGCATGTACTCAGGGAAAATACACAGAGGAGAATACACACAGGGGTACTCACAGAAAGTACACAAAGGAGAGTATGCACACAAGTGTACTCACAGGAACTACACAGAGGAGAGTACATACAGGAGATGGATGGAGGAAGCACACACATGATATACATTTGTAAACTATACATAGGAGTGTAAGCACAGGAATTTGCGTAGAGTATCCTTGTTGGTGTGTTTTGCAAATGATCATGTCGGCCTTCTCTCAGGGATGGTACAGTCACAGCTGCGGCATTTCCTGCAGTGCGATCAAACGTCTGACCACAGAAATTTCCACAGGGAGCGGTTGCAGCACCAGCCCTGGCGGATCAACATGTCCCAACATCCTGGAACAGGCTGAGCCAAATCCGGTGCGTCTTACAAAACCCCATCTGCATGTTTGCGATTGAGAAAGCCAGGCCATTAGGCGCACTCTCCAACTTTGTTTTTAAATTCTTTTAGCAAAGTTACAAAACAGCGTTTCTCAAGATTTGATGAGCTTGGCGGTGAGGTGGCCATCTTGTTGCCCTTTAGCTGAAATTTCACGCAGCCGCCGCTGTGCTCACTGACTAAGTGGCTTTGGACCGCGGTGTCTGCCAAGTGCATGTAAATTTGTAAATTCTTCACATGTTTCCTCCGCCTTGCCGAGCTTCTGCACTAGGGGCTTGCTGTGATTAAGCTGTGAATCCCAACAATCCCCGGTCAGTCACATGCGCCAGTTGTGTAACACACACACTGCGCATGGAAGTTAAGTTGGGTGTTTAGCTTTCTGAAGTTTCTGTCTCTCACGCCCGAGTAGTGTAACTTTATCAGATTTTTAACTTGTTTTCACCCTTTACTTTAAAGGTTGGTGCTACTTCCCGCTTGTTTTAATCTGTGTCTCACCCATTGACTGCTATTTTAGAAGAAATAGGCGACCAGTGATGCAACACTTGGAGAGAGCAGAGGTAGATCTCTGCCCTGCCACAGCTGGCGTGTTGCAATTTTGAGCAACATCACGGAAAATTAAAATTGGGAAATGGGAAATCTTTTAAACTGTTGCATCACGCCATTCATATTTAGAAATTAACTTCCAGACTCTTAATTCATCCTTTATTTTGAGTTGCGGGGTGGGAGGGGCCTACTTCCTGTTCTAAATGTCGTCCCGCCTCCTGACGGTGTGCCAGATCAGTGACGGTCTGGGGTCGGACCGCTGTGTTGCTTGCCTATCCCGTGCCGATTGCGACGGACGTTTGTCTTTTTTGAGGCGGGCTGTTTTGGCAATCCCCCAAAACTCTGACCAACACGAGAGCCTGGGAGATGGATGAATCTTAGGACAAGCTATCCTTGAGGAGCTCTGGTTTAAAGATTCTTCTACCATTATCTGCCGGCTCTCATTTTCCACCTTTTGGGAACAGATGATGAATTT
This sequence comes from Gnathonemus echidnorhynchus, assembly GCA_026776725.1. Lineage (NCBI taxonomy): Eukaryota > Metazoa > Chordata > Actinopteri > Osteoglossiformes > Mormyridae > Gnathonemus > Gnathonemus echidnorhynchus. The sequence goes on from JAODJU010000002.1 coordinate 28,250,251, forward strand.
GGCGTTTAATCTGTAAGAAAACTGAAGAAGATGGGCTGTAACAGATCACGTCTAATCCCCTTATAAAAACAGGGCTAAACATACTGTGAGCTGAACGCCGGCATTTCCCCTGGCACCCCGATCTTCCTGCTTCCTACTCTGCCTGTCTGAAGGTGTGACGCACGCACCAGGGGTGTATTCCTCACATGTTGTGTTCAGAAATGTGCAATGTGGCCTCAAACAGCACCCAAGAGCAACATGAAAAAAATAAGAATTCCAATGAAACTGTTTAGCTTCACAAGTTTGGAAGCCACTGCATCAGAGCTGCTTGCATTCCTCGCCAGAGACAGTCGCGATGTACTGGGGAATCATGGGAAATATGCACGGTGGATTAACTGTACTAAGCAGTACACGGCAAGATGAATTTGGAGGTGAATCCAATTTTAAAAAAAAAAAGTTTGTGTTTTGCCAATAGATGACTCCAATGAATGCAATTTGCTTCACCACACTCAGCCTGGGCACTGTGCAGGTACATGGAGGTGCGTTACACAGCCTGTGTACTGTGTGGGTGCACAGAGGAGCATTACACAGCCCAGGCACTGTATGAATACGCGGAAGGGCGTTATGCAGCCTGGGCACCTTGCAGGTATACGGAGGGGGCGTTACACAGTCTGGGCACTGTGCCGGTAGATGGAGGGGGGTTACACAGTCTGGGCACTCTGTGGGTACATGGAGGGGGGTTACACAGTCTGGGCACTCTGTGGGTACATGGAGGAGCATTACACAGCCCAGGCACTGTATGAATACGCAGAAGGGCGTTATGCAGCCTGGGCACCTTGCAGGTACTTGCCGAGGGGGGGTACTGTGCAGGTATATGGAGGGGGGTTACACAGACTGGGCACTGTATGGGTGCAGAGAGGGGTGTTACACAGTCTGGGCACTGTGCGGGTAGATGGAGGGTGTTACACAGTCTGGGTGCTATGCAGATACTTAGAGGACTATAGCGCAGTGCAAGACGTTACACACTGAGGTGTTATGTGCTGTCAACAGGTGCACAGAATCAAAGGCAGCATCTGCGTTTATCCTCAGCGGCATGAAACAGAGGGCAGGACATCTGCCACTGCACGTCTTTGGGGCCAAGGGGGGGTCACCATCAGCCCTAACAGTCCACGGAAGGCACCTTGGGTTTATGCCCCCCTGTCTTGCCTTCCATCAGAATTTTTTTTAATCTCCTCCCAATCCTGTTTAGCTCCACGCGACATTACCCTCTGAAGGAGAGTCTCCTTGTGCTGAAGGACAAATATTCATGGTATTCTGACCTCCCCCCCGATTCCCACCTCCCACATATCTGCCCAGAGGTGAGGTCCGTCACCCAGTTCCAGGCCCCGCCCTACTGGCAGTATGCGCCGATGCTGGGGGTGCAGGCTCACCATGTGGGCCATAGGGACAACGGTGTAGCCAGAGACAGAGAGACACTGGTAGGTTCCAGAAGCCCCCCCCCCCCACACCTCTCCCATCACCTTTATTGGATATCAGTAGACAAGTCACACGAGATGTCTGACGTCCCTGCTCCCCCCGCCCAAGAAACAATCAGCTGGGCTTGTCTGTGCATTCATGTGCATGCGTATTTGCGTGTGCCTGCGTGTGCATGTGAGTGTACCAGAGCGTGTCTCTGCGTGTGCGTGTGTGTGCCTTGCGTGTGTCTGACTCTCCACTGAAAAAGTAAACATGAGCGGATTGTTTCCAGTGGATTCCGCTTCTCATGGTGTGAGACAGTGAATGTGATCCCTAGAGCCGTGAGCAGAGACTCGGTGGTCTTTGTCGAGCAGGTGGGTGGGTGGGTTTGGATGGCACAGACCACACACAGAGCATCTCTTACATTCATCTACTGTGGGGCAGGGGTTAAGACCCTAACCAAGCGACTCTTCTACTGATTTGAATCTTAGATAACCTAGAAGAACCGCAAACACTCCAGGCTGGTGCTTTATAGTTGGTTACCAAAAAGCAAACAATAGATTTAAATGTTTACTGATGTTTTCTGTGTCTCTGTGACCAAGTCAATTTGTGCTGTTTCCAAATTGGACCTCAAAGTTCACAGTGAGCACTTTTGAATTTCATATGAACATTAAGAATCTGCCACCCTGACTGGAAGGACGATCAGCAGTCCGGATGGATGGGTCATCGTGAAGGAGATGCAGCAGAAACTGAAGGAGACAGGATCTTGCTGCCACTTCAGACTCTAAACCCATTTAGATTTGCCTCGTCTCTTCAGCAGCTCATGCGACAAACTGTATTTGTTTTGACAGGAAACGCTTTCAAAACTGAACAGAACCATTTTTTTTTTGACTGCACTCAAATATGGAAACTTTGTTAATCTCCAAACTAGCCTATTTAAGATTGATTTTTATCCGGCGCGCTCGTCTTTTACGATGTTTACCCGTGAAAAATGAAGCGAGTGCAGGCAGCATGTTCAGCCCCCAAAGTTACGGACAGCATCGACTTTGACAAACTGCCAGCTTATAAATTACGTCAGCGAAGGTGCACCTTCATACTGCCTGACAGTTATTGACTGACTTTAATTTGCACACCTTCTCTTTCTGTTTTTTAAGTAATGTCTGGTCCCGTTCAATCAGCGTCTCACCTCCATTGTCAGCAGACAGAACCCTGAGCCGTCTTTTACAATGACAACGATTTCAGCCTGAAGATACACTCACATATTGTCCCTAAATATGATAAATCTGATTTCAAAATGTTTCTTTTTGATCTTTAAATGTCTTTTTTATTATTAAATGTTAAAAGAAAAATTTTGAAAGGGCTAGTCTCTCCGAAATGAAAAAGCCTGGTTGAGTGAAAATTACTTTTTCTCTTATATTTTCTGTTTATTCACTGAAAGGTTTGATCGTTTCTTAATCCCAGTCCTCACATGTCACACATCGCCACAGCAACAGGAGGATGGACCACCAGTTATTCAAGCAGAAAAGTCACCGGATCAACCCCTGTGGTCGTGTCGAGTTTATTTCCCAGTAACCTTGAAATCCGCTGTCCGTTACTATTAGATTTCACGCTTCCTAGTAAGACATCCGTGTTGATCCCTTTAGCTATGTTTTAAAAAGCGAATTAAGCCTCTGCTCAACACATTTTAATCCTGTTGTTAATATCTCTTTTCTCAGATCTCGATGACTTATCTCGTTGTTTTAGAGATGGTATTTCAAATCCCCTCCCCGATTTTTGGGCAGTTTTTTTTCAGTCAAGCGAGACTCAGCTGTGTTTGCTAATGGCCTGTGATTTGCTGTCCCCTCAATCAAGTGCAGGAGGCGGGGCTTGAACCTGGATGCGCCCCCTGCCCCTTACTAAACTCCGCACCAAGATGTCGACGAGAACCATCAGCCAACCGGACGGATCCTACACTGCCAGCCCCCAACCAGGCACCGCCCACCTGAGAGCAAAAGGCTGAAAAGTTCCACTCTCGGGCCGTCATTGGGCGACCTTGGCACCCGGGTCAGAACACGCCCACGTCGCACATTAACACACGGATGTGAGCGCGTAAGACTGCCATAAAACAGGCAGTTAACCTGGCTCAGCGGCCTTACCACGCTCTGATTCCTGTAATTGCGTTTTTATTGCACACGAGGAGGTATGAAATCATACAAATGTGTTTTAGGAGATTGTTGACCTTATCGTGACTTAAGCTGCACATTCCTCTTGGCCCAATGAGGGAACATGGCGGATTTAGGAAGGAGGTTCCTTGCAAGCTAATTGTTCAATATGTAATGTTGGCTGAACATGGCTCTACGCTCTCAGCCTGGGTGCAGGTTTTACCTGGAGCGCTTTGTGGCTGAAATACAGCTGTGAGAAGTAGAAAAGGAAGGAAACTGGGCTTACCTTGTTGGCAAAAGTCTGCAAGGCAGATGGGGGGGCAGTAGGCGTCTCAATGGAATATGATGCTGTGTCTATGATCAGAAGGTCACAGGTTCAAATCCCAGTGTCAGCAGTGTGATGTCACCATTGGGTCCCTGACCAAGGCCCAATTGCCCTAGGGACTGTCGGATCCTGCTTTCAAATCTATGTCACTTTAAGTAAATTGTCTCCTACCTAAAGTAACTGCAACCAAACCGATGTTCACTTTTTGAGGGGCCGTGTTATTATCTACAGGATTTGAGTCCTGTATTTGGTCCTACGGCTTTCATCGCCTGATTTGATTCTTCGCATGTGTGGTTTTATGAGCAAGCTGAAGGTTCACAGGAACGGTCCAGGTTAATAATCTGCCCTGTGGTACATGAGGTGAGACTTGCACGAGAACCTGCCGCACTCTCCTTCGCAGAACGAAATCAGTAAGAAGGGGTCTGAAGTAAGGCAAGGTCCAGTGACACAACGAGGGTACCTGGTACCTGGGCCTGAAGCTTTCAAATAAAACCTGGATGTAATAGCCAGTTTGCAATGGTAAGTTGGCCAAACCAGAAGGCACACTGATCCATCCATCCTTAGACATGAATGGTGGTGAATTTCTGCTCAGTGTTGGAGAGAATGAAGCTCGAGAAGATCTAATTCCATGGGTTTGGTTGGAGTTCAATCTGCGCCTGGGCGCTTCTTCAGCAAACCTCAGCAAATTCCAGGTCTAATGTCCACGTTACTTTTATGTTGAGTTACCTTCATGTTTAATATCTAATTTACGTTTCCTCTTTGCTGCATCAGGTAATAAACATTCAGATGATCAGATTGTGGGCTGGGAGGTTCAGTTTGATGGTGGTCAGCACCTAGAGTCTGAAATAGGCACTGGTTTTCTGAATCCCATTTGGCCTCAGAATTTAAGAAGCAACCTCTGTATGACTGGTGATATTGCAGCTTGGGGGGGGGGGGGTCGATTCCGACCCCTGCTCTGTCAGCGTGGTTTGCATGTTCTTCCCATGTTTGTCTACAGCTGTATATTCTACTGTCTTCCGAAAAATGGCCAGTAATGCCACATTGTTCACATTGTTCATGTCTATGTGCGTGTGCACATGTATGCACATTGTTCATGTCTATGTGCGTGTGCACATGTGTGCATATTTGAAATTCCTCAGATTTCCCCTCAATGTGATAAAACCTGTAACTTTTCATGCTGTGGGGACATGTTTTTCACCTCATTAAAATCTGTGACCAAAAGCAAAATAAGTCCTGTATTTCATTTGGTTACTTTGGTTAAGGTTATGGCTGGGTAGGGGTTAAGGTTGTCATGTTGGGATTAGAGTTTTCCCTATAGAAATTAATGGAGAGTCCCCACAAAGATATAATTACAAAGCCTGTGTGTGTGTGTGTTTGTGCCCTGTTATCTAGGATGTACTCCACATTATGCCCTATGAACCTGCAGTACATAATAAGTGCTTATCAAGGACTGATTGATGGGCACCTTCTATACGAGAGGAAGATCTGTTTTGAGGTTTGGTCATTTTTCATGCTGGTTTGAATCCCATGCTTGGACGAGTAGCCCTTAACACCCCCCCCCAAAAAAAAAAAAACAAATGCCCCAGCAATGCCACATAAATGACGGACCCTGTGCTCAGACCCCAAGTTTCACTCTCATATGTGTGTGGGTCTCAAAGGAGAGCATGATAGGATATGTGAAAACTCACACCTTCCAATACTTGTACAAATGGGATTTTTAGCTGTCTTTTCATGTATTGTATGCAGCCTTTCCTAATTAATCTGGATTACTGTTAAAGCAGATATGTACAGTGCAAAAATATGTATGACACTTATTAAAAATGGCATCCAAAGGAGGACACAGTTAAGACTCTATTGTTTAACATGGAGAGACTTTTCACTTGTTTAATGTTAATTAAAATCGGAGGCCGTCTCAGTGACACACTTTGTAGTTTTGCTTTGAGCGGCATGCTGAACAAACTGTATTTGTCGGTGGCTAGGCGCTTTTCATTGCTTAACATTGTTGCACCAGTTGTTTTTGGTTCGGATCCAGTCGCCGGCTTCAGTACCTCCGTGCCGGGATGGTGGCGCTGAGGCGCTAATGGGGCCCCCACCGCTCTCTGTGACTGTCGGCAGCATCAGCTCATATTTGTGTGGAGACGCCGTGCAGTTTCCTTTTTTTGGTGAGTCACGGAGGGTGAGCGAGCGGACGCTTAATCAGCGCCGAGCCCTGGGCCCCCCCGCCGTGTGCCCCTGCCTGGCAGGCATTGAGCCCCTCCCTCAGGGGATATTTCAGGGGGGATTTTTTGTGAACGTTAACGTGTGAGAAGAACGCCAGGAATATGTCTTAATGTCTTAATGCTTGCATTGACTCTATGTCTGTTTTTTTTTGTAACCAGAATATTCTCTCATCTCGCTCTGAGCATTCTGACAAATTAGGGCCAGGGATTGTGTAAAGAGTGTGGGATTGCGGAACATGCCGGAAACTGTGCTGGTCGAGAGTCTAGTGCTCTACAGTCACTGGGTGAATCTCAATATGCGTACCATAGCTGTGACCATATGACCGTAGTGGTGTTCTGGTGTCCCCGTTTTATATCATCTTCCATTGCCGAAGACCAGTCCCGATATTAGGAACATAAGGACGAGGACGGTAAAAATCCCCAGATGTTGGTCTTGCTCCGCCCCAAATATCAAGGATACATCGGTTGCATCCTTGCCAAATGAGACCAATCCCATGATTCAATGCACCCCAAGTTCCTCCGCAAGTTAGCAAGACCAGTCTTACCAAGACCACAAGTACAGTCTTGGCATTCTTGATATTGAAATTCACCCCCAAATCGCTAGTAAAATGCTGAACAGGGGTCCTGTGTTGTCCAGTGACCTAAAGCTGCCTGTCCCCCCCCCGGGCCGTGCTAGCATCGCCTGTCCTCTCTCTCCATCATACCTGCTGTGTTCC
>JAODJU010000002.1:28257185-28277163 GCA_026776725.1 Gnathonemus echidnorhynchus
TGTGCATACTGTACGCTGTGTTCCTGTGCATACTGTACGCTGTGTTCCTGTGCATACTGTACGCTGTGTTCCTGTGCATACTGTACGCTGTGTTCCTGTGCTTTTTTATCGTTATGCCAGATTTCCCCCTCCATTTATATAGTTAGTAATTAACCACGTAATGCGTGTAGTTGGTTATTGCTGCATTGCTTATCAGCGTCTGCATACGTTGCTTTATCATTATCTGTTTATTTTTCCATGTTTATCACAGCCGCTCCATGCTCTACATTAGTGCCTGTTGTAAGCGCCTTCAGGTTCCATATAAATTAAGTGTTGATTATTATTATCCTTTGAGGGTCAGTGACATGCTGGTGACTCACCAATGGGATTTAGGTGAAGGTGAGACTGCGTCGTGCCCACCATCGCCACACAGACGCAGAGCTAGCAGCACGCAGCAGCAGGGCCAGACCTGGCGATGGCGCTCGTGAGTTATGGCGAGCGCGATTCCCAGCAGTGCGCACGGGCGTCCGCTGGCCGCGAGTCTTGCCAAAGCGCGGCGATGTTTCGTGCCGTTTCCCGGCAAAGCGCTGCTGGTGCTAACATCTGGCGGGGTGAAGAGAGCAGGGCCCCGCACTGTCGCTGGCCCCCTTGTTGGTGAGAATAGCTCACACCCCTAATTAGCAGGGACCCACTTAGACGAGGACACTCCAGTCGTGAGCGATCGGACGTCACAGAGCCCCTGGCGACCCGGGGGTCCAGCTGACCCACTTTCTGCCACCGCATCCCCTTATCCGTGTTCCCGGGTAACTAGTATTTAGTCCTCCATTATTCGTGACTTATTTTTACCATTTGTGACTTCCCCTTTAATAAGAGAGGGAGGCGGAAGGAATGACTGCATTTAACAATACCCGCTCCAACCCCTCCAGGCCTTTGTTTGAGGTTCCGCAGGGCCCGGATAATCCAATTTTCCTTCAGAGCCTTTCAGGGCTCAGGAATGCCAACATGTCGCATTCAGGGTGTGGTGAGACGGGACAGCGATACCGCCCCCCTCTCCTCCTGCCTCGTCTGGACCCCTGTCAGTACATCTGATAGTCATACTTATAATTAGTGAGTGGGTAACATTTATTTTTCCTGGAGAGACTGTCGCTCACTGCCCACTGCTTGTGTGGGCTGGCCTGGTGCTGGGTCCTCACGGTGCCACTAATTACCTTTAATGAAACTGCTTTTTAAACCTTGTGTGTCCCCCTCGCTGCCCTCTATCAGGTGCCATCTCTAACCCCCTCCAGTGTCTCTGGTAGAGCCTCCCCATCACCGATATCCACAATCCTCTCAAGGTTAATTGCTGGCGTTCATCTCTGGCCATGTTGGGAGGGAGGTGCGGCGGAGCTGTCCATGAACGTGCCTGTAACGATCGACCACATAAAAAAGAATAACGATGAATTAAGTCCTGCGCCGTAACAAGTACCTCACTTTTCCGGAGCCGTGAGTAATGAATTACCCCCCCAGCCTTCTTTGTGGCGTGCAACACAGGAGGAAGTCCTGCTTAAAGTTTATTACTCATTAGTGCAGGCGCTGTGAGGAGTGTTTGGCCTCTGGTAGTCATTACAGGAGGCGAGAGGCACAAGATAACTGTGCCTGTGATTCACTGGAAATCCTGTCCCTGCATGAATGCAATTAGCATCCTTTAAAGGCAGCACCCTCGGCTGTCACTCGCCGGCCCCGTGTCCTCAGAAGGCGTCACACTAATAAGAGGAGCACAGTGAGCTTTCTGTGGGCATGCCAGTCGAGAGGCGGCGTGGACCTATGGGCTTTCCGGCACAGCCCGGTGTCCACGTGCCAGTCAAGAGGGGGCGAGGTCCCGTGGGCTTTCTGGCACAGCCTGACATCCGGGTGCCAGTCGAGAGGCGGTGTGGACCTATGGGCTTTCCGCCACAGCCCAGTGTCCACATGCCAGTCAAGAGGCGGCGAGGTCCCGTGGGCTTTCTGGCACAGCCTGACATCCGGGTGCCAGTCAAGAGGGGGCAAGGTCCCGTGGGCTTTCCGGCAGAGCCCGACGTCCACGTGCCAGTCAAGAGGGGGCGAGGTCCCGTGGGCTTTCCGCCACAGCCCGACGTCCACGTGCCAGTCAAGAGGGGGCGAGGTCCCGTGGGCTTTCTGGCGCAGCCCGATGTCCAGGTACCAGTCGAGAGGCGGTGTGACCTATGGGCTTTCCGCCACAGCCCGACGTCTAGGTGCCAGTCGAGAGGCGGTGTGACCTATGGGCTTTCTGCCACAGCCTGACGTCCAAGTGCCGGTCAAGAGGTGGCGAGGTCCCATGGGCTTTCCGCCTCAGCCCGACGTCCGGGTGCCAGTCAAGAGGGGGCGAGGTCCCATGGGCTTTCCAGCACAGCCTGGTGTCCTCGTACCAATTGAGAGGCAGCGCAGCCCCATGGGTTTTCTGGCAAGGCCCGGCATCCACGTGCCAGTCGAGCAACAGCATGGCCCTGTGGGCTGGCAAGGCTTTCATATACTAGTCAAGAGGCAGCACGGCCCGGGATCCACATGCCAGTCGAGAGGCAGCGAGGCTCGGGATCTGCGTGCCATTCAAGAGACAGCGCAGCCCTGTGGTTTTGTTGGCATGACCTGGCATCCACATTCCTGTCAAGAGGCAGTAGACCATTTGATCAACGTCTAAGCAAAGGAGTATGTGAAGTTGTAATCAATGTTATAGATGCTCGTCCTTGAATGTCCCTACCCACAAAGAAAGGGATGACAGGGTAGGGAGAGGCTGGAGGTCAACGAGCCTCCCCCAGTGCTGAAAAGCAGGGCATCTGTGGCACAACTGTAAATTAGTGGAGCCCCTAATTCAATAGGTTTTAGGACAAATGCATCATTGTCAAAATTGTTTCAGTCATCAAATTGCAGAAAAGGGGATGCAAGCCACCTTAATTACACGTATTAGCCTACTGAAGAACTGAACAAGCTAATAAAATAGCCACATATTGTGTAAGGTGCTGCATGAGAACGGGTCTGTCGCTACTTGTTTTTTAATCACCCTTTTTTAAAGAGATTAAACCCACAGCAGCATCATGAAGCAGTGCATTCCAGTGCCCCCTGCTCCTATGAAGCCTTTCGTAATCTGGGCAGAGCCAACACACACACACACACACACATGGTCACAGAGCAAAATCCTGCTCTATTGGACCACAGGAAGTCCATGTGAACAGAAGGAGGATGTACAAAGTCATGCAAACTGGGGCTGGATTTGAACCCGGGTGCGTGAGGGGACAAAGCCAGGGCCATAATGTTTTTAATTAAAACATCACAACACACTTCTCTGTGGCCACCTGGCACCTGGAAATCCATCAGGGCTATTGATTGGTGTTGGGGGGTTTCACTGCAATAAAATTCTCTCCCCGTCGCGATGGCAAGTGCTGGGTTTCATTGTTGACCATGAGAAGGTTTGACCTTGAAAGACAACACTACGGTTCAGCCACAAATACAGTACCAGCTGGTATTTAAAGCCAAATAGCCGAATGCCCATGTCAGACCCGCTGGCATATATATGTAGGGTTTTTGATGTTCTGCTGGCTTCTGTTACGGCCACATCTCCCAGTCGCTGTGATGTTGGTAGGGTGGCACCTAGCTAACGGACAGGTAATAGATCGTGTGAATTATTAATGGGGGGGGGGGGGTGACAGTCTGACACACCCCAGCAGATCAGTGTGAGCGCCAATAAGATTAACATTTAGTGGGGATATACCCCCCTCATCTTCTGTGCCCAAGACTCCATGCACAGATGTTGGTTAATAATACACTGCTTGCACAACAAAATATGCAATTGAACTTTTGTTCTGTCTTTCATAAATCTGAACGGTTTTCGATTAAGATTTAATAACCTTTCTGATAGATCATTAATAGATTCTTGTTCCTCATGTTCTAATATTTATAAAGATCTTATTAAAACGGTTTGGGGGGCACAGTTTATTGTAGGGACAAAACACACATTATTTTTCTTCTTCCTAGAGATGGGTTTATTTTAGTACAGAGCATTTTTAAGAAGAAATCTGAATCAGCAAGAGTGAACAAATATTAGTCACACTCTGCTCACAAGTCGTCTCCGGAGTGTGTGTGTGTTTCTGATTTACAGACTGCAATAAAATGGGCATTAGTAATAAATAGCGAGCTTCTCTGTTTATTCTGCTGCGTGCTGTTCATCTCCACACGTCAAATCCTAAGTGGCTACAGAAACAAATCCCCCCCTCACCCAAAATAAGTAACTGTTCTCGGTATTCATCAATGCCCCCCGCCCCTCCCTTGGATTGTCATTAGCGCCATCTGTAGGATGGGAAGGGAATAGGCTATACGGGGCATTCACGTTTATCCGATACACACACCTGTCTGTGTGTGTTTGCACTGCGGGGGGGAGCTGCACACACTAAGAGTGGAAGCAACAATCAAACCCCCAACTGGTCCTTTCTGCTAGTTAATTGTAATTAATGACCATTCTTGAGCGCTTTAGTCATTTTCAAAGTATCTGAAAGCTCTGTGTTTAGGCATTTTTTCAGTCCCAAGAAGAGAAACTCAATTTTATGAAGAAAAAAAAAACTCCCAAAAGTCTCATATTTTGTTTGGTTACTTATGGTTAAGGTTAGGGCTGGGGTAGGGGCTAAGGTCATCGTTGTTGGGATTTGGGTTCTGCCCACAGAAATGAATGGACGGTCCCCACAAAGATATGAGTGGTACAGGTCTGTGTGTGTGTGTGTGTGGATTAGATTTATATGACATTGTGGGGACCAAATGTCCCCCACAATGTGATAAAAATCTGTTATTTTGACGTTGTAGGGACACTTTTTCAGATCTGTGAATGCAATCAAAAAACTAAAAATGCCAAAAGTCTCATATTTTGTTTGGTTACTTATAGTTAAGGTTAGGGCTGGGTAGGGGTTAAGCTCTTCATGTTAGATTAGAGTTTTCCCCATAGAAATGAATGAAGTCCCCACAAAGATGTGTGTGTGTGTGTGTGTTCTGTTGGCATGATCACGCAGCAGTCCAAAGACTTACGGTTAGGCTAACTGACATCCCCGACTTGCCTCCAGTGTGTATACCCTGAAACAGACTAGCATCCTGTCCAGGTTGTCCCGAGGCTCTGTGCCCCGTGCCCCCAGAGATCCAGCCTCCAGCCCCCCGCGAGCAGGATGAGCAGATAAGCCGAAGACGGATGGATGTTGCGCGTTAATTGCCTCACGTTCGTCGCAGAAGCACTTGACCTTTAGCGTTAAATCGACTCAGGAAATCTATCGACCCTTCTGAGCAGGTGACAAACGACGGGGGCATGGGACAGAAAAGGGGGTAGGAGGGAGGCCTGGGGGGGGCTGCACTCTGGCCCATGGGGAGAGGTTTTAGACACATGCCGTTTCACTTCACATTTAGAAAGGGCTCCTCATGCACGCGCAGATCCAGACCGCGCAGTAACCCCTGTGTTTATTTCGCTGCTCGGCTGACGCCCCTGTGGACAGTGGGAGTTCCGCACCACTTCTGAGAAATCATGCTTTTTGTTTTTGCTTGCTGTAACTGATCATGCACGCAGATGTTTCACATGTGTGCCCAAAGGGTAAAAATGATTTAGCAATATGCAATATCTCCCAGTGGTGCTGATTTGACAGAACGCAAGCTGGAAGTAGCCAATAGGGACTAACTATTATTTCAAAACGACCCATGTAGCTTATTGTGTGCGGACCTTCCTATGACTCTCTATGAGTAGCTGCATATTTGGCCCCAGTTTTGCATTTTTAGCCTGGTTTCAAATCAATTGTGCCAGCTGGGCGTCAGTACCCATCCTGGCAAGTCCACTGCGCTCGTGCTTCTTCTGCTTTTATCGAAAGCAACTTAAAATATTTGCCCGTTTTTGCAACTGGATATTTAGGTAATTAGTCAGTGACATGTAGATTACGGGTCCTTGAGCACATTCTTAAACACCATGCCACCTACTGGCCCATAATAGGCCCCCTTGCCTCCCCTGAAACTGTTAGAATCTCAGCATGACCCAAAAATGGAAAGAGGCGAAAATATCCACGCCTGGCGTTTTCAGGCTTTGGCGCCGTCCGCCGGGGGTGTAATTTGACGTGGCTCATCTCTGGCCGCTCCGTGACCACAGCCGGCTGGGCATCAGCGCCGCCGCACTTGCCATATAGCAGAAACAGCCCTGGCAACCACAGTGCCAAGGAAAGCCTGGCGATTAGCCTTATCAACATCCGCCCGCACAAATCCGCAGTGCCCCTAGTGGCAATGTGAGGGCGGTGCAGGTGCACTGCACTTAGGCAGGTCGGCGATGGCTGAAGACGGTGGCTGCCCCCCCTACCTCGCACACACACACACACACATATTCCTTACACGTTGCTCATGTGCTGCTCGCTCCAAGGCTCTGACACTTGTCACCATTCATTTCCGTTCTTGAGCTCGGAAGACTGTCAGGAAGACAAGATGGAAAACAATTTCTTTGTAAAAAGTTCAGCCGCAGACACTGTTCATTTTTTTCTCTCTTTTTTTTTTTTAAAGTAATACTGTAGTAATAGATTTGTCATGACTTTGCTGAGAATGCTCCAAAGTTGGCATAAGTGTTTTGGGATGCAGCCCGGAGAGGCGGGCGTTTCGTACGCCTTCCTCGGAGCAGCGCACCTCCGAAGCGGCGGTGGCGAGCTGCACTGGAGTAGCACGCAGGCATGCGGCCCGAAAAGACGCGCATGTTTCTGAGTTTTTGAATTCCACCTGAAAAACGTGCGCGGGACGGGGGGGCTTCGGCGGAGGAGACTGACTCTCCGGAGCTCCGCTGATCTCCATTCTCTCACACATCCTCCATAGCATCTTGCCGCTAAACCTGCCAGAGCCCGTTAAAGAAGGTATCGCTTTCTTTGCATGAAATAATTTCGGAGAACAGCAGAAGGCTGAGGAACATGGATACTGGGGCTCAGCTCTTGTGCCCTTGGGCAGAGATTGGGGTTGAGTTTGGATAAACGCTACACTAAATGGTTCCACAGTGATGTAAACAGTCGAGTTTATGCCGGTAGGTGAGGCTGGCTGAATGGTTTACCTTAACCTTAAACTGGCAGCTTGAAGGAATGACTATATACCACTAAACATCCACTGGCACAGAGGTTTTCATTTTATAGAAAAGCTGAAGCAGAGGTGCTCACTCATTCCCTGCTTTCTGGTCCCATCCGGCTCCATGCGTGTCAGGTTTGCACGTTCTCCCTGCCTCAACAACTTCCTCGCGCAGATAATTGGAGACTCTAAATTGCTAATGGTGAAGGACTGGCGTCCCATGCGGGGTCTATCCCCGTCTTGTTCCTGCTAACTGGGATAGGCTTCACACCTCACTGGGGTTTGGCAATCCAGTTGCAGGTTGGCTGTCTGTATGCAGTTTCCATCAAACCCTGGTTAACCCTCTGCGGTTTAAGGCCTTCTCAGACACTTTGGAAATGCCTTGACATGCTTTGACTTTTCTGTATATAGCAGCAGCAAAAAATATAATGATTCAGTGTGACCTATATTTTTGTTTTCAGCACAAACATAGCTACAATAATATGACAGTATTATTATGCCAAGGTCTTATTTTACATTTATATTTTTATATTTTTAAAAGATCCATTTTGCAAAAACTGATTTTCAAAACGTGTTAGGATAATGTCAAAAATTACAAACTGGTCAATATCCAGCACACTTTGGAACACAGACCATTGTAGGCACAAGTCTTAGCTATTTAAATGTATTAAAGTCATTCACAAATTCTATTCGGTTTAATAAATAGAGAGCTATTGCTTAAGTATGTCGCTGTTTCTGTTCCATTATCTCTACCTGGGCAAACAGCTGTGGTGATGAATATGAATGAGATTCACCTGGGAAACTCCCCGTGCCGAAATCAGCCTGTCAGTGGGCCCATCAAGTGCAGAATGTCAGTGTTAAATGAGACAAAAAAATATATCATTTGTAGTTTTTCTGTTTGCTGAAAGCAATAGGAATGATACGTATGGTAGAATTTTAGCATGATTAAGAACAATGAGCTTGTTTTGTGCTAGTCTTTAAAACAACTTCTTCTTAAAATAGTCCTCATCGCTGTCACAATCTTCATTGGAGGATGAATTAATTTTATCACCGCTGTCGGGAAATGATTGAACTTGTTGGTCCAATTAGTGCTTAATTATCAGGGCAATTTCTTCTGATGTGTTTCCACACTATGTGATATGTTTTATGGTCTCATTTCTTGACGTACAGCTGTAATGCTGGAATTGTCTGAGCTTTATAACGTGCATGTTACATGTCACATGCTGTGACTCTCTTGGAATGTGAGATGGGGACTGTTCTGTCACCGTCAGGCACTCTGGGAGGGGGGTCTTGTCCTGCCTTAACTAGGCCAGCCTGACAGCGCTTAGATAGACTCAACCGTGACTCAGCAGTCTTTGGACTCCTGGGGGAACTGGCAGTGCAATGCAGCAGCAAACACTGAGGGGCACACAATTTCACCGCCCGGTGGCCATTGAAAAGCCCACAAAGAGGTTCTGTTGGGGAAGGTGGGGTCAGAGAAGGAGATCCCAGCCCACAGCAATGTCACTTTTGATGGGCGTGTCCATCAAAAGGGGCGGGGCCATCACTCGCCTAGCCAGGCACGTCCCCACGTTTCGCTATACAGAGCATCTCTCTCCTTCACTGAGACGGATCTCCCTGATAAGATCGTACAGCCACATGCGCCGGACTGTGTCTGCCGGGCCCATCTCGTTGGGAGCTGAAACACATGCTTATGGTGCGCTACCTCATTGTGTCTCTTCTAGCTCCTCACAAGCACAGTATTTATTCCGACGCCTAATTGGGGCAGGAGTGTGCTCGGTGCCGTGGAAAGCCGCGCTATGTGGGTGGATATCTCATTTTCTTGAAGTGTAGCGGTGGATGGAAGGTTTTTCAGTCCGTGTCTTGTTAACTCTGTTTTTTTTTTTTTTTGTGCTTAACACAACGTGCTTTTTAAAAATAATAATAATAAAAAAAAAACCACGCAGCCTCTTCCTGCAGCCACGTGAAAGTGTTTAGTCGGTGAAAACTCGTTTAATGAAGCAGTCGGCTGTAGAGGCGTGCGTAGGTTTCGGACCCGGTGAACAGAAGCCGCACCGTTGTTAGACAACAGGAATTATGGGTAAGAACCCAACCTCCAATTATCCCCAGACATGGTTGTGAGGCGTTTTGTTCAGGCAGGGTCTGGGGTCCCGTGATGGAGAGGTGTAATCCCCTCTAAATGAGAGACGCAGTTTGATACCTTGTACGGGAACACTGTTTTGACGCTGATGTTTCCAATTACTGCTTAATTTTAAACCTGCAGCTTTATTTATCGATATTTTTCTGGTGAGCGGTATAAAACATGGCTTATGGAGACTGACAATTAAACTTTAATATAAAAAACACCACAGAGATCAGATCTGGGAGAGTTTCACTGGAATGTGTATTACTGGGCAGCACCAAACATAGCTCTGAATCCCCCAATGAGATGTAAAAACACAACCAAGATGACCAAATATAGAAAGGGGGCGTGGCTGAATGGAGGGGCATGGCAAGTCAGGTGACTGGCTTCTTGTGTTGATTTCCCACACCTGTCCCTCGGTCATTTGCATATTTACTGTTGTGTTTTATTTCGTCTGGTAACCCCAGTAAGAGCGTAGATACCTGTAGCCAAATTGCTTGTGCTTTTCATTTGTTTTCTGGACCCCTAAAATGGCTTCTTTATTTCAAGTTTATTTTAAATACAGTGTTGAATACAGAGTTAATCCATCTACCTGATTTCCATAGCAGAAAACCAGCAGTGGATCACAGGGAGTTCACAGTCATTTTTAAAAATGTTTAAACAACTTGAAGTCCTTCCTGCTCTTTGCTCTTCAGGGCCACTATTTTTCTGTCTAATGTGGTTCTGAGTCAGTAAATTTCATCCCAACAATAAGACCCCCAACAAGTTTTAGCCGGTAAAGTGTTTACAGCTGTAGGGTGTCTCTCCTATAAAATGCCCATTAAGTACATGGTTAAACGCTGCCTCAGCGCCTCATTGTGTCATCGTGCTCCCACACTGACCCCCCGTTTGATGGCGGGCAGCCGTTTGATGGAAGCCCCATGACACATCCTTTTCCCTGCTAATCAGCCTGGCCTGTAAGCTTGATGAGGCCTCTGGTTCCCATCTTAGGACTCAGATCTCTGGACTCTGTGGTCTGTGAACAATTCCCCTTCCCCCCCTTCACAGGAGTGGGCGGAGCCGGGATAGGCAGGGCCCCTGATCTATTTGGCCAAACCGTGGGTGGCTCACAGGAGGATCCCAAAGGCTTTTTCCCATGATTCACTGCTGTTCGCACTGGACAATGCACACTTGTATTGTATGGTATACCAGTCTAGACACTTCCAAGGAAGACAGGCAAACTTCCCAATTAACATTCGCTGACTTTGTTCTGTCGTGGCTTCAAAAAAATTCTTCTTATTTTTATACTTTCTCCCGTTCCTGAGGACCGATTTGAGGTTCACCTGCTGAAGTCTGCCACCCTGCTCATCCACACATCCAGGTCATTAAGAAGGCTGTTACTAGCTGCCTTCCTATTTAAGCCTTTAATAACAAGTGATGGGAGAAGCTGTGTTTTGAAACCCCCCAGTGGGTGGGATTAGTGTGCTCTGCCAATCAACGGCAACCTTAACCCGCTGGGAACCAATGGAATGATCAATGGGGTTAAACCGCTAGGTGATTGGCAGCTCAAACTAATCTCCAGTATTGTGGGTCTTAAAGCCTCGTTCCTCTGGTCAGCATTAGGAGCGGAATGGCACCCCCACCCCTTTTTCTATACAGGAACGTGGGAAGGCGACGAATGACACAACCAACATGACTGGAAAAGAAAGGGGGGGTTCTCAATACTAAGAAGGCAGATTGTATTTGAGATCTTGGCAAGACCAGTCTTGCTAACTTGCATCCCAAGAACGAATTTGGGGGCGCAATGAATCATCCGATGTATTCTTGATATTTTGGGCTGAGCAGGATCAACATCCGGGGATTTTTACCATCCTCTGTACTTCTGTTCTTAGTCTTGGAACTGGCCTTCGTCAATGGAAGATGGTGCAAAGCGTTTACACGAGGACCCAAGTATGGTCAAGTGCGCATATTGAGAAACAGCCTCAGTTTCAAATTAGCAATGAGTCATACAGGAAGTACAACCCCCGTAACTGGCAGTGACCCGGAAATAAGTAATGAAAGGGTGACAGGTGTGCAGTGCAGCCAGCCAAGGCGTGAGGCTAGAGGTGGGATCGGAGAGGAAGGCCTCCTGTGTGTGATTAATAAACACTGCATTTTAACACGCCTCTTTCCAACATGGCACACATGACTGCGTGGGGAAAGTGTACATAGCTACAGGGTGGGGAGACGAGGAGGAATACAGGAATGCAGCACGTCGCATGCAGGTGAGCGCAGCAGTCCTGCTGGGGTCCTGCAGCGGTCCTGCAGTTCCAATATAGTGCCTGTTCTGCCAGATAAATACGCCGACCTCTCGTGGGTCTGCATTTACTGTGTGTCATTGACTTTAGAGCGAGTCAACTTCATTGTCACAGAAAGGGTGTTAATGGATAAATAAACCATCACAGCACCCCACAGCACTGCTGGCTTCAGAGACAGCCTCTAGGGAAATGATACGGTGTACACATTCACAGGCAGTGGGAACGATCACCGCACTTTTACAGGTGAGATCAAGTGCCACAAGGCCTTCGATTTGTTGCAGAACCCAGGTCTCGTTGTGGAGGATTAGCCTGTGGATCAGACCCTACGGTCCGAATGACTCAGGTGTGGTGTTTAAGGCCTCAGTGGGTCTCCTGATTATACCCATGCACGCGGATTTCATGCACGGAGCTGGGATCTTGGGCCAGGCCGAAGCCCACGTCCCGTAGGGTGAATGTTCCATGCCGGCCCGTAATTAAACCCACAGGAAGTGTCACATTGAGTTCCGTGGCAGCAAGTGCTGCCCGTCACCTGGTGCCCTGTGAGTGGCATTCGCGGACCTCGGTGTACGTCTGCCATGGGAGTGGCGTGGGGGGGGGGCGGGTGATGGGTGTTGTGTGCAAGCAAGAGGGGCACTGTTTAACAACATCAGCCTGGTGTGATGGAAAGTGAAAAAAACGTACTGAGTGAGGGGGAGAAAGGGAGAGAGAGAGAGAGAGGGAGAGGCAGAGGGTGAGAGAGAGAGAGAGAGGGAGAGATGGAGAGAGAGAGAGGGAGAGAGACAGAGGATGAGAGAGAGGGAGAGAGAGAGAGAGGGAGAGAAGCCTCCGCGCCGAGCTAAGAGCCAGTGAGCTCTTTCCCTTGCCTTTTCCTTCCTGCGCCTTGAAAAGGGCACAGGGGATAATGAGGTCGCGGCTTCTCTGATTCGCCTGCGAGGGGGCAGTGTGCTTTGCCGCTTCTCCTGTTTCTTCCCACACTGCCACAGGATGAACGGGCCGCCGTCGTTCACGGTCACGCCTCGCGTTTTCCGCCCCTTCCGCAGGGTTTCTTCCACACTTCTTGTGCTCCTCCTGTTCCGTTACCGGAACACTGACGGCACTCTCAGCCTGAAACCGAAAACTATTTTCAGGGACTGGAAGACGTGTCAGTCGAGCGGCACGTTTGCCAAATTATACAGCTGACTACGAACCTCCTCTACGGAGGAATGGTGTAGAATAAGCAGCTGCGTGCTCACATGTCCTCACTGCTGCCACCGTGTTGCGCTCTGTGGCGTCTGATTGAGGCTACGCCCCACTGAACGCACTCTAAGCCAACAGAGCCGCGTAGCCTGGGTAAAGAGCGAGGGCCCGCAAGCCGGTGTGACATTCGGAGTGGGGGGTGTAAAGGCTGGGTGCTTCAACAGAGGCACACGTGGATAAATATGCAAAACGGCCACATGCCAACACTTGTACCTCCATCCAGACGGGGGCTCCTCTGCTTGACATGGCCCCTGTTTGGAGTGGCTTCCCGCTCTTCAGAGCACCGCCATGATTGTCCCTCTCCTCTCCCTCCTCTCACTATGCCCCATTGCCAATAGCGTGGCCGGATCTTTCTGGAAGGTCAAGTTCTGACCAATCAGGGTACAAAACCTACCAAGAATACAACAGCCACAAAAACATGGAGTGTGTGTCTGTCCCATCTAACCCCTCTCACCCCACCATCTCCCACCAGGTCAGATCCAAGCCCCCACACAGGAACTTATATAGCTAAACAAGCTTACTCCCCCAAACCTCTGAAATCACATGACTGATGCCCCAGTGCATGCACGCCCTCCCGTACCGCTCACACGCCACCTCTCGCATTCTGCTGCTGCATCTCCATCGGCTATTAATAAAACCGAGATTCAAAAATACCTGGAATATATTTGCGTTGATTGTTCCGCAGATTAGTGGGTGAAGGAAATTAACAGCTAACGCTAAAAAAGAACATTTACATTTCTTCCTTCTGCTTCTATTTATGGTCTGTGTTTTTTGATCGATAAGTGAGCTAATTATAGCCCAAAAGTCTAAGACATTAGGTTTGAAATTGCTGTTATTATTTTGAATATGAAGCAGCCCTGAGCTTTTTGCTTCACTGTATCTTACTGCGCGTAATACAGCTTTTATCTTAGAAGAGTGTGACGACAAACACAAATATGCTAGTAGAGATAAGTTAGTGACTTTGGATCTCACTGCATGGGATGGTGCCTTTAGTCCTCTGGGTCTCAGCCCAGCCCAGCTACCCGGCCACGTCGGACATAATCCTGACGCTTGGGCCAAAGAAAGCCTACGTACCAAGGCTCAGTCATGCGAGTATGCCAATGGCCCGGCTCTGGATGCTCGCCATGTCGGGTTTCTCCCGCAACAGGGTAGAGTGGTTTCTTGAATGAGGTTAGAGTGGCATAGGATGATGATTGAGGGACTCTACCGTCACAGCTCTTACCCCGAGGCATCAAGGTGAAACCCGACATGGTGAAGTATTCACGTCGTTCTGCATGAAGAACACCAGCAGTCGTGCTGACAGAACCCGGGCGAATGAAGGCTCAAGGAACACTCGCAGACCCCGGGTCCGGTTTCTCAGTGTGCCAGCAGGGGGCATCCTCATGGACGGCCATCTTCTGCCACTGTGGCCAGCAGGGGGCCTGAGATGCGTGACGTGGAGGTTTAATATGGACGTCAGCTTGCAAATCCCAGCTTAAGAAGAAAAAATGAGAAATACATGTTAACAAGAATGATATGGCTGCTTTGAAAATATTTATATCTGTTATTTTAGAACATTACGGCTTATAAGTTTACAGAATTGTACTTCTGTATCCACTACAATGCAATACCATAGTTTTTTTGTACAGTTTAATATTGTACTATTCATTCCTTTCTGTAACCAGAGTAGTATAAGCAGTATAGTACTCATTCTGGTACCCTGTTTAGAGTACTATATTTCTCTTTCCTCAGTGTTGTACAGTACTCTCATCTATTACCAAAATGGCAACAAAAATCCGAGTTTGTTACAGTCGGGCGTGACGAAGGAGAAGCAATTCACGTAGCAACTTTGACAAGACAGGGTTTTATTAACGTAATGCAACACAAAGGGAGAATCAGAAAACAAAGAGACCACAAAGGGGTCAAAACAAAACTGATAACAAACAGAAACTAAGGCAGGGAGCAAGACTGAGAACAACAATGCCAAAAGCAGGGAGGAACACAGAAGGCTATAATAACTAACTTCAGATAACTATTCTGTCTAAACTTAACAATGGCATAGCTAACACAGGGCAACATCTGCAATGAACCACCGAGGAACAGAACAAAAGCAGGCACTTTACACTAATAACAAGACTAAACGAGGGACAGTTGAGAACCATAACCAATCACAAGGGACTCTGGGCAATAAGGAACAGGTGGGGGCAGTCAAGTACAGAAAAGGACCAAACACCAAGAGAAACTGAGCACACTATAAACATGGAATAGAGAGCAAAAACAAGGGACTGTCACTATAATACAAAAACACATGATAAACCAAGAAAACCGCAAAATAAAATGTTAAATAATAAAAGGGGAGTTGGGACGGTCACCGACTATTATTTTCTTATAATATTTACTACGGCACAGAATATCCCTTTTTCAGTGTAGTACTGTACTCTCAGCTGTGGTTGTTCCCAGCTACAAGGCCATTTCCACGTTCATCCTGCCTAGCTGATCTGCATTCTGTACCCAGCATAATATACAGTAGTATCATATATTCTTGTACCCCGTTTAGTATAGTACTGTATTTCTCTCTCATAAATGTAGTATAATGTTATAATTTGTTTGTTCCCAGCTTAAGACACACAGTATTTACTTATAATGTTTACTACAGCACAGTATTTCCCTTTCTTCGGTGTAGTACAGTACTGTATACTCAGATGTATTTGTTCTCAACTTAGTACAGTACTATTGTCCTTGTAGCCAGTTTAGTACAGTGCTGTATTAATCAGGCTCTTCCCATGCTTGGCCCTGCCCAGTTAATCTGCATTCTTCACCTGCCCTGTGCTTACCTGACAGGTCTGCTAAAGGAGCTAATGCACTTTGCTTGTTTATGTGGGACTCATGGTCACAGCTGGGGGGGGGGAGGGGCGAGGTGGATGTACACTCAAGCCAAGGCCCCGGCTTATGCACTCAACACTCTTGGCACAAGTGTCTGTTGCTGGCAGAGATCCCCAGGAACCTGGGAGCACGGCTTCTGCGAAAGTGTCCGGGCTTGAAGATCACTCCTGCTCTTGCTCTCCAAGCAGCCAGCAGGAGCGGCGGCGGAAAAGCACGGCGCCAGACGGGCCTGCGAGAGTCGTCTCGGAAACGAGACAATAATCATCACGACGACTGCTCCCGGAGGTTTGTTAAGTGGTCGGTCTTAATGAGGACGCAGAGTTGCACATCAGACGAAATGCAGCCGATGAAAGACTGAGGGATCTGTAAGCTCAGGACCAGACCAGCACCAGCTCCACGGGGTTAACAGCAAGCCAGGACTCCAATTAAATGTTAATCTCTCCTCTGCCTTTTTTTTGAAGTCACTTCAGATCCCAGGATGAAATATGAATAATAAAGGTTAATTTTCTTTCATGACTTGTGTGTTATAGATGTAATATCTGCGCTACACACCAGGGACAAAGTAACACCTACGTTTCAGAATCCCATATATTATATGCTCTCAGCACGAACGTCCATGAATTATGTGCCGTCATACCGCATTAATGACATTTCCGATCTTAGGAGATGAATACATCATTAAAGCCCAGATAAAAGGATGGATAGGAGGGTCGTGCATTTGGGGAGGGTGGGGCTTACTTTGACAATGATAACCACCTAAGACAGTCCCCTGTGCCGTTTCGCTGATCTGCCACGCTGACACTGAGAAGCACCCTACTCACTGCCTCATTTATCTTGCCCGCCTCGGTTTAGCGTATCCAGCGATTCCTGCACCTTCTCCTGCTGAGACCTGCCGAGATCGGCATGCGGGTCACGACCGTGCGCCATGGAGAAACTCGCGAGTGGGAGCGACGCCCATCCTGTCCGAGGCATCGACTGATGTCCGCTCGTGCAAACTCTTAAGCTCCACCAGTCTGTCTCGGTAAAAGAATCCTCTAAGTGAATTAGCCAGTATAAGCACCTTGGGGTAAACACTGCAGAAAGTCTGAAAGGGTGTGAAACCAAGAGTCATCATGCCTGAAACATCCCGCAGCTGAATGACACCCAAGGCAGCCGCAATGACAGGTCCAGCAGCCTTCAGTGTAAACCAGAGGTTCGAGTTGGCCCTGAGAGCCATGTGCTGCCACCTAGGGTAGACTCAAAGATCTTGAGCAGTTCTGAAAGTGCTTTTTTTGTATGGGATGGAGCAGGCAGGGGTCAACCAGGCAGATCTGGGAACATAATCCTTCGTATTTAGGATTTATTTATGCATTTTTTTCCCAATTCGTCAGGGTTGCCTTTTACAAAGTGGTTTATTTCCTCCAGTGGAAAAAGCTTTTAAGGGTTTGTTGACATCCGGTCCTCTGTGCACGATGCTATGTGCTCTAATTTTCACTACTGCTCATGGGCGCTTCGTCATTGTACTGGGTTTGTTTATGCCGCTCTCACATTTGTGAGAAATTACACCATTTCTCAACTGCAAACAAAAAACCGTCGCTTCACTAAATAATATTGTCTCACCTAATTACATATATGGTTTTGGTTGTAATCTTGTACCCTGCTATTTCCAATCTGCTGCCGGCTTTGTCGTTTCAGGATCTGAAATCGGAGTTATTACACAGATACCCAGGGGGAGATGTAATATAAACATGGTGGCTCTCTCCCAGCCTTTCCTGAGTGTGGCATTCTCGCCAAGTACTGTCTGCCTTTGTTGATTTAGCCAGAGACCAGGCCCAGCAGTGTCAAGCCGTGCTCCCTGCTGTCAGGACCTCCCTCCTATCCATGCACCATCCCACGCTTACCCCTCAAAAGCTTTTATCCAAAGAGCCTTACACAGGTGAAAGTAATAATGCATTAATATTACATGTTTTACTCAAGAGTTCAAGCAATTTGTCCACTCTGGGATTTCACCAGACAAGGTTAAGGTCTTCATATTGGAGCCAGAATCTGCCCATTTTCCAGTGTTGTGAGGAAACGGGACTCAGGCTGTTCTGTGGTGTCATGTGAGAGGAATCGGAACTCAGTCTCTTCTGCAGTGTCGCCTGAGAAGAATCGGGACTCAGTCTGTTCTGTGGTGTCATGTGAGAGGAATCGGGACTCAGTCTCTTCTGCAGTGTCGCCTGAGAAGAATCGGGACTCAGTCTGTTCTGCGGTGTCATGTGAGAGGAATCGGGACTCAGTCTGTTCTGCAGTGTCATGTGAGAGGAATCGGGACTCAGTCTGTTCTGCAGTGTCTTGTGAGAGGAATCGGGACTCAGTCTGTTCTGTGGTGTCATGTGAGAGGAATCAGGACTCAGTCTGTTCTGCACTGTCAAGTGAAAGGAATCAGGACTCAGTCTGTTCTGCAGTGTCTTGTGAGAGGAATCAGGACTCAGTCTGTTCTGCAGTGTCGTTTGAGAGGAATACGGACTGTTCTGCACTGTTGTGTGAGGGGACACAGAACTGGAACATTCAGTGGTATGAAGATAAATGCTTCTTGTGATTTTGTGTATGCTCTGGCATGTCCTTTAATATGACTTCATGTATTTATGGTTAAGGAGGGGGATAGCAGGCCAGGAATAACGGAAGAAGCAAATTCTACAAAAAATGCCTGGAGGATGAAAATATTGAGACTGCTTATCATTGACAAGCATTTTTCAGTAACACTTTACATAAAGCTGTCATCTATAATGCAGTATAGATACCTTCATAATGCATTGTTATGGTCAGTATAAGAATTTAGGATACTTTGTACTGCATTATGAAGGTATCTATTGTGCATCATAGATGAGAGCTTCATAGCATTCATAATGCATAATAAACATGGCTATAATGTGTTATGCCTTTTTAGAAATATTAATAGCCATGTCTATAATGCTTTATAAATACATTATAATGTGTTATGAATGTATGCATAGATTCTTATAGACATGGCATTCATAAAAATTTCTTTGGCACTAGATGCTATGCCAAAAACATGCTAAAAGACCCTGAAAGCAGGTATGATGGGGATTAAGCCTCAGGTTTCCAAGTAAGGCCTGAGAAACTTTAGCATTTATGCTAGCAGTCAGCAGAGTACATTTCTGATGCAGTCTGACATAGGACCATGGGCTACTGCCAGCTGGTCTGCTGCTCCTTTTGGACCTCAGATCAGGCATAACGTCACGGCCACTCAGCCAGATTTGGCGACTCTGAGGGCCAAATGTTGTGAGATCTCCACGCTGTAGGTCACCAGCAGAGCTCTATATAAATTCAGCGACAAAGTCCCCTTAGGGCTTACTGAGATGTTCCCTGATTCAGAGTAAGTCGAGTCATTCACCTACGGGAGGATAAAACTGCACACCGAGCATTTCTCTGTTCATTAAAAAAGAACCGTCTTCCAGGCGAGTATCCGTGTTTAATTTCTCTGCCAATCTGAATAAAAGAGATCACAATGTAGCCCATGTTTGACTTTGTGTGGGATTGCTCTGCTGTGGAAATGGTATTATTTCTCTCTATTGAAGTCTTAAAAAGGTATTAAAAAGAACAGCAAGCCATGCATCCTCCTCGCATGGGAGGCAATAGCACATCCCCGGTACAGCAGTACATCCCCAGTACAACAGCAAATACCCAGTATAGCAGCACAGTATATCGCCAGTACAACAGCACATCCGCTGTACAACAGCAGCACATCCCCGGTACAACAGTACATCCCCAGCATAGCAGCATATTCCCAGTACATCAGCACATCTGCAGTACAGCAGCACATCCCCAGTACATCAGCACATCTGCGGTACAGCAGCACATCCCCAGTATATCAGCACATCTCCAGTATATCAGCACATCTCCAGTACAACATGCATCCCCGACATAGCAGCTCAACCCCAAACGGCAGCACTTGCCTAGTATAGCAAAACATCTTCAGTCTGGCACTGCATCCCCAGTACAGCGCCGCAGGTGCGGCCATGAGCAGAAGCCTCATATGAAGGCTTGAGCACGTTGAGCCCCCACCCCATGCTCTGCGTCTAACGATGGCTGCCGTGCCGTATTCCCTGGGCGTGTCATTTACCCGGGGCTGAGCAGCTCCAGTCGAACTGCTTTCATAAAATTACTCAAAATAACCAATTATCCGTCTTTGGTTGCACAGGAAGTCGAGCCGAAGCCCTGGGGAGACCTTTAGTCCTGACACAAACAGAAAAAAACAACTTGTGTCACCCACACTAAATATAGACCTGTTTTCTCTCCCCACCCCAGGAGTTATGGGAAATGTGGCTGAGGGGGAGGGGAATCAGGTTCCTCACTTTAGAAAACATAAACAAGATGAAACCCCTGACAGGGAGAAATCGCAGCAATTGATTTGCCCCCCTCCCTACTCTATGCCCCCCCC